>JALGBA010000075.1:600000-1092500 GCA_023970755.1 Azemiops feae | reverse complement strand
TTCAAGATGACAAGATATCTAAGCCAAATAACAGTCGCCAAATTTAGAAGAAGCCTAACCTTGGTAAGATTTACTGCCCTCCCAAAAGCTGGTTTTGAGGGTGCCTACTTTGTTTCTGTGAAGGATTTTATATTGATTTAATTCCTTCATATAGCTGTCCAGCTCAACGAAGCCAAGAGATAGGCTCTATCACACTGGGCAGAAAATCAATTTTTTCAGGCCTTGTGCAAGGTCAGCAGGGTTATCTTAATCTAAAGTGGAATGATGTTCCCCAGGGCTGATACCAGGGCAGAAAAAGCTCTTCTCTTGGGCCCCACTAGTTGACACTCCTGCTGGATCAGGGCGGACAGGTAGAAATAATGGGTGGAGAGAGTTCTTGACCCACATTTGTTATATTGCTCTTTTCATAAAGACGCCCAGCTGCACTTATTAATTCCCCATCTAGTCAGATTTCCTGGTCACCAGATCCATTTTATTTACAGTAGTTACTCTCCAACCAGAGTGATTTAATTTCCTACTTCTTAAGGTAGCTATGTTTGGTTTGACTATTTGGAAAATACGTTGTATCTTCAACAAGCCAGCTTTATAGTTTTGGAGTTTTAATGTTTATTTGCTGTCTCATAGTTTTCTTTCACTGGTCAATGACTCTAATAAAGTATTACTTTCTCTGGATCTAGCTGAAATCAGGGGAAAAAAACCAGCTTTTAAACGGGATATATAGTAGTTGGACTTACCTCATTTGCCAAGAAAGTTATTTAGCTGCCATCAATTTGAACTCCAGGGGATTGTTGGGAGGGAAAAGTGCTTGTCCTCTCAACTTGTCTCAGCTATAATTTGTAATTCTTCTAAACTCATTGCAGCAATTTATGTTATCCCATTCATGAATCTGATCCATTCTGGTCCCTTCTTTCTCTTCCACTCTTCAAGCAGCCCCACATTCTTGGCCAAACAAAAGACTCCTCAAGTTCTGTCCTTCCCTCCTTTCCCCAACTGTTCAAGAGAAATCCACAGACACTATAAAACAAGAGAGGGAAACCATCAAATGCTGGAAATCTGATCGTATTCCTGTAGGCCAGATCAAAATTTCTCATCTTTCAGATACAGCATTTAGTGTTGTTGTTTTTTTAACCCACAGTTTTATGCTTCTTGCCTAGAGGACTTAAACATAGAGAGCTACTGAGGGAATTTGAGAAGAAAATCTATGAGAACTATAGCACAAGACACATAAAGCAACATGTCCTTAGCCAAGGAAAAGCAAGACAGGAGATCTTGGAATATTCAGTGTTTAATATATGGAGGAAAACTCTTCTTATATCATCCTTTCCAGGGTACATCTTCCATTCTACAAGGGAGGTTCTTCCTTCACATGTTATTATGAAATAACAAAGAGTAAATTAACCTTGTTCATTCTGGTGCCATTCAGACATTTTGGGTTTCAAATCCCACAGTCCACTGTAAGCATGCTAGTTGGGGATTATGACATTCAAAGCATCTCAAGGGCCCTGAGATGGAAGAGAGCAACTTTAGAACAATCTCTGCCATTAGCATTACGAATGTTCTGATCCAAGCTGGGGTTTATTCTGTTTCCCTCTTCATTTTAAAATCACTTACTAAGTATGTGTTGCCATCTTCCATCATTTTAGCTGGTTTCAGTTTTGGGTAATTATTGTTGCTTTCTTTTGGAACTTGTTTAGAACTATACTCAGTAAGAATGAGTGAGTTAAATATTCTGTTGCTTCCTGGTCTTTAAAATTAGATTCACACAATCTATTGGACGAACCTTTTCCAAATCCCATAATGGCTTAGCAACAAGTGGGAACCCTGACACTGTAGCTTATTCAATAAACCATGATTAAATAACTACATTATCAAGTGATGTGTAAATCTAATCATAATGTATAGGCTTTAAAGTTCTTTGTTGCACACAAGAGAATACTCTTGTTTTGCTTTATCATTTTGTTTTAATGCATACAAATATTAAGTTCCGAGTTAGTAGGGGATCCATTGCAACTTGCAAGCTCTGGGCCTTTTATGGCCTTGGTCCATTCCTGATTATATGCATGATGGGTCAAGAAATGCACAAGCCTTGAGCAACATTTGCATCTTTCCACATCTGCACAGCTGGAATTGTACATTCTCTCACTCCTGCCAAAAGCTTGAGTTCATCTTAACAGATCTTGCTATCAAACTGATAGTACAAGAAGCTTCAGCAGCTGTGATCTGTCCTTGAAATTTGCTTCTATAGCTGATGGAATGAAATGACCTTTTATCAGCCAGCTCCAATGTTTGATCTCCGTCCACCTACCTGAACAAATTCTAGCTTTTTTCTTTTCTTTTCTTTTTCTGACTCCCTTAAATACCTGGCAGGATATTAAGAAAATGAGGTTTGCTTTTGATATGGTGTCTTTGGTGCAGAAGGCTGCAAAAGGCAGGAGAAGCTGGTCAAATGATTTTAGGCAGTGAAGAAGCCAGGATGCTCAAAATTAAAGTGGAGAACATCATTCATCAGGCAGACTCGATTTTGAGAAAGGTGCAAAAGAAGAATGGCATTGATTAGTCCATGCACTGGCTGTAGAAGGTGGCAGAAGGTTGCAGGGGAAATTTCCCGCATCTCCAGTTTAACAAGGCTCAGAGAAGAAGTGAAGAAAAATACTTTTTTTTCTGCATCCTACTTGGCCCTAGAGTCAAACTGAACTATAGAAAGAGTTTTACATATTTTAAGATGGACAAATAAAGCTGGTGACAGATTTTTGAAGCTGTATAAAACTATTCATTTTACTTTCTCTGCTGGGAAGGTAGCATTATAGTCTGTCCTTTCTTTTAAAATGAAAAACCTCATTAAAGTCCTTTTTCAAAAATCCATTTGAAAAGTTACTTCTGGTTTTTATTTACTGCTTTCCCTAACAGACGGAGCCTTTGTACAAGACAAATCCTTTGTAGCCAACTCTGTAATTCAAGGCATTCTCTTTTGCAATTATAAAAAAAACAACAGATGTACATTCCTGAACCAAGAAATTCCAAATTAGTGGCAAATCAGACTCTTTTCCCAGTCAACACAGTCAAATAAATTAATCTTGTGTCTGATGCTCATGATTGTTCTAATTATTAAAATTAATTTATAAGCTGTCCTCACATCAAAAAAGCAGCAAGATGGGAACAGGACAAATGTTTCTTTGTTGCAGTAACATGTTCTACCCAGTCCACTCATATCAATCTCATCTCAAAACATTTGTTACTCAAGTACATTGCAACAAATGATATCATAACCAGCATAGACATTTAACAGTTGCATATGGGAAAATTCCATTGGTTACACATCAAGGACTTGTCTTTTATTGACAAACAGTCCAAGTTTGAAAATGATTAACTCCCTGAGTCAAAAGGAAGAGCATATCAAAAGAAAGCAATAATTGGCACTGAGTAATGCTGTATTAAATGGCCTAGCTTAAACATGTGAGTGTAGCACCATGATTTTTATCCAGGGCTCTTTCCTTCATTCCCTTTATATAAGGGGCTTACAGCCTTCCTTCCTTCCTTCCTTCCTTCCTTCCTTCCTTCCTTCCTTCCTTCCTTCCTTCCTTCCTTCCTTCCTTCCTTCCTTCCTTCCTTCCTTCCTTCCTTCCTTCCTTCCTTCCTTCCTTCCTCCCCCCCCCACTGCTTTCTCTGTTTTGAGACACAGTGCAAGAATAAAATATTGCTCTGTCCTTGGGCCCTTTGAAGTCTCATTACATTTTATGTTGATTTATTTATTTATTTTTCCATTTTTGGCCACGCTGAAGTCAATGACTCAATAACCAGGAATATACAAAGGAGACCCAAAATGCTGACATAACCATTGAGAATGTTCTTGAACCGATTCATTTTGTTGCCTTCAATTAAAAGAAAAAGATTAATTTGACCATGTGAAATCCTGATTTGTGCTGAAAGTTCCAAAGTTCCTGGCCCACAAATAAACACTTGACAGCCTGGATCTTTCAGTGAATATGGGACTAGAACTCAATTAGCTTGGCCAACATTGAGGATAATGGGTGTTACAGTCTAAAACATTGAATAGGCATCTGGCTGTGATTACATGTTTTCCATTACCTAGAGGAGAAAGAAAATGTCCTAAAGGAATTTTTAATTTCTGTAGTTTTTTTTTTTAGTAGATGCTGTAAGGTTATTTGCAAGGGAAGAAAAAACAGTGGGTTTTATGTATGAACAAGGCATACTAGATTAAATGAACTTTAAGACCCCCTGATCTCTGCTATGACAATTATTTTCAAATAAATTAAAATTAACCATATGGTTGACTTGCTCTGCATTTATCTTGGCCCCAGAATCGGACATCAGAAGAGTCCAACCTGATAGAACCAACGGCTTACTGAATCCAGCACTTGGTTCTGTGATTGGATCAGCCTAGAAAAGGATACCTTCTCCAGATCTGATGATAACAAGCTCTATAGTGAATCTATATTTGATGTAAAATCTATATTTTACATCAAAGTATCTCTGACATAAGAAAGCAATGGAAATTTATCTATATTTCCTTTACTACAGATGTGCATGCTGGAATACATGCTGGGTGCGAGGAGGAGGAGGAGGAGGAGGAGGAGGAGGAGGAGAAGGAGGAGGAGATGATTTATATCAGAAAAAACAGCACTCCCATTCATTAATAAGTACATATAACATGGATGGAAACAGCCAGGAAAATGCCTAGGATGGGTCTTTAACCACTCGATGATGGCTTTGCTGCTGGGCCCAGATTCTGTCTAGTACAAAAAGCAAAGCTGTCAGCCTTCAACAGACATCCCCATTTTCTTGCCTTCTTGCAACAGTAACCTGGAAGGTCAGCATCCCAGCAAAAGAGCACGTAAGCTGACGTCAAAGGAAGTAACTGCCGATCGACTGGCTTTTGGGAAAGAGCATCCCTGCAGCTGTAACTCACTAGGAAATGTCAGCTTATCCTTGACTGTTATCATCTCCTGCATGGCGTCCCCCCCCCCTTTGAGAAAGATAATGCAGCTGGTTTCACAGATAAAAGAGATGAAGAGTTTTAAGAGATGGCTGGTGTTTCTTCTTTCATTTAGGAAGGAATCCCTCTAAAATCCATACTTGCTTCAACACCTGCACCCTTCGTTCCTCTCCCACCACTTTGTGGACCATCTTCTAACATTTTTCATGGAAGTTATCACCTGCCTAAACAAGGTCAGGTATGCTGTGGGCCAAGTCACTCCATCTGCATTTGAAACACTCTGCCCCTCAGACTTAATATGAGTTTTCATAAGTTAACATCTCTCTGGATTTTGTAATGTCTATTCATTTTATTTTCACTTAAATAAAACGAAGGTCAAGGAGATCCAGACAGGCTCTCCTTGCTGGGAAATCATATTTTATCCGATATCCACACTTTGGGAAAATGTGATTATCTCTTCTGTCCCATAGCATGACAATGTGGAATGGATGGTAACTACTATGCTCAAACAAGCTGCACAGGTTGTTATTTTCAGGAAATGAATATGTTCAGAGCTGGGATAGGGATTCTTTCCCATTACCTAACATTTGAGGTTTGCATCCATATTGGAGGACCCCCTTCCCTTCCCTTCCCTTCTTTATTGTCAAAGAAGGAGTGTGTCTCCCTGCACCCACCATACTTCTTGGCCATTTAACCAAATATTTTGGGGTTTGCAGGGCAGTCTGAATCATAGCTAACAATACAGACCAAGTTACTAAACAAGCTAGGTTAAAGCATGTTAACTACTTTGTGGTTTGGGAGGGAAAAGACTTACAGCATTGGCATTTAAACTCTTCACAAGGGAGATACATATTGAACTCAAACATATATTGTTCTGAAGGACCATTTCTAAATGTTTAATATAATTCTGGCAGAAGTAGTCTGTTCCTTAAGACTTGGAGTCAACACCTCCTGGCTTAGTTGCCTGCAATTATTGTCTCCATTATCATTGAAAGCCATCATGGTTTAGCCACCCCTGAAGACCAGTGTGTTAGAAAAAGGACACAATGCAACTATAGACAAACATTACAAAAAATACAGATTGCACAATTGCCCCAGTTCCATATTTACCTAAACAAAACCAGGAACAATATAATAGTGATGCAATGTGCATGACACATTTACCACACTACCCTCTTTGCATACGGAGGTTTAAGAGGGAACTAAAACAAAGCCATCGCAGAACTGGACATACCACCCAGAGAAGGTTTGCAATATACCATCTCCAAGAGACTTTTTTCCCAATTCATTTGTATCACAACTAGAATTCAGTGGCGATATGGTCAGAGTAGTTTCCACAAAGCCTCATGAAAGAGTCATAGCCATGGTGTTATTTGTCAGTATTTTTTTTTATCATGTGCATGTGCTGTCTTTTCTCTTGAAAACTCAAAATGGTGTCACTGGAGGTTCTCTCATTTATCTTCCCAAGAGTAATCTCTATGAAGTAGCTCAGATGAAGCTAGGGACTGGTCCTATCAGGTCATGGTCAAGAAACTCTTGAATTTGACTTCCTGGTCTCCTCTTAAGCAGTGCTCTACGTCAGGGGTCTTCAAACTTGGCCGTTTTATGACTTGTGGACTTCAACTCACAGAATTCCTCAGCCAGGCATGCTGGCTGAAGAATTCTGGGAGTTGAAGTCCACAAGTCATAAAACGGCCAAGTTTGAAGACCTCTGCTCTACGTCATCATCTTCATCAGCTGTTCAGTTGTATCTGACCCTTGACCACTCTATGGATTAGCACTCTCCATATCCCTCCATCTCGCACCACCTCCTTCAGATCTGCCATGGTCATCCTGGGGTCATCCTTTCTAGTGTCCAGCCAGGGGGCACTAGGGCAGTCCTCTCACCTTTTTTTGCTAATCACTCCTGGCATGATTGACTTTTCGCATGAGTCAGGTCTCATGACATGACCAAAGTCATGTTTGGCAACTTTGGCTTCAAGACTGCTGTACACTATATGTTATATTTTTTAAAAAAACCCTTTGTCAAGGTTCCGACTAATGGAGCACTTCAAAGAACTTCCAGGCAACTTCCCTTTATATGTATTTTTAAAGAATTAGACCAATTGCCAGTTGAGGTGATTGTTAGAATATTATATGCTGGCTTTTGGGACCTGGCTTGAAATTTCAATTCTATCCTGAAGCTGATTGGGAAGTTTTCTCCTGAAAGCCACATCTAATGACTAAGGGAAACTGATTAAAAACATTCCAGATATTTGAGAGATGGCACAGAATAAATGTCTGTTGCATCAGGATTGTATTCTGGATGTGTTTCTGTTCTGTAAATAATGATAAGGATTTGAGACATTTATACATTGGTCTCGGGCGAAGGCCTCTAGATACTTAGGGCTAATTGCTGTTCAATTTCAGCGTGTTCTCAGAGTTTTCATTCCTGCTTTTTAATCATTAATTGCCTGTTTGGTTCTTTTTTATTTTTTTCCTGCAAATCTTACACCGAGCAAGGAATGGAACATAATAATCTTCAAGGTCCTGCCAGCTCTTTGATGTGTCTCTCCATTATTATTACATTTTTTTTCATCACAGTTATACTTATTTTTCTGACTATGTTTTATTTGTCCTGGATCACTTTATAAACTTGGGGTATACTGTTTTTAAATAACAAAAACATATCGATACATGGAATAGCGGAATCATCATATTTTTATGGAAGGAATCTTGCAATTTACCTAATCTGAATTTTAACTGGATTGACACCTCTAGATGGTGAACTGCATCTGGCACAGGAATTTAATTCATTGCCTCTGTTTACTCTGGTCCTGAATTAGTTACCCATCACTGTACTCCATTTCTCAACCTGTTACGCCTTAATAGGAGCATCCAAAGTGGATTTTTGCTGAAAAAGAAAGAGAAAAGCTTTGGTTGGTAGGACTGATTTGAAGCATGCTGACTCCAGCTGGAAAACATCTGGCAACCCTCAAAAGAAGATAAGCTGGCTTAAACCCCTTTGGGGATTGTGCAGCCTTCCCTTGGGTGGAGCTTCCCTTGCAATTTCAATGCCTGCCATTTGTCCCTACCTCCCCCCCCCCCAACTCCAGAGAGGACGAGATTGGCCTTGGTGTCAGCCAGCTTGCTGTAAGTGATGTCTTTCCTTATCTCCCAGCTGACAAAATAGCATCCTTCATCAGCTGTATTTAAGGGTGGAGACCAGCAGAGCCTCCAGTGACAACAATACTCCCGGAGCTCAAAGACACAAGGAGTAGCAACACAAATTGGGAATCCTTTGAGACTTTTAAAGACTTTCGTGATGCTGCCAGCAACATTCAAGCTTTGCGCCGGCATTTCCTACAGACACTTGCACAACATGACAGGTAAGGATGCATAACGTAACTCTTGAACAGCAAGAGAAGACTGGAGACAATATTTGAGGGTTGGTTGAAGTCAGAGTAGCCAAATTCAGGACAACTTTTTTGAATGGTTCAAGCTGACAGTTCAAGTTTAGCTCTTTGGAAGACACGTTAGGCTGAGATGATTGATCCTGATCCTTTCTCCAACCAAAACTAATGCTTTATTCCTGAGCCATAATGAAGCACCCATACTCTTTTTTGCTTTGGAAATCAGTACAGATCAAGCCAAATCGATAGGTGTTTGTGCGCAGCTAATAGATAAAATTCGAAGATGGAAGGTTGATGGAAGGCTAGTTTTTTTCCCCCAGATGGGCAGGATGGGTTCCTGCAGCCTGCAAAGATTTCCTGGCGGAGTTGAAATGCTAATCTGTTAGTTCCTGGGATTACCTTTGTGCATTGTTTTATCAAGCAGTAGTACAGACAGAAACGTGCTGTAAGCAACATCATAAAGTATTTCCCTTTTCAAATTAGTTTGGGAGATTGTTAGGATCCAGCTGGAGTGGAGGAGAACGGGAGTGCAAGAAGAGAAAATAATAGAGAATGAATATGATGGGGAATACTGTTTGCATTCTTCTGGCTGCCAATTTATCATAGTCCGGGGGTTCTGTTTTGGACACAAGGTGAACTGCAACAAGGCTATGTGTAAATTGAGCAACAGAAAAATGTTTTGCAAATTCAGACCATGTGCCACTAAGTCAGTACCTTTACTTACAATAGCCCCTCAGATGCACATGACAATAGTGGTTCTGCACTTTTCAGAAACAAGTTTTCTAGTGGAGAAAAGTGTCAGCTGTTATTTTCCACCTTGCATGATGTTGTTGAGGGCAAACTCTTCCTGCCTATTAATAGCCTAAAATTTGTGCATTGGCAGTGAAACGTTTTATTTCTCTTTCTTTTTCCTCTGCCCTTACAACAACCACTGATAGACCAGCTCTGCTTTCACTATCAGTGGATTTAGTAGTTAGTATCACAAGGCTTTTGCAAAGTCAGGTGTTGAGGACTGTCACTTATGTCAACGGTAGTGCCAGGAAGCAGTCTCTCTTTCTGAGGCTATCAGCAGCTTGGAAGGGAAAATATTGTAGGACTATTGAGGATGGTGAAAAACCAACTCTATCTCCTTCTAAGCCTCTAGCTAGTCTTGCAATTACCACTGATTTGTATTTTAGAAAAATGCCTTCCTTCTTTCCCTACAATTGATCAAATATGGCATATAAGAACTACCAGGAGCCAAAGAATGGCTCAAAAGCAGGAATGAGAAATAGTACTTAAGGCAACTGTGTTTGTTGATGTATTCATCTGGAATGTTTATATTCCACCTTTCATCCATCCTGAATCTCAGGATGACATACATGGGGGATTTCCAAGCAGACTCCTATCTGGGCACTGACCAAATTCAAATCTGCTAAGCTTCAGCAAGGGAGCTGTTTCATCTGACCATACTCTTCCATGCCTTTTTCAGTAACTCAAGTGCCTCTTCCTAACCATGGTGCATTAATTTTCTTTTCTGTATTAACCATTATGTACTCAGCTGTATATTATCTAGATCAGAGGTGGGAAACTTTTATGGCCCATTATGGAACTTAGCCTGTTTAGTTGTGCATTGAACAACAATCCCACCATGCCAAAGATTAATTTAATAACCAATTTAAACCTTCTGCAAACACAGAAGACAGAAAAATTGTATGGACTTCTCCTTATACTGTATTATTATTTCAAAATAAACAAACAAGCAGAAGAATGAATATCAAGTTATTGATGAACTTTTATCCAAATAAATGTGCAAATGGTTATTTTAAAATGCAAATAGGCTTTCTTGGAAGCAGGAAGAAGCTGATGATTTTCTGTAACTAGAGGCACAGAATCTTCTGCTCTTCAGTGCAGGATTCATTTCTCCATATTCAAAATCAAAGCTTTTTGTGGCTGCCCTCTACAGACGTGCAGCCAACAACACACATTGCCCACCCCAGAAGCTGTGCTGGCTGGGGATGGTAGGTGTTGTAATCTCAACACATTTACAGGATACCAGGACGTTGTTTTTTTTGTAGACTCCGGAAGAGGGTGAAGAATTCAGTGCAGAATTCCTTTTCTCCCCCCCCCCCAATAATGCTGGGACTTCTTCCTCTTAGGTTTGAAGAGACAAGCAGCCGTAGCCATTGTCCAGGAACTGAAGAAAGTTGCATTTTCCAGGCCTGGCCCTACCCAGTGGATCAACAATGTACACAGAAGGAGTTCTCTTCTAGGCAAGTAGAATATAATTGCCTTTTTCTTTCCAGAAAGCACCTCCCTGTTTTGAGTGTGCTGGCAGTGATGACAAGACGATTGCAGTTTCTTTGATTTCTATTTCTTATATCTCATTCAACTGTGCAGGTTCGAGGCTGGAAGAGAACCCTTTCAGTGATATGGAGATGTCCTACATCAAGCAAGGAGAGGAAGCTATTCAGAAGTCTCTGAATATTCTTGGCGAAAAAAGCGGCTGGAAAACTGAGGCAGTGATGGTATGCTTAACAGTTTCCCAAGAGGAGACTATTATTAAGAGATGGTGACAAATTTTAGGTTGCTGTAAAGTAGAAATGTTGAAATGGAGTAAGGAATGGCTGGTTGTAGCATTATGAGCAGCAGTAGAAATCTGTTAAGTAGAACTTAATTAGGTCTCTTAGCTCAGCCAGAGGAACTTGGGGCTTCAAGGATGACCCTGTGTACAGCATATGATAGTAGTACAGCTAGGGGTCTGCATATCCCATTAATACCTACCAATTAAATTTATTCCTACAGAACAATGGTGACAAAGTCTTGAGCAAAGTGTTGCCTGACGTAGGGAAGGTTTTCCAGCTTGAAGTAATAGTTGATCAACCCCTGGATTGTGTCTACGATGAGTTAGTGGAAAAGATGGAGCAGATGGGAGATTGGAATCCGAATGTTAAAGAAATCAAGGTAAGGCTTCTGCAAGTAGAGACCCTTTTTGGAAATGAGGAAAAATTGCAAGGATTATTAAGCACATGGCCCTTTCAAAACTTTTAGAAGCAAAACTATTCTTCAGAGAGAATAGCAATAAAGTAAAATGATATCCAGAGTTAAATTGCTGGAGAATATTCAGTGGGGATTGGGAGATTCCATTCCCCAAATGTTGAATCATAATTCTGAGCATCTTTCATTCTTGACCATAGGGGCTTGGATTGTAGTGCCAGGAGACTGTAGTTCAGCAACATCTGGAAAATCTCAAGTTCAAAACTCTGATGTACAATAAGTTCTACTTGTAACATGAGCAAGGGAAAGTGCAAAAATAAAATTTGCCAACAGCTAGGGGTTGAGCTGAGCATTAGTTACTCTACCAGCTACTCACCCTTTCTGTCTCTCACTATTTTGTGGGAAAGGTTCCTCCAATACTTTGGTTGTGTGTAGTCAGAGATGCCCCAGCTTCTGAGTTAGTTTTGGGGCACGTAAACAAACAGCTCCCAAATGTAGGCAAGAGGAGAAACCTGCTTGTAGTGTCTCCTTCTCTACAGATGAAAGTATACATTTATTGCCTCTTCCATGGCGTTGACTCTTTAACCTGAAATCCAAAGCTGAAATCATTCTACATTTTTATAATGCACCAACTTTCTTTCTCCATAAAAATTTTGCTTTGTCTTTTTAATGGTCCGTCGGCATTTTTATCCACCTACTAAGTCCTTCCCAAGGACCTGAGATAGGCAAATGTAATGTTGTTGTTGCTGTTATTAAAATGGCCATCTTTTCATAGATTCTCCAGAAGATTGGCAAAGATACCGTGATCACTCATGAGACCTCAGCGGCAACTCCTGGCAACGTAATTGGTCCACGAGACTTTGTCAGCGTCCGGTGTTCCAAACGGCGTGGCTCTACATGTCTCTTAGCGGGCATGTCAACCACCTACACCACCATGCCAGAACAAAAAGGAGTTATCAGGTACCCCTTGCCTTTACTTAAACTACATAGTTCAGTTACAGAACAGATCCCCAACTCTAGGTCCTTGCATCAGAATCCTCCTCAGCAATCCTGAAAAAATACAGAAGTTGTAACCCAAGACATCTAGAGAGCACCAGGGTAAGAAAGGCCACCCTATTACTAAGACTCAAACTTAGTAACAATATGGTTACTAATGAGACATCTGATGTCTTCTCTTCAGCTGATGTGCTGAAATATGCTATGACATGTTGATGGTATCAATGGAAGGAGAGGTGATGTGGTAGTAGACTTCAGTAAAATGGCAGTTTTCCAGGAGGGAGGGAGAACATTCAAAGGAGGGGGCGGGAGCCAAAACAAGAGGCAACACAGACCAGAGCTGGATCAAAGACAGAGAGGAAGAGAGTTAGAATAGCCACTCCCTAGAATCTCCCTGGGTATATCCGTTAGGATGGGAGCAGTAAGAGTTTAGTCTGGCAAGACTCTGTCTGTTGAGTGTAAGCAAATAAAGAACTGAACTTTGGCTGGGTTATTCCTTGTTGTTCTTGGGTAACTCTTTTCTTTCTTTTCTGCAGAGCGGAAAATGGTCCCACATGCATGGTTCTTCATCCAGTTCTAGGAAATCCCTCACAAACCAAGTTAACCTGGCTTCTCAGCATTGATTTAAAGGTAAAGATATAGGACAAACCAGGTTGAATCGTGGTGACCATTACTTTTACAAAAAACACTTCCGTGCCATCTTACAATGGCTTGTGGTGTTACGGCAGTGCACAGCTTAGATGGGGATATTTGTATTATCTAAAAGAAAGTTAATCCTGAACTGATGGTAGTTCCCTCCCCCCATCATCATTAAAAGGAATAATGAAGATTATACATAAAACCCTCTATGTGCAACTGTCCCATTTTAAAATGAGTTACTGGGAATAGGAAGAAATGAGTCTTCCTTTTGTGTAAATATTATAATTTAGATTTTTTTAAAAATAAAAATTCTCCCCTCAGGAAAAAAAAAGTGCCAAAAGTTTGTTCTTATTTGTAACTGTGAACAATGTCAACATGTCAGCTAACAAGAGAATCATAAAGTACAAAGATACATGGATTCACAATTTGATTAAATATCTACATGGAGAATTGGATTAGAAATAAACTCCCCTTCTGTTTTCATAGTTGAAACTTATCAGTACAGGTAGTCCTCGACTTACGACCACAATTGAGCCCCAAATTTCTGTTGTTAAGTGAAACATTTGTGAAGTGAGTTTTGCCCCATTTTACATCCTGTCTTGCCTCAGTTATGAAGTGAATCACTGCAATTGATAAGTTAGTAACCTGGTTAAGTGAATCTGGCTTCCCCATTGACTTTGCTTGTCAGAAGGGTACAAAAGGGGATCACGTGACCTTGGGACACCACAACGGTCGTAAATACTAACCAGCTGCCAAGCATCTGAATTTTGATCACATGATCATGGGGATGCCGCAGAGGTCTTAACTGTGAAATAGTCATAAATCACATTTTTCAGTGCCGTTGTAACTTTGAACGGTCACTAAACAAATTGTTGTTAAGTCGATGACACATTTCAGGCCAGAAACATAAAAGTCCTTAATGCAGGCTTAATAAAGTTATGAAATTTATAAGTTCAGTCCCCAAATTGTAGCTCTACAGAAGCTGTTGAACTAAGTTTCTTTTTCTTGACATGGAGCTTGAGTCCACTTCTAACTGCATAGCAACCTGGTTTAACATCCCCACTTTTTTTGTTTTTTTTTAATTTCAGGGATGGCTTCCAAAGACACTGATCAACCAAGTTCTTTCTCAGACCCAAATGGATTTTGCTAACCACCTCCGGAATCGTTTGACCATATCTACATCTGCGCAAGCCCTCAGATACTAAAATTTTCCCTCCTGGCAATTTTTCCTGGATGATGGTCTGACTTCAGCCCACTAATGAATCACTGACTGAAGACTGTATCCCAGAGAATTGATGAACACCACTCTTGAACTTCACTCCTCTCTCCTGTTAAGAGGCAGACTTCTTTCCTTTATGTCACATCCTTATGTTTAAGAGCCTTTCCTTAGAAAGAGGTGCACAAAGTTTGTGTTCAGGACTCTGGCAGAATAAGATATCCGCCTCAGGTAGCAGGCACTGAAGGTGATACCAAGTGATATCAATGGTGGCAGTTTGCTGGGACTCAAAAGGCTAGCTATTGCTTGATGGGCAAGGTGTTGCATCTTATTTCTTATCAACTTCTAAATTCCGAAATACATAAGGCAAGGTAAACTATACTGAGAAGGCTACCTGAGTCAAAGTCAGGGGTGTCAAACTTGCAACGTCACGTGACGCAACTTTCCCCCATTGCCGGCAATGGGGTGGGTGCGGTTTCGGCATGACGCATCCGGCCTGTGGGCCGGCAGTTTTGACACCCCTGGCTAAGTGATAGACTACAGTAGGACACAACTAGAGTTTAAGACTAAGAGAGGAAAGAGCCAGCATCTTTGATGAACAGATTACTGTTCCACCTGGACCATACTGCATGGGCTCTCTATACCGGGTTTAGTATGCAGTGTGCTTGGAGTGGGTTAATTTATCTTGGCTACTTATCGATAACATGCCAGGTTTGATCTGTAACCTCTTCATTTTAAGCAACTGACAGGAACCAAGAGATGAGAAAGAGCTTTGCAGGATTTGGAGAATTATGCCAATAAGTAACTAGGCAGACAGTCTGACTTGCAGTAAGGCTGTTCCAAAATACTTTTATAGGAAAAAGTATCATGTCCAGAGTGATGCCTTAGTTAAAAGATGCTGGCCATCACCTTCTCTTAGTACCTTGACTCATCTCAGCTTGGCAGCAGATGATCAGCTGGGGTTTGTATCCAAGCAGCCGTTTTTACAACCCCCCCCCAAGCTGCTACAGAGGCAGCTGTCATATCCTTCCCCATCATTTGCAACCTCCTATTTCCATGCCAGGATATCAATACCAACGAAAGATTCTGACGGGTGCCCAACCTGTTTCTTTTTTCTATTTTTGACTGCTATGGAATGGCTCCTAAATCTTGGACAAGGTAAAGATTAATTCAAGGGTCACTAGTTCCTATGATACACTTAAGTGGAGTTAATTGAATTCTGCAATATTGGCTTTATTTAAGCTAACTTTAAATCTAACTCCATTAGTTGATCTGGTCAACTAATGTTCTTTTGATATTTTCACAGAACATTAAGTCTTCATGGATTCAATTTAAGTGTGCCATGGGAACAGAAACTATGCATAGTATTAAATTATGGCCACTGGCTAATTAATGTTGGAGAGTAGATCTTTCCCATCACTTCCATCTTCTGCCCTTTGAAGGGCCAAGAAACCAATCAATTATTGTTTTCCACCTCTTCCTATTTTCTTCTTTGAAGATGGATAAAATGCGAAGTTCCAAAGATTAGCATGAAGATAATTCACCCATCCTTGGCAAGTAAGATAGACCAGTATTTTTTTAAACTTGGCAACTTTAGGCTATGTGGACTTCAACTCCCAGAATTTGTCAGCCAGCATAGAGTTTGAAAAACACTGGAATAGATGCACACTGTTGCTAACTCTTGATGCCAATTCTGTCCTAGGTTCTTCAAACATGCTACCCAATTTTGTCTGAAGGGAAGGGTGAAAGATTACTTGTTTTTCCCCCAGATCAACCAAAACTGGCAGATAGTCCTTGTCTGATAACATCACTAAACATCAGAGCTGATGGTAGCTTAAGTTTTAAAAGCCACGTAACAATTATGCCCTCCAAAATTTCACAATAGAAAACAGAGTCGGTTTCAAGGATTTGCAACACTGCTGTTTACTTGCTATGGAACTCCGCTTATTCTGTCCTTGTTATATATTGCAGAAGCTTAGTCTCTGCTTGCAACGAATCTGAAAAAAGTCTGTTCTGCACTATTTTAATAGCAAAGAGGATTTTGCTTGGGGGTTTTGTGGGCAGAGGGGGAGGGGGTGTTATTAGAAAACCGTAATTGTGCTATTGTTTATTACCAATCATTCCAAATCTAATTCAGCATCTGTAGCGGACAAAATAATGACTTTATTCTCATTTCCTCCATATGTTGCCCCTCTCCCCGCCAAAATTATCACCAATGGGAAATCTGTCCCCATAACAAATATTCACATCAGAGATTGGTCTTTACTCACCTTGTTGGAAGAGAAGAAAAGGATAAATGCTAGTTAAAATGTTAAAAACCTGTGTTTGAAGTGTTAAGGAGTAGCTCGTGTCACTTCATTTACCTCAGGAGTCACTAGCAAGGTTAAATCAAAGCAGGAAGGCTTTCCCACAGCCATCTATAAAATCCAGTCTGTCGATATTTATTTTCCCTCCCTCTTGTTCGCAAAGGCATTTTATTTAATTATTTATTCTAGTTAAGATTTGTGAAATGTTTCCGATTCATAGTTTCCATTACTTCAATCAACCAACCTACTTTGAGATGTATGGAGAATCTGGCGTACTAACACATAGTTCAGGTAGTCCTCGACTTACGACCACAATTGAGCCCAAAATTTCTGTTGCTAAGTGAGACATTTGTTAAGGGCGTTTTGCCTATTTTACGACCGTTCTTGCCACAGTTGTTAAGTGGATTGTTGCAGTTGTTAAGTTAGTAACACGGGTGTTAAGTGAATCTGGCTTCCCCATTGACTTTGCTTGTCAGAAAGTCACAAAAGGGGATCACGTGACCCCGGGACTCTGCAACCGTCATAAGTACAAGTCAGTTGCCAAGTGTCTGAATTTTGATTATGTGACCACAGGGATGCCGCAACAGTCATAAGTCACTTTTTTCAGTGCTGTAACTTTAAACGGTCACTAAATGAACTGTTGTAAGTTGTGGACCACCTGTATGCATTTTAACATACATGAAAAAGTACTTTCTGTGATCTGAGCAATGCAAAGGTATCTAACAAAGCAGCAGCTCTGTGGTTATAATTTTGTGAATTTACGCTGTATGAATAAAAAATAAAAAAATAAAAAAAAGTATGTTGTGGTGTGCTTTGTTCAAGGGAGCACTATCTAATTAAATTTCACTTTAAAAACCAAAGGAAATACAAAAAAAGTGATAGAAGTGGCAGAGATGGCGAAGTTAACTATTTTAATTAAGGAGAAAAACATATCTAGCTTTGTCTTCACTTGGAAACTGCTTCTAGGCTTCCTGTTCAAAAGAGAAGAAAATGAAACTTTGACTTTGGATTTTGATGATCCAAATAGGCTGTTGTTATAGAAATAGTTTGTACTCACTAACTATACAGAAGTAAAAAGTAGAGATTATAACTACTATATAACTTACTGCACCGGAAAAAATTAGAAATCACTTTTTTTTCTTTCCCTCTACATCTTTTTTCTTCCTTTTTCCCTTTAACCATTTCCCCGTTCATTATTTTCATTTGTATTTTATATTAAGTTTAATAAAATTATGCCTGCCTGCCTGCCTGCCTGCCTGCCTGCCTATCTATCTATCTATCTATCTATCTATCTATCTATCTATCTATCTATCTATCTATCTATCTATCTATCATCTACCTACCTACCTACCTACCTACCCACCCACCCACCCACCCACCCACCCACTTCAATAGAATGTTTTCTGGTTCTTATTCTGTTCCTCTTTTTTCATAAAATTTGGTTTTGTTACTATATTTGTTACTACTTTTTTCCAATTGTGAATGGCAATGCCATAAGAAAAAAACTGGCCCCACATTCCTGCTTGGTTCAAATAAGTTAATTCAAACATTCTTGTATGCTACAATATCTGAATGTCATTCCTGAAGGCCATTAGCAGTATTTATAGTCAGTGGGAGAATTGTTGATGATTTAAACTTGAATCTCGCTGGAATGTCTTATGGCATAACATGGCTTTAAAACTTGTTGCCTTTTAAACTTATTTCCATACCCAATCCATAGGTCAGTGATGGCGAACCTTTTAGAGACCGAGTGCCCAAACTGCAACCCAAAACCCACTTATTTATCGCAAAGTGCCAGGGCTGCATCAGCACTGTGGTGTCCTCAGGGGGATCGGGGGGGCGTGGCCCAGTGGGTGGGCGTGGCTGCAGTGGTCATGGCAGACTGAGTGAGCGTGGCCAGGGCCAGTCCCTTGCCATCTCTGGGGCATCCCCGGGGGGCCAACACCGCTTGCTCGCTCACTTCCTGCCGTCGCTTCCAAACGCCATGTGCTCGCTACTCTGGCGAACTCTGCTGGGGCAACGGCGCATGTGCCCACAGAGAGGGCTCTGAGGGCCACCTCTGGCACGCGTGCCATAGGTTTGCCACCACTGCCATAGGTGATAGCACATACTCTGAAAACTGCAATGCAGAGTATTGTATTTTGCAAGCTTTCTAGATGGTGTCTGAGGAAACAAATTGATATTACTATTTTTGGTGTGTTCAATTAATTATCTCTATGATGTTTTTGAAATTTGAAAAAAATCAGTCCACAAGCTCTCACAATAAATCTTTTGAATGGGCGTTATTGTCATTTCCAAACCACAAACAGGGGCAATTAAAAGATTAATTCAACCCCTGTTGTTAGCTGCCAGGTTTGTTCTTGCAAAACATAGGAAAACTAAAATACATATTTGTAAATATGCCCAGTTTTTAGGAAACTGCTTTGGTTGAAAAATTAACCCAATTAAAGAATTTTAAAAACGCTACCAAGAAAAATAATCAAAACTGTGCACAATTTATTAGCTAAATTAGCAATGTTTTCCTCCTCCCCCAAATTACCTTTCTCTATGGGTGAATGCACAGCCCCATACTTTTATTCTTTTTTTTCAATCTATTTGCTTTTAACTTAGTACATTGGGGTTTTTTGTTTTGTTTCTTAACTAAAACTGAAACTAAAAATTACCAATGCACTGTGATATAAAAAAAATGTACAGTAATAAACATATCAGAGTTTGTCCCATCAAGACATCGTTGTCTTACATACATACGTACAAAATAGAGCTGGAAGGGACCTTGGAGGTCTTCTAGGTCTAGGAGACCCTATATCATTCCAGACAAGTGGCTGTCTAGTCTCTTTTTAAAAGCCTTTGGTGATGGAGCACCCACAACTTCTGAAGGCAAGCTGCTCCACTGGTTAATTGTCCTCATTGTTAGGAAGTTTCTCCTTAATTCCAGATTGCTTCTCTCCTTGATTAGTTTCCATCTATTGTTTCTTATCTTGCCTTCTGGTGCTTCAGAAAATGAGTTGACCTCCCTCTTCTTTGTGCCAGCCCCTCAAATATTGGAATACTGCTATAAAGTCATCCGTAGTTCTTCTTTTCTCTTAATGGAAATTAGACTAAATTGATCATTCCTTAACTTCTCTGCTATTTAGTTTCCGTGCCTACTTTTTCCCCTTAATGCATTTCAAAAACAGAGGTGAAGTGAAAGATAATAGCAGTGTTTGCATCTTTCTGTTACCAACCTCAGTGCAGGATATCCCTAAATCTTGACCTGGAAAAGGTCAATTTTACCTTTTTTTGGGGAGGGGGGGGGAAGCTCCATGTCATTTTGGAAAGAAGAATATTTCTGCTTATCTTGAAGAAACTATTTCCCACTGACTTACTGCTTGCTCTGCCTGTAGGAGGAAGAATTTAAAACAAAAATAATGAAAAGGAAGACTGAAGAGCTGCACAAATCTAGAAACTTAAAAAAGAGACATTTATTACTTTTCCCCCTCTACCACCACCAAGCATGTTATTTTTTTTTTCTTTTTGTAAAAAATAAAAAATAAATACACCGCGTCTTTTAAGGCTCCCAAGGCGGACTGCGTCTCCCGTCAACTTCTGTTTCCACGTGATACAGGACGTCTGCCAGCGTGTGTTCTACTACAGCGACCCAGCCCATGTCACTGACCTGCAGAAGGGGAGGGGAAAGGGCGAGTTGCTTTGGTTTAGTGTCCACGTACGAAGCAATTAAGATTTCGTTTGCATCTGTGTACTTTGAAAAACAGACGGATAACAGTCTGCGACAGAATATTAAGAGTCAGCCAATCAATGCAATTCTTGACATGATTTCAAAGGATGAGAAAGCGGGACCCTGTTAATAGCAATAGCACTTTGACTTATATACCACTTCATGGCGCTTTACAGCACTCTCTGGGAGGTTTACAATGTCAGCAATATGGCCCCCAACAATCTGGGTCCTCCTTTGACCAACCTCGGAAGGTTGGAAAGCTGAGTCAACCCTGAGCTAGTCAGCATCGAACTCCTGGCAGTGAGCAGAGTTAGCCTGCAATGCTACATTCTAACCACTCTGCCACCATGGCTCCTTTATTACCCATTTCCTGGTGGAAGGACAAAGGCCTTTTGAAAGAGTTGTGCACTCAGTAATCATAACACATCGGTAACATATTGCAGGGCCTTTTGCAAAGCTGATTCTCATCTGATAGCTCCTGCATAGCCCTACATTTCTAAATTTCCTTTAAAAAAAAAACAGTGATTTTTCATCTCTGCAGAAAAAGAGCTAGAAGTACATCGATTGTGCCTATTAGAATGAAAGCACGCTGTGCCCTCTTAAGTTGATGGAATTGCTATATTGCTTAGCAATGTTTTTAGTGCCTAACTTACTATCAGCAGAAATGGTTTAACTTAACCATTTCTGGTTGCAAAATACAGAGAATTTTAGCACAGAAGTCTCATTTGGCCTGTTCTTGAAATAACAAAAGGAATACTGAAGGGTGTTTGATTACATTTCAAGCTTATGCATTAGCTTACAAATTAAGTATGTGAAGAGGGAGAATGTCTTTTTATTTTCAATTACAGCTCGAGGAAAAAACAGTCATGGAGTGGAACAGGGCTTGCTCTTCCTTTAAGTTGGAAATCAAAACATATCCATAGCTATTTTTGTCCAAGGCTGAAACAGCATGTCTGAATGCTGTGAGTGAGACAATAGGCAGCCAAATAATTTAGCAATTGGTGTGAACTTTTAGCATTTTTTTTTTAAAAAGAGAGGAATTCTTGCTGTCAGGATAAATGCATAGCCAACTGAACATAACCTTCAGGAGCTATACATGGTCAGTGCATAACTAGATTGGCAAACCTATTTCTTTATCTGTATAATTTTATACAGGGGCCAATGTGCATGTGTTATTCCTACTAGAAACAGAATTAATTTGGCCAATGAAACTGAGGTTTCCATTTACATGGAAAATGTTACAGATTACTTGCACATAAAACCTTGGATTACATCACTTAAAAAAATCACACATCATTCTGATCATGGACTTGCTTACCGGGCGATAACTAATATCTCTTGGCGGATATTTGAAATAGGGTCCGAAGTTGATAGAAACCTATGAAAGAGGAAGGGTTTATTTTTGCTTATTTTCAATTGTTGCATTGCTCAGTACTGCCTCCTGTGCCTGCAATATTTCAACGGGTATTATTGGGAGAAAAAGATGCAGCTGGAAAATTATAATGGAAAAGACTGAGGGATAGTTTTACCCCAAATAAAACAATTTCTTTTAAAAAGGATCAAGTTAAAAAAAAAAAAAAGGGGGGGAGGTCTACATGTAGCTTTACAGGGATATTTTTTTGTAAAGAATTACAGAAAAAAAGTTACTGTGCTGCAAATTTTTCTACTACTATAAAAAATGGTATAAAAGACAGTTACTCCTATTTCTTTTGTTGCAAGCAACCTCCCTTTTCAGTTATCAGCCTATAAAATATAAGCTTTTTTTCTTAACTATTGCAGGCAATCCTTGACTTATGACCACAACTGAGCCCAAAATTTATGTTGCTAAGTGAGACGCTTGCTAAGTAAATTTTGCTTCATTTTACAACTTTTTTTGCCACATTTGCTAAGTGAATCACTGTATTTGTTAAATTAGTAACACCGTTGTTAAGTGAATCTGGCTTTCCCATTGACCTTGCTCATCAGGAAGGTCACAAAAGGGGGAATCACATGACCCTGGGACGCTGCGACCGTCATAAACATGAACCAGTTATCAAGCATCCTAAGGTAAATCACATAACCATGGGGGATGCCGCAAAAGTCACAACTGTGGGGAAATGGTCATAAGTCACTTTTTTCAGTGCTGTTGTAATTTAGAATGCTCACTAAATGAACTGTTGTAAGTCAAGGACTATTTGTAAAAAGGTTTCTGGTGACAAATCGTATTAACAGCCTTCCTCCAGAAATTTGCATTTCCGCACATGCCGAAAAAATATTTCCCCCCCCCCTTTCTTTCTCCTATTAGCCAGGTAAATTTGCAGGGGAGAAACTGTTATCTATTTTTCTCCCATTAGTCTACATGCCAGACAGCTCCTAGGCTGTTGTTGATAAATGCAAGGCTGACTTAGGCAAATATTTCTCCAAATGCGCTCACCATTTGCTCCCATGCTTAATTCAAATCGGCTATTGTGGTCTTTTCAGTCCCATGATGAGCAGGCAGAGGAGATGAGCCTCCCATTGACTAACCCTTTGCAAGCAGATAAGGAGGGACACCGCGGAGCGGTTACTGCCGAGAGGGGACTGGGGAGGTTGGGGGCAGGCACAATCTCGCATCAACGGATGTGTCACTGATCCACAATCCTTGGGCTAGGATGAGCCTGCTTTCAGGGTCAGGATTCACCCAGCATATCAAAGCCCCCAAGCACCCACATTTGAAAGAGCTGTGCCCCACAGCTTCTACATACCGTGCAGCCTTTGTACAGAGATACTGCAGGGAAATAAACACCTTCAAAAACGTCTTTGTATGCAACTCCTTGACTGGTACCATTCTTATAGAAGATTATCTAAAAGAGACAAACATTTGTCACCACAAAGAGCAGAGCGTGACTATAATCTTGGGGAGATTTCAGTTTGACCTGCAAAATGCCCTTTCTTCCACTTGTTGTGCTTTAACAGCACACAGCATATAGGCCCTTTGGGTTACACCCTGTGTTCTCCCGAAAATGCAAAACAGAGCTTCTGTACAGCATCCAAGTGATAAACGAACCGCAAGATTTGACTCTTTGCATTTTCTATTTTCTATAAAAATAGAAAACCATTTTTGGTGTACTTAAGAAAACTTTTCTTAGGAGTTTGCTTAGACTAGAATTCTTGAGAAAACTTTCTTAAGAGTTTGCTGAGACTAGAGATGTGCAACAGGCAACTTTATGGCATCTTCAAAATGCAGCTGACAAAGCTCTTTCTGCGGTTGAAGTACTATTCAGGATCCTCAGTTTCCCCAAAGTCCATTTAAAATAATCAGAGAAACATTTAAGCTCTTATAATAGACACAGGGACGGGGGGGGAGGGGGGGAGGGCCAGAATAGAAAAGAAAACCCACAAACGTTTCAAAACTAAATTACACATCATATAAAACACCCAAGCAAAGTTTTGAACAGTATATTTTCAAATAGCATTTCTAAGGGGAAAAACTCTTGACAGACTGTCCACAGAAATTACAATTTTTTACTCTAATCACAGCCCTTGTTGAGGATACCTGAGTGAAAATATACAAGCTCTTCACCATGGTATTGAACACAGGGACAAAACAAAAATCTTATGGGGAGACTCCAGCAAGCCGCAGTTTGACTCTTGATACAGGCTTTGTTACAGATGCCTTTCATAAATTTGCATTGTGATTTAAGGCAGAAAGGAGGAATATGCAGTTCTCCTGATATATCACTGGCCTTCCCATATTCCTAAACACTAGCTGGAACTCTCAGGATTTGCAGCTTAGTCATTTTTGAACAGCTCCAATTTATCTCTCCTATTTTAGTATTGTCTCCAAACTAGATCTCACTGAATGACCCAGAGCACCTTTTTTCCTTTTTTGGTGTGTGTGTGTGTGTGTGAGGGGGGTTATTTTGAATTTCTGCACCAAGGCAGTGTATTAGACTCAAAGATGCAAAAGGCCTCTTCCAACTCTATGACATACAATTCTTTTTAGCAGCCCAATTTCTGCTGCTAAAGGCCAACTTACTTGGCTTCCCAGAGCTTGCTTCAAACTTTTCTCAGCTTTATCCACAAAGTCCTTCTCTTCAAAGTACAAGTAGCTTTTGAACTTGATCAAAGCCTAAGGAGGGCACGTGGGAGAAGACATCAAAGCCAGAAATTCATTTGTAAAACAATGGTGAGACAGAAACGCAACTGCTGATTATTGACACAAATGTGACTTCAACTGATTTAATTCGACAATTCAGCAAGGAGTTTGTTCCTTGCCGTCTGTGAACAGAAGTCACCACCTTCAGCAAGAGTAAAAACATTCATGGTTTGTGGTGGGCAAAAGAAAAGCACATGGGCAACTATCAAATATCAAGGGTTGCAAAATGTGAACTGCACTTTTAAGGTACATTGCAAAGATCTGCATCCTGAAAAGTCAAGATAGAAATATATTCTAAACAAAACAACAAAACCAGCAGCCCCTGGTTTCATTCCTGCTTGCTATTTATTTGCAATGCAGTCTTCTGCTCGAGATAGAACAGCTCCTTCCTGGATTAATGAAAAATACAAAACCCCTCTTTTTTGCAGTGGTTGTTGCAGACTGAACAGAGAGCTCCGTATCCAAGAAGATGGCTTAGTTTTGATTCCTGCACCAGGCAGGAAGAAGCCCACCCCCTTGAGAGCCAGTTTGGTCTAGTGATTAAGGCACCAGACTAGAAACCAGGAGACTGTGAGTTCTAGTCCTGCCTTAGGCATGAACACTGGCTGGGTGACCTTGGGCCAGGCACTCTCTTCTCGGGCCAAGTCACCTCAGAACGGTTGTCAGCTGGACACGAGGAGGAAGGCGTTTTAGATATGTTTGCCACCTTGAGCTGTTTATAAAAATAATAAAGGTGGGATACAAATTAAATAAATAAATAACTTAGCTGCCTAGGTACACAGACTACGTAAGTTACACATATTTAAAGTACCTGTGCCAGTTCTCTTATATAACTTACAATCCTAAGACATGCTGCCCCATTAGTTTCCCAGTTTATTCTAGAATTTCAGTGAGGAATTCCAGAGTTCTTATGGTACCCTATGGAAATGCCCAGCCACCTCTATTAAAACGAGGCTTAATGAGAAGACCCACCTTGTCTTTGTAAGTATCTGGCAGGGATTTGGCTGTTTCTGTGTCTTCAGGAAGGCTGATATAAAAACCAAGCACGTCCCCCTGGCCGTAACCTGATGAATAGTGTTTCCCAATGGACTGGTGGAACTTTGTCCCTTTCTTGCTACGCCAGGAGTAACTGAATTTGTCATAACCCAGGGGAGCTTGAAGGTTTCCTGTAGAAAACCAAACGTTATGTTTGTCAAATCCTTGATTGCATTTGTTTTGCTCAATACTTCAAAATGTTATGCAGGGGTGGGTGAAGGATTAGGGAGGGGGGACATGATAACTGTCTTCCAGTACTTGAGGGGCTGTCACAGAGAAGAGGGGGTCGACTTGTTTTCCAAAGCACCTGAGGGCAGGACAAGAAGTAATGGGGGAAAGCCTGTTAAAGAGAGATCCAACCTAGAAATAAGGGGAAATTTTCTGACAGTGAGAACAATTAATCAATGGAACAAATTGTCTCCTGGAGTTGTGAGTGCTCCATCACTGGAGATTTTCAAAAATAGACTGGACAGCCATTTGTTTGGGATGGTATAAGGTCTCCTGCCTTGAGCAGGGAATTGGACTAGAAAACTTCTGAGATTTTATGTTCTATGTAATTCCTTTTCTTTTAACGACCGTGTAATCCCTTGCATCGGGGTAGAATCGGGGCAACGGAATGGAGCTGAGCATTTACTGGCTGGATGCCCTTCCTGACACCTATGCGGTGTTCGCAGCAGACAATTACATAGTGCCCAGAGAAATATCTGCCGCTACCTAGGATTGAACTCACAGCCTCCTGATTGTGAGGCGAGAGCTCCACCTCTAGGCCACCGTGAAATGATTCTATGCTCTATGGATAAGGAAGACAAAAAGGAGAAAGGGCCTGTGACAAAGCCCCTTTGCCCAATGCCTGCAACCTACTATGAAGTCCTCAATGGAATAAAGGGACAGGTCGCAAACTAATGAAAGAAGGAGCGGCAGGCTTACCTAAAGGCTGAGACCACCCAAGTCTCGCAGCCGTGTCAGGTGGCATCTCATCCACGGATATTTCAAAATACCAAGCCCCCTTTCGCACCCCATGTGAGGCTCGTACCATCGAATAGCCTTTTTCTCCAATGACTGTCAGCCTGTCATCTGAGATCTTCAACTGAGGAGCTGCAGCAATGGGTGGGAGAAAGCAAAGAATGATAAACCATTTTGTGAGTGCAGTCAAGAAGAAATAAAGCAAACCCCAAAAACAGAAAGTCTCGAAGTATCACTGCTCTCCTCTCTGCTGTATCACACATTCCTGGCCCAATCTGTTTAATACACTACAGTGTATTTTGATTGGCAGCCAACAACGTAGGATGGGAACTTCTAGTTCTTATTTTTATCACACTGATCTTTTCAGTTTGCCAAGCTGATTAGCAATCACTGACAAATCCTGACTCCAAATACGATGCATTAGGCTAGTCTGACAGTCTCAAAATTCATTTTGTTCCAAGAGATTATTCTTAGAAAGTAAATGGCATCAGTCAGAAAATGTTCTGATATAAGGAAGAAATGCATATATTTGCAAACTATCCTACACGATGCAAACAAAAATGTACTGGATATTTTATTTGGAGGAAATTTCCAGACCGATCTTCCTGCCATTGCAATGGCTCTCTAGAACTCTTGCTACTCTTCAAGATACCAAAGTTATTATTAAAAGGCACTTCCCTGGAAATGCCAGGAATTAAACTATGGATTTTTTTTTTAAGTACAAACATACCCATTAATTACAGCCATCACTCCAAGGTATTTTTAATTATACATTGCTTTGCGATTTAAAAAAACCACTGGCAGATACCATCTCCAAGCACACATACTTTCCTCTAGTTGACTTCCTGAATTCCTATGATGATCCATTTGCTGTTTTTCCTTTTTTCTCCATGACTTTTCCATACAATTCCCACATATAAGATCATCTTATCTTACGCTCCCTTGGGGTAGCTCTATGATCTGCCTAGACTTTTTACTGAAACCCCAAGATCACATTGCCAAAATCTGCGACACAACTTTCAAAGGCTGGTTTTCCTTTCCTTTTTTTTCAAAACAGCCTCGCTTTTAAGCATCTAGTTTTGCACAGTAACAGCTTCTTAGCCATCCCTGGTCACCAAGTGCGGGAAACGTCCAATGAGATCCAGCGGCTTGGTACCTCGATCATGCAGAGCTAGAAGGACCCGTTCGTAGAGGCAGGCTCTGTAGAGATCTCCAGGGATAGGCTTTCCCGCCCAGCAATCTAGCTCCAACTTCTCTGGGTCAGGAGCATGGGGGTCTGGCTCCGCCAAAATGTAACGGTACCCATCCTTATTAAAAGGGTGCTCCAGCGGATAGCCATGGGGTGGAAGACGCTGAGCAGAGAACAAAGGATCACTGTGGAAGCAAAATGCATCAGTCAATGGCAGATCTCTCTCTCCCTCCCAAGCAATGAAAGAAAGAGGAATAGATCCTTTCGATTCATCAGTGTTGTTCACCCTCGTAATTTTAATTTATTCCTTCCCTTCTAGGCATACCACAATGTGGCCAAGTATCTAAGGTAAAGCAGAAATAATAAAAACACGATACAACAGCAACAAAGTAGTACAGATCAAGAAGAGGAGAGTCTCAATACTCTTCCTTGAAATGGAAGGGCTGATCAAAACTCACAAGGCAATGCTTGCCTTAGTTTGCTGCCAATCCATATGAGGAGCGGCAGACAGAGATCTAAACAGATCTCTGACAGCAGCTGTAAGAAAACCTCCTCTTGCTAAACCTTCTGCTCAGACAGATAAACGCATGCTGGAAACTCCCTCATTTATATTGTCATGTTTTCTCCACATCAACACAGCTAACAAATGAGACAAGGAAATTGTATATTGATATTCTGGACTGTGAGCTAACTCAGTGGTTTTCAAACTGGGCAACTTCAAGATGCTGCCGGGGAAGTTGCCAAGTTTGAAAAACCTGTGCTAAGTGATTCCCCCTATGCAGAAAGGCAATAAATGGATAACAATATAAGTAATCCTCAACTTCCAACCACACTGGAGCCCAAAATTTCTGTTGCTCAGCTTTGTCCCATTTTATCACCTTTCTTGCCATAATTGTTAAGTGAATCTCTGCAGTTGTTAAGTTAGTTAACACAGTTAAGTGAATCTGGTTTCCCCACCGACTTTGTTTGTCAGAACGCCACCAAAGGTGATCGCATGATCCAGGGACTCTGCAACCATAATTATGATCCAGTTGCCACTGAATTTTGATCGCCTGACCAAAGGGAGGTTGCAATGGTCGTAAATGTGGAATATGGTCGCAAGACAGTTTTTTTCAGCGCTCTTGTAACTTTGAACAGCCACTAAACAAATGGTTGCAAGTCAGGACCACCTGCACACAGAAGGATATGTATTATTCTCCTTTTCCACCCTTTCCTTATCCACCAAATTCTCCAGGACTTACCTCCGCGTTTTCTTGGCTGTTCCTGTCGTTCCTCCCTCTTGCTGCTTGCGTTTGGCCCCCCTTCCTTTCCCACTGGTTCCTGCCACAAGACCCCCTTGGAAAGAGAAACACCACAAATGTGTGTCAGCTACTGATATGATTGGGGAACTGGCCCTAATCCCCTTGAGTATCTCTGAATCTCAACCAAGGTTCTGCTTCCAGGTGGAAAGCAGAATCTCACTGTTCTAAGAAAACAGCATATGTTTGGTTCCCTTCCTGGCCTGTTCTAACTTGGGAATCAAAAGTATTTTCAGCGAGACACAAGCAGCACTATCATGTTTGTCACTGGTCTGACAGTAAATAAAATAACCATACCATAATTAACTGAGACTTAATTAGACTTAGAAGACATTTAGTCACACAGTTGCTAGCCCAGCTAAACCATCCATCCACTCAAAGTCTAGAAGATAGGAAAACCAAAGCACAAGATTTTTCTGCAAAATAGGCAACTGATTCATCATCATTCATTAACATTACTGTGTTGCCCATGTGACTCTCTCTCTCCAGTTTAGCCACATACTTGCTTCGTAAATATGTGCATCCATGCGTCTATATATCATCAATAGATGAATCTGGGAAAATACTGAGAATCTAAACTTCAGACCTATTGGATCTGAAAACTATTTTGAACAGCAGGGTCCACTGTAACTTGTAACTCAAATGTGAGCAGGAACAGTAATTCAGGACTGATTTGAATGTAAAAAGATGTGTGCAGCTAGTGAGTAGCAGAAGTAGATCTGTTCAGGCTCTGGATTCCTTGCTTCTCATCAACTAGAGACAAGCGTGCTGGTGGACTACAGAGAGCTGCCTTCCAATAGTAGCATAGAGCAGAGTATGGAGTAAGTAATAAGTATGAAATCAAAAGTAATAAGTATGAAATCAGATCTCCAGTGGTTTAGGAAACACAGCCTTGAAAGGGAGTATCGTCTTCTGCACTACCACCAGTTAATTTGAAATACAGATAGTCCTCGACTTACGACCACAATTGAGCCCAAAATTTCTGCTGCTAAGCAAGACAGTTGCTCAGTGAATTTTGCCTCATTTTACAAACTTTCTCCTCACAGTTGTCAAATGAATTGCTGCAGTTGTTAAGTTAGCAACACGTTTTGTTAACCGAATCTGGCCCTCCCATTGACTTCGTTTGTCAGAAAGTCGCAAAAGGGGATCCCGTGATACTGCAACCATCATAAATGTGAACCAGTGTCTAAATTTTGATTTCGTGATCATGTGGATATTGTAACAGTTGTTAGGTGTGAAAAAAACGGTCATAAGTCACTTTTTTTCAGGGCCTTTGAACAGTCACTCAACAAGCTGTTGTAAGTTGAAGACTACTTATTTTCATTATTGCAATGTAGATATGCTTATTTTTTTAAAAAAATGGCTCCTCTCTCTTTGCATCTCGGGTGTGATGGCTTCCTACCTAAATTCAGGCAACAAATTCTTTATCACATGAAGTTGGGACTATTTCCAGACTGGCTTAAGCACCCTTTTCAAAAGCATGGAACAACTGATCTGGGGCTTCAGCAGACTATAAACACTCGAACTGTTTACTACTGACATCTGGGCAACATGAGGACAGTGAATTTTATCATCCAAATAGTATTATGACTAATAGGCTTAGACTTAAGACTAAGCTGAGGCAGATAAGCAAACTTTGTTCAGACATGGTTCATTTTACTAGGGACCTCTCAAGATGGTTTCATCAAAATAATCCAATGTGTATTGTGACATCACACTGCAAGCTCTGCCCCTGATTTGTCTGCGATGTTATGACGCGGAAGGTGTTGGCATTCTGACATTTTACGGTTGTGGTACTCTTTTTGTCATTTGCTCCCTTCCACGTATAAAATACAATGGTAAGATTCAGGTAATACACTACGTTCAAGTGAAACAAATCAGATTTTTGTCTCAGCATATATCTGAACCGGGCAAGTGTTTTAGTAACCAGTAAACTTTGTGTCTGAATAGGGTTTTGTTCAAGATCAGAATCCATGAACCAGCCTGCTCTTAGGACTGGCTAGTAAGAGCTACTATAGAGAAGCAAACTAATAAAAGTGGGGTAAGAACCGATTGTCTGAATTCAGAAGGCAGTGTTGTAATGAATGGTTGCATTTCAATGTTTAGCAGCCTATTAAGAGAGAGACAAAACTTATGTTTTCAAAAACACACTTTCCACCAATACTTTAATAGTAGTCCTCAACTTACTGTCATAACTGAGCCTGCAAGCAGTTGGTAAGCGGATCGTCACAACATCTCATGCAATTTTATGACCTTTTTTTTTTTTTTTGCGGTGGTTGTTAAGCAAACATGGGGATCGTTAAGCAAACCCATTGTTTGCTATGGGATGTTTTTTTTTTCCCTAGAAACCGGAATAAATGCTGGTTTCCAGCAAAAATGTTGTAAGCGCCAGACACAGGAGTGCAGGACACTGAAAATGCCTGTAATTGAGGGCTGTTGGCCGAGTGCTCAAAATTCAGTCATGTGACCATGAGGGAACTTCAAACTGTAGTCATAAGTACCTTGGGGGAGGTCTGTTATAATTTCAAACAGTTGCTACGTGACTAGCCATAAATCGAGGATTACCCTTATACAGTAAAGCTCAGGATAAAGAACAACATTTATCTTATCCAATCTTAACGCCACACAAAAAGCCCAAGAAAGATTTTAAACAGGAAGAACCGAGGTTACACATCTACATACTTGCATCCAAACCTCTTCCATAGAAACCAAATCAATCAATTAAATTGGATCAAAAATTCGACTTTTTCTATAATCAATGAAATGGAGAATATGGCTTTTAACCACTGTAAATGCTTCATACAAATTTTTAAATGTTCCACTTACAAATTAATGTGGTAGGTTTGGGATTAATTAATTATACTTAGTTTCTACGACAATTTGGCCAAACAAAACAAAAACGGGGGGAGGAAGGGAGGGAGGGAGGCTTTTCACACAATACTTAAGTTTTAGGAAGCTGAAAAGTAAATATTCACCTCCCAAAGAGGCTCCACCTGTAAGAACAGAAGTTGCACCATGTTGTTGTAACATGAAAGTTGTAACATGAAAACAAAACACCATAACATGAAATGGAAATTAAACAATAATGCCTTGTGTGTCTATTCAGAAACCAAAGTCCTTGGATATTCATTTAATAACTCCTTAAAAGACTGAGAAATTCTCTGCTTCTTTTCTCCTTGGATTCCATCTCAGAAATGGAGAATGGGATTAACCTCCTCTTACTGCCAGCACGAAAACAGGCTAAGCAGAGGAGGGATGGAACAACCGGGTTCCTTCAGTTCCAGGGTGCTGGGGTCCCTATTCTAGCTGCTGAGGAAGCATGAAATCTCCAGGGTTATCATGAAACCAGAATGGATTGGCAGGAAAGGATTTTATTTCTCAGCTAACCTTTTTATTCCCTGCATGGGACTTATCTGCAATGGCAACTGAATCCAATAATTAAAGAGAAATCGATTTTTATTGAGCCTCCTTAATTTGCATTACCCTTAGACTGGGGTTAGGTGAGGTTTAAGGTTCTTGTGCAAGTCCCACTGAAATCAATAGGGGATCTTTAGAAGCAGAAACACACTTCCAGATGAGTTCCGGATGCACGGCTGTTCGCAAAGGTGCTTTTGTTTGGATGGCAACTGGACTTTCTGATTTTTCTTTCAGACATTTCGCTTCTCATCCAAGAACTGAAGAAGGTTCTTGGAGGAGAAGTCAAAAGTCTGAAAGAAAAATCTGAAAGTCCAGTTGCCTTTAGAATAAAAGCACCTTTGGGACAACCATGACCTGGACGAATGAGAACCTCCATAGTGTTAGTTAGAGAGAGTAAGTTAGATGCACAACCACACATTCATACTTTAAAAAATATCTGTAGTAACAAGCTTGAATGAAATATTGGAATATTTTTTCAACTTAAGATTGCATTTTTAAATTTGCCAGACTTCTTTTCTAGTTTTTATTATATTATTGTTGTTGTTAATAATAATTTTTTTTTGGGGGGGGGGTGTTATTAGCCAAATTACACTTTCCAATTCTGAAAAAGAATCCACAGTTTCTTACAATAAATAACACATATGGTATGCCTTTTCATGTAAACAAAATGCAGAAAGAATTCTTTAACATAGCTTCTAATCTAAAATTAATTCAATAAAGACGTATTCTTATGAATACTTAACTGGGAGCTTATCCCATTTAATACACTGAAAGTTTCAAGCTATCAGGCACAGGACTGCAATCTAAATTTAACCATTTATTTAATTGTTTACCGCTATAACACACACAAAAGAACCAAAAAAAACTAAACAAAAAACAAAAATGAACAGTGGATGTAAACTTAATTATATTTAGATTTATAAAGAAAATATGTTCAACTACAGAGTCTGAGGATTGAAAATTTTAAATTCATGTTTCCTCACTTCAGGAAAAAAATTAAACAAACTTACCATTTAGACTTCCGGGAGTAGATACAGTGTTGCTCTGTTTTTGGTTATCATATGCAGGCCCAATATTAGCAAGGTCCTAAAAAGAAAGCAAAGGATATTTCTTTAAACAAGCAAAAAAAAAAAATTCAGTCACTTTTCCAATTCACAACTGTTTCAATTAGTTAAGATTTGAAAGCTACCAACAAACCCCATATCTTATAGTTCCTGTTCTCTCAGAAATGAATGCCACTATGTGATGGAATTTCCCCCCAGTAAATTCTACAGCAGACAAAAATGGTCTGTTCTTAGGTGCGAACAATTTCAATCATTCCAAAAAATTAGCATCCTGCTAGTGAGCTAATCACTGAACAACAACCAACTGGAAAATAATTTTAAAATAATTTTCCAGCAACAGTTTGAGAGGTTAACCTTTGGCCCGAGGGAAAGAAATAGCCTATGTGAGCTTGCCTTCCCCCCAGGTTTCAAGGAAAGACATTTTGGCAGGAGAAGCCAGACTTGTGTCCCTACCAGTCAAAGGTGTTGCTTCTGCTCAAATGACTACTTTTCTCTTCCCCCCCCCCAAAAAACTGTAATCTTCTGGGTTATATTTGTCCAACTGAAACTTTCCTACCTTCCTAGAACCTTCCATCGCTCAGAAAGAGTCCAAATTCAAAGTTTTACTTGGTATTATCAATATTTACCCTGTCATGAAATTTTGCCAGCACGCTGCAAGATGTTCTGTATCACCGACATACCTGGTCTAAGAGTCCAAATTTGGGGTAATCTTCTTCCGGATCTTTGCTACCTGGATCCGGATGCTCTTTCACCAAAAACACATCTCTTTCTTTACACTAAAATGAAGCATTCAAACAAGATCGATTCAACCAATTCACACTCCTTATTCAGAGAAGATCAAATGCTAGTCATATGGTCAAAAATTGAATAATATAAGCTTTTGTAGTTCAATGAGAAACTGAACTACAAAACAAAACAAATTAACTCGTCTACTCACCAATGCATTTTAATTTGTAATCAAATTTGATCAATAAGAAAAATGGCAGCGTTGTTCATCTTGACTTACCATTGTTTTTACAATATTGTTTGGCCAAGTCATTTTTCCTGGTCTTTGCCTTGTTGTCATACATTCCCAGTACTTATCAATAAAGGGTATAATATCCTATTGGAAAAAAATCAAATATAATGATGGCAGGGAAGTTCACAACCAAGGCAATTTACCAAGTTTAACCAATCACCTACGATATGTCTAGACTTTTTATTATAAGAAAGAGATTTATAAATATAAACAGGATTAAGATTTATGCACTGAAGCAAACTGAAAGCTAAAACATATGAAGAATAGTTGCAGGAACTGGGTATGTCTAGTTTAACAGAAAGGAATAGAGCTAATAATATAGCAATGTTCCAATATCTGAGGGGCTGCCATAAAAAAGAGGGGATGAACCTATTCTCCAAAGTACCTGAAGGCAGGACAAGAAGCAACGGATGGAAACCTATCAAGGAGAGAACCAACCTAGATCTAAGGAGAAATTTCTAGAAGTTGTGGGTGATCCAGCACTGGAGGTTTTTAGGAAGAGATTGAACATCCATTTGTCTGAAATGGTATAGGGTTTCCTGGATGAGTAGGAAATTGGACTGCAACACTTCTAAGGTTCCTTCCAATGTTATTCTGTTAAATTGATATTAAAGTTTATTATGGAGGCACAGATCTAAAAGATCATTTTGCTTTGCCACCAAGGTACAATTAAGACAGAGCTAAAAGCAGTCTCCTTAATTCATGGAGATAATCTGGAATTCTGAGTGGGTGACAAATACATAGAAGGTACACATTTCACCAAGATTTAATAGATGTATACTCTGCCTTTCCTCACAGAGCACAATTCAACTAATATATTATTTTTTTATGCCATCCATCTTCCCTAGAAAGGGACTCTCATTCTTCCCTCTATCTTTTTCTTCATTAGAGCCCTTTGAATAAAGTTACTTTGAGAAGTATTATTCCTTATTCCTAACCATTACATCACACATTCCTTCATACACACGCACACACACACACATTCTGAATCAACAGCAGGATATGTGACTGAATGCTCTTCTAACATACATTCCTGCCAAGAAGAAAATTTAAGTTTTCTGTATGAGGAGATGTGTGGCATGAGAGAGCACGGCTGATCAAACGGCCTCCTATCAGGAGTATTGAAATGATTCTCAACATTCAACAAAATGTACAAAGCTTATTCTCATTAGTGTGAAACCACAACGGACTCAATTCTCAGGGGGCAAAAAGTTTAAACCATCCCAAGAATCCTTGCTACCAAATCAGGCTTCCCTCCGTACTCGATACCAGGAAAGTGTTCTTGAAGCCGGTTCTGAGAATTTTAGCTCTTGCAAACTTTTTTTTAAAAAAAAACTTTTGTTCATCTCAGAAGCGGCCTTACTACTTACTGCATTGGCTCCATGGATATATTTTTAAATTGCACTAGTTATTCTACTAAATGGCTTTGAATGACGCCCAACCATGGTAAGCAGCAGATAAATATTTTTAACACTAACGCAATATTTAATCACGTAAACAGGAGATTTCTGGTAGGTTTCTTTCACCACCACTAGCAAAATTGTCCTATGTGATTTCAGCCATTCTAGAGGTCCAGAATCGGAGCAGAAACAACGGATCCGTACCTTGTCTTTTGAGAACATGGTTTTGGGATGTTCGTCTTGCGTCCTTGATTGCCAAGTCAGATTTGCCAAGGCACTAAGACACATTTCTTTTAAATCTTTAAGAAAAGAGACACAGAAAGGAGACCAGCTTCTTCAATAACACTCTATGGTCTGAAATAAACATCATGAGTTAAGAGAGGTGTGAGTGAAAAAAATGTTATGGAGGAAATTTCAACATTGGTTTAATAATGGGCAAAGGAAAGAGAAAGAGATGAAACGGTGTATCTTGGGACTGTTTATAGATCTAACATGAGAGCTACAATGTTAAATCAGATAAAGTCAGTAATCTTTATGTTCCTTTTGGTTTTGGTGATACAGGTGGTCCCCAGGTAATAACAGAATGCTACTTATGACTGGTCCTCAAAGTTCTGGCCGTTACAGTGCCCCTACAGTCAAATGATCACAATCCACAATCCACACGCTCAGCAACCAGCATGTGCATTTCTGACCACTGCAGAGTCCTGCAGGAACCAGACCAGTTTGTGACCTTCCCTGCCAGCTTCCAACAAGTAAAGTGAAAGTGGATGCTAGTAGGATGTCATAAGATATAGTCACGTGTGGTCCTCACTTAATGACCAATGGTGATTCATTTAATGACAGGGACTGCAGAACTGACTCCAGTCCCAATTACTGTTGTTAAGCAAGGACTGCCTGCAAGTCTTAATATTTTCCAAAATGAACAACCAATAAAGCCAGGGAACGGAATAGGCCAGTCAGAGCTTGAACACAGATCCAACAAAGCTGGACTTTGCTTCCTCTGCATCTATAAAGCCTCTGAAAACAGCTGTAATATTGCCAATTTCAGGTATTTCATATAGCGTGCATTGCTTAATAACTCTTGAGATAAAAGGATTAAGAGTGCTGCAGATAATTCCATCTCTTGAAGTTTATAACTTAAAAATAAAAGTGAATGCGGGGAAAAAACGGGTATAGAAACTTTTTTCTATCAGCTTACTTGCTTGTTTTCTTAAGAAGTATGTATTCCCACTGTGATGGCAAATGTTGCAATGGAAACTGTAGTTAGTCATAAAAGGAAGGCAGGATCTGAAACAACAATTCAGTGGTTGTTCTCAATAAATCAGATGGAAGAAAAATGTACACTCAGTAAAGTAACACTTGGACAGATTAAGCCATTTATCAAAAAAAAAAAATTGCAAGATTTTTGCCCACTCACCCATACCTCAAGCATAAACCTTGAGGCAATATTAATAAAAACCCAAAGACGTACATGGAAATAAAACCCAACTCACCCACTAAATGCTTAAATACACCCCAAACTCCACTGTTCTCAAATAATAGAGGAAAACTGTAAACACACAACCCGACTCCTTTAGTAATTTAACACCCCACTGCTCCTCTCCTTCATCAATAGACATACACAGAGACAATAAACCCCAAAACAGGTAAGTTTGTTTGGGTCCTTTTTGTAATCTGAACATCAAAGTCAAGATCTCTGAACATAAAGCCTCCAGGCCAAACATCAAATTTGGAGTCAACGAGAAACACCCTTATTAACATCATAAATCCGACTACCAAATGACACAAGGGATTTTTCAGGGTTTCAGCAGAGCCTGCAGTTTCTTGGGACATCTGAAGTCAATGCTTGCTTAGTTCAACCTGTATGAGGTGCTCTATACAGATGGATTAGAATGGTTTCAAATCATGAAGTAGGTAGAGTATAACCCATGATATCAGTCTGTTTACTTTATGTGTACTGGACTAAGAACTGGCCTGTAGATGACAGCTCATAAAAACCCCTTGGGTTTCTTTTTTAAAGATTAAATGTCCTATCATTTTGCTGATTAACTCAATAGATGTTTACAGCTTTAGGATTATTTGTTCACAATGAGCCAGCAAAACAGCATTTCTCCACTCAGCTTTAGCCAAGGCTGTCAAACATTTCAGAGAAACAGCTGCAAATAAGCAGCCTCAAACTTTCATGGAAATGTAAAGGATAATATGTAAATCCTCATCCCGCAAATACTTGGATGTTCTAAAATGGCTGGGCGTACTCAAAACCAAATGAATTAAGCCAGGGTTTCCGGCTTTGTGGAAGGGGGGGGGGGTTCCGCAAGTGGCAACAAGCCCACCATTTCCAAACAACTCAAGGCCGCTGAATTAAGCATTACAATTTACGCAGCACAACTGCTTTGATTAATATACACAGGTCTTAGTGTTCTTAATACAGCAGAGATAGGAAAGCAAGGTCCTCAGTCAGAAACAGCTTATTAGCAAGAAGTGTGTCTCTCTGTGTGTGTATTTAAAAACTATAATATTGTGTTACATCATGTTCGGCATAACCACAATTTATTAAATAATCCATCACTTTCTGACTTCATACAATACACTAAGCCAAAGCCTCACAAATCGGATTATGGTTTAGGGTGATATCTAAATTCAGGCACATGAGAATCACAAAGCAGCCACAATGAAGTCTAGGCATATTCAACTGAATCACAGAACTGACATTTTAAAATGGCCCTTCCAACATCTTGTGGCAGAGGTTAAGAACTGGAAAAGGTTTTGAAAGCCTGGGACATAAGCCATTTGATGTTGGTTCTTGCAATTAAAGAACGCTACCTGAAAAACTCTGGTATTATCATTTCTCTCCTACTAAATATCTCTTGCACCGTAATATAGGGAACCATTTTTTATTCCTATTACTATACAGGATGTTTTTTATAAACAGTAATTGCCAATAGTCTATTGCTAAACAACAAAATAAAGTGAACAATCTGGGTGTTGTTTTTTTGTAAATAATTATGTAAATAAAGTGTTAATGAAACTAAGCCATGTTTATGTAACAAGGGAAGTTTCAAATTCAACTAATACCCACCAATTATTTGAAACCAACCTCAGATATAAGCATATGCTGCCCTCTTTTGGAAAGATTGGAGAGAATGTTTTGATTACTCTACTGAACTTCTGTCCCTGATCAAGAGTCTATTAATATGCTGCTACTACATACGTGGTATCAATGCCAAATGTTTCTGCGGTGAACCACTTGGTGCAAATCCCACATTGCAGTTCAATCTCTCCAAGTTGTCTTCCATTATCCTCATCCACAGAGCTAGTCTGGTTATCCATGACTTCTGAACCATCACCCACACCTTCCTGTAATAACATTTGCATAAAGGTAACAAAAAGCCACCGAGATCCGTTAAAATATTTTCCTCCCAATAAGAATGAAAGGTTTGTCTCCCTAGGTAACCACTGTATCCGCACCTGCTCAACTTCATGGCTGAGATTTCTTTTAGGCTATCTCGTTTCACATTTTTATTACAATCCAGGACATATATCGTGGTACTAAATACAACTGCAAAACCAACACTTGATTCTGATTTCAGTATCTTGGATTTTTACATTTTTGTCAAGTCGGCCTTATTTAGAATGGTTATGTGAGCTTGGATTTGAATATTCAATCTGATTGAAATATATCTTCAAACTGAATTCCTAAGTTGATTTAGGAATCCAATCAGGTACCTTCAAATTGATTTAAAGGATTGAAGGAATTGCATAAATATCGATATACTTTTTCCCAACAGAATTTTTAAATCCAATCAACTTGAATTGCAAATTAACACTGCATTTACTTTTCAAACTGAAAAAAAAAATTGCGATCACTTCCAATTTGCATACATCTATTAGATTTTTTTTTTAACATACCCACATAAATTATGAACCATGCTTTATATCTACAGAACAGGTTTGGTTTACACACCAAGGCATCCTTTCCACTGGATGATTCTGTTTCCAGGGTAGCAGTGACATCAGCTAGAGATGCATCACCCCTGAAAGACAGTAAAAGTCATTATTACAGGTTTATAACTTGTTTTATTAATTTTAATTGTTTAACAAAATGAATCTATTGATTCTGGCACTGAGCATTTTTAAATTTAAATTGAACTTGGAGTTTTATGTGCTTTTGTTCTACCCCAATATTCCAAACAGCTGTTTACTTTTATATTTACAGCAAACAACCTCCCCCCCCAATTACTAACAGGCAGTAATCAAATAGTTTAATAAAATGTTATTGTTAAAAAGCTAGAGAGATAGCTTTTTCTTTTTCTTGAAAACAAAACAAAACTATAGGATGCTAATTTGATGTGTGTTAAAAAAAATCTTTCTAATAGATGTATGGAAATTGGAAGTGATCACATTTTTATTTTCAGTTTGAAAAGTAAACACGCTGTTAATTTGCAGTTCCAGTTGATTGGATTTAAAAATTCTGTTGGGAAAAAGTATACAGACATTTATGCAATTCCTTCAACCCTGATCTTGGTGGCTTTTTGTTACCTTTATGCAAATATTGTTTCAGGAAGGTGTAGGCGATATTTATCCATCATCTTAGCCTATTAACCAGAAATACCAGGGTTGAATCTACTCTGACAAGATTTCCTTGACTCAGGAAAATGTAGATCTTCTAGATGTACAAAGCATAGCTTCATTGAAAGAATTTTTTTCAATGATTCTTAAAAAGGAAGGCCTGAGTCACCTCAAGCAATTCTATTCACTAGATTTATGCCGAGCAGTTAAGGAAGGCTCACTGAGACGGACACTTCAATTTGCAACACTATTAGTTGGAAAATATGCATGTTTTTACTTAATCATATCTCACTTTTTTTCTCACTACAGCATATGTAGTAACCATTCCTATAATTGTATCCCCATCATAATTTTGTCATACAGATTAGCTTTGGAAAGATTGTTTTAAGTTTGGTTCTCAGAACATGAATAGATATGATGTACTCCAGTGGATCTATTCTCAACTATTCTCCAAGGACCAGATTATATGTCTAACCAAATAGAAAGCTATAATCCAAAACAGCTATCAAAACCACACTAAAAAGGCTAAATCACTTCTCAACTCAGGTAACTACAACAAATCTAACCTGATATTTGCCAACACAGAAGCATAGCAAATGTCTTTTATCCTAGACTTTTTCCTTGTAGCTCAGTGAATTGCTCAGAAGCAATTCTCAATGGTTTTAAGCAGAAAGATGTCCCTCCACCATTACTAATAACCTCATACTTTTTAACAAGACAGCAGGAATCAACCTGTTTTACAATCATTCCTCATTTAGTGCCAGGTGAACATTTGACTGACCAAGACAAGCTGCAGTCTCATTCAGACTAAGTTCTCTCACTCTTGTAGTCAGATGCATGGATTTGGGTCATAAATTTGCACATTGGTTGGAAACTGAATTTCTGTTACCATCATATTTTTGAATGGTCACTAACCAAAGTAGCCACTAAATAAGAAGTGGGTGCACAGTATAGGATGGGAATTAAGTTATGGTCTAATAAGCACCAGCCACATATTAAAAGGAATATAAGAAGCAGAGAAGAAATAATGCCGGAGAAATATCTAACCCGATTCCAGAGTAGGAAGCAGCAAAGCTGCTGTCATTTAACAAGCTACACCATAATCTGTTTAGCCATGGTTTAAATACTTAATATGCTGCATGCCTGCTCATGCAACATATTTAGCCGGAAATCATGGTTTGCAACTCAACAAACACAAAAGGCAAGCAAACCAAAATGTCTGGTTGCTGGAATTAATAGAGATGAGAGTTCAGGGGGAAGCAAAAGACGAATGCAGCTGCCTGACTATAGCCAACCCGTTCTAAAGGCATGGTCTTGGCTGGCTGGGAATCTGGGGAGTCGCCACCACCCAAAAACCGAGACTAAATGGACTAAATTCAACGAGACGGCGGCCTAACTACAGCTGGCTAGGAATTCTGGGAACTGTAGTCTCCACATCTGGAAGGAGCACAGGCTCGATACATCCCGCCATTGAAAGCTTTCCTGCAAAGCCCGGGGTTCGACAGGCGGGGAGAAAGAAGCCGGACGGCGTTCATTGGGCGGAAAGTCAAAACTCTGACCAATGAGAAGCGGATCCGAAACCTCCGGCCAATAGGAGTGCCCTCTGGTTATTTTTGACTCCTAGCCAATAGAAATGAAGATTCCAATTTGGATTGGATATTGCCCGCCATATCGCCAACCCTCACCCGGTCTCCGAGTCCCCTGTTCCCTGCTCAGATGGCCCCGCAGCTTCCCCAGCCATCGGCTCCGGAACACTGGGTGGTGTGGCCTCGCCGTCGCCTCCATCCTCCGGTGCTGAGGCCCCAACTCCAGCGGACGCCATCTTGCACTAGAAAACACCTCTCGTGGGATTATTGGTGCGTAATCTCGCGAGAGCTATTCGTACTGATTCTCCTACTCCCTTTTTTTAAAAGGGCAACGTCACTTTTTTTTCCTTAAAGGGGCAATACCACTTTTTTGATGACTTGAAAGTAGCACTTGCATTGGAAATGTTATATAGTGTTTCAGAAACTTTTAGCTCCCTTAATATCTTCTAGTCTTAGTTTAAACCTAATTGGGGGGAGGGAATTGGGATCATCTTATGCGGTAATAACACAATAGCTTTTAATTTCCTTAATTATCCTATCATAATGCAGCAGCATATTCATTATATTGCAATAGTACATTACTGCATTGTAGCATTATTGTAACATATTATCCTATGTTTCATATAATATACTATCATATAGGGCACATATAGGACTAGCACTGATAATGTTACCTAGTTGGGGAATGAAATGTCTGCAAGAAAACAAGCAAGTTCAGAAAGCACCAAGGACCCCTCATTTCAACCCTGAGCTACAAATATTCTCCTTTATTGGTATCATATATAATAATGCTTTATTTTTATTCCATTATATTATTTCTGGCTTGATGCATTGAACTCCAAAATAGTTTTGATCTGTTGCTTTACCATTGTTGTTGTTAGTTGTGAAGTCGTGTCCGACCCATCGCGACCCCATGGACAACGTTCCTCCAGGCCTTCCTGTCCTCTGCCATCTTCTGGAGTCCATTTAAGCTCACGCCTACTGCTTCAGTGACTCCATCCAGCTACCTCATTCTCTGTCGTCCCCTTCTTCTATTGCCCTCAATCTTTCCCAGCATTAGGTTCTTCTCCAGTGAGTCCTTCCTTCTCATTAGGTGGCCAAAGTATTTGAGTTTCAACTTCAGGATCTGGCCTTCTAAAGAGCAGTCAGGGTTGATCTCCTCTAGGACTGACCGGTTTGATCGCCTTGCAGTCCAAGGGACTCGCAGGAGTCTTCTCCAGCACCATAGTTCAAAGGCCTCAATTCTTTGGCGCTCAGCCTTTCTTATGGTCCAACTTTCACAGATGCTATAATGTATTATTGCTGAACCCATTCACTGCATTTCGGTCTCTCAAAAGTTTTCATTTGACATTCTCTGTATGTGGTGGGATTGTTTATGACAGGGGTCTTCAAATTTGGCCCTTTTATGACTTGTGGACTTCAACTCCCAGAATTCCTCAGCATGCTGGCTGAGGAATTCTGGGAGTTGAAGTCCACAAGTCATAAAAGGGCCAAGTTTGAAGACCCCTGGTTTATGAGTTATATGCTACACTGGTGTGTGGAATGATATGGCGGAGAAAAACACACTATAAATAAAAAATGTATTAATTTTGAGGCAAAGTTTATTTCCACAGTGTCTTAACGCTGAAATGTATTAGGCCTGTGCAGTGTTTCGAATTCACTCTCTGTGTTTTGGAGCTGCTTAAATTACACGGCAGGCCAGAACTACACTTCTTCTATTGCCAATTTCAAAGCGACATTTGGCAATTCAGTCAGAAAGGATACATCACCTTAAAATCTTTGCAAAAGCACACTCTATTCATTACACATATCTTATACATTATAATATAAAATATTTAGCAATTTTAAATACTTCCCACTTTATTTTAAAAAAAAAAAATTAAGAAAACTTTACATGCAAACCATAGCTGTCTTCTCATCAAATATGCATTTACTTTACTGCCTTAAGAACATAAACACTCATTTATAACTCTTTGCATATGTACTGCATCATTGCACATATTTATTAAAATTACACACCAATTCTATTTCTATTTGGCCAGAAAATCCACAAATCTCAGAGAACTTCACTCTCACATATACTTACAAAAATGCAAAGGTATACATTTTATTTGTTTGTTATTAGACTTCTGTGCTGCCCATCTCGCCAAGGAGACTGTAGGCGGCTTGCAGTTATGCAATTAAAATACCATATAAATCTTTAATATGTTAAAATGTTAAAAACAATAAATAAGAACCTTATATTTTAAAATTCAGATAAAATTTGATTAACTATGATGGAAAGGAAGGGGGCAAAGTGTGCACAGGGAGGAGATGGGGTCTAAATAAATGCCCTTGTTTACACACACACAAAATCAGACTATAACTATGTGAGGGAAAGAAAAAGGAAGATGAGTTATTTCAAGCTACAGGAACATATTTTGTGGAATTACTTTGTAATGCAGTCTTCCTAAAAATCTTCCCCTCAAGACAGTCCAAACATATATTCTATTTCCATAAGTTCTAGTACAATGTTTGGACTGTCTTGAGGGACAAGATTTTTAGGAAGGCTGTATTATATATATTTGCTCATATTCTTAAAAATATTACATTATTACATTATTAAGAACATGTGCTTTAAAAAAAAAAAACCTGTCTATTCTAGATTTTTAGAGCTATATATTACCCACTAGTGCACTCTGTCAGGACTTAACACAGTGTTGGTAAATTCTCTGTCTATAAAAATACATTTTACAAATGCATTTTCTTTGAGCATCATTTCATGAAATTAATTTTCCCCTCAGTTATTCAAGCTGAAAACTGTGGCTTCTAAAAATGCCTCCCTATCTCTTTTTCTGTTTCTTTTTTAAGAAAACTAAACCAATTATTCATATGTTAAGTTTCTCTTTGAAGTTACTGATAAATAATTCCCATTATTTTCAGCAGCTTTTGAATCTTGATAGTAAGACTTTTTGAAGTACAAGCTTGCTTTACAAACTAAATGATCAAGATATGTTAATTGATTGTAAAACATGTTCATTAGAATCAAAGTGCTCAGAATGAAACTTGAAATGCTTCTGAAACAAAACCCTCAAACAGATTATGTAACTTGAAGGGACTGACTCTTATATTTTATCTGTACAATTTAATTTAATTTGATCTTTTCACTTTGAAGTGGTATACATTGTATTCAAGGCAAAGAACCCTTTTGAGAAGGCTTCAAAAGAAAATTTGAATAATAGCAAACATGAAACTATAACAGCTAGTTCTAAAACAAAGAAGTTAAGAACTTTTGCCCATATATTTTTTAATAATTTAGAAATATATTCAGCTCAAATGAAACAGCTGAGGTTTAGGATCTGGTACCACAGGTTCATGGATCGCACAGCTCTTGGTAAAGAATGCTGTTAGATGACATCTGGAAAATCTGCAATGTAAAAAGCTAAAATGGCAACCTGCTTCCATGTGGATTAAAATGATCACCAGATTTCCCAATTTTCTCCGAAGTTGGTTAAAGTAATCAAACTTGGATTTTCTGACTTTTTCAGCACTTAGGACAGCAATCTCTTCTTTCATGCAAAGCGACTCAGTTTTTGAACCCAAACCCCAATCACTTTTTTTGCATTTTGGAGAAAAGAAAAACTTCAGCCTTCCAGTAACAGGAGGGGATCAGTACTGGGCTAACAGGATTCTCCTTGGTCTGTTATTGGAAAACTCATCAAACATGGAGCTTCATAAAAATAGTAACAATAGTGCAGCTGTTAATAGGCACAGATCACTGAAAATATATTTCAATTATTCACTTTTTTAGTTTCTTTTTCTTTTTTCTTCTTTATATTAGTTTGTGTTAGTTTTTATTTTCTTGTTTAAAATTGTATGTGTCAGTGTGTGTAAAACTATGGGTAATTTACCAAAACTAGTGTATGGTTCTACCCCTAGGTACCAGTTTCCCTTTGGTCTATTTCTTGAGCTGAATATATTAAAATCCAATTTTATTTTTCATTAGCTGGATCAGGATCATAGGTATGAGATGGCTGGCTATATAAATTGAATAAATGTATAAGTAAATCTTAAATGCTTGCCTTCTGTCAGTTAGAATTAGATGAAGGTGTTCATAGTTTATTTGGCCACAACCCTATGTATAACAGTGCTTCAATGTGTGGTTGGTAATAGTTATGGTCTAATACCATATAACAAAACTTCAGTACCTTGAAGCTGTATGATTATGGTAATTTAAGGAAGAATAGAATCCAAAGCACTTATAAAGAAATATGTGCTTTCCTGTTTTGAATCAACCCAGATTAATTACAAGTGCTTAGTAGTTGAGTAATATGCAGGAAAATGATTTTGGGCTGAAAAAGGGAGAAAAAGTATAAAACCACTTGGTGGCAGTAAAAACCTATCATAAAAAAGTTGAAATAAGAAATCTGGAGAGGAAGGTCAGGACAAATACTGCTGAGAATTCCCCCCATCCCGATTTTTATCTTATTTAGTGAAATAAAAGGGAACATATACAAATAATAGTTGTGTTGAGAGACAGAAGGAAAAGAAAAAGGTAGGTGAGAGAAGGGAAGGAAGGAAGGAAGGAAGGAAGGAAGGAAGGAAGGAAGGAAGGAAGGAAGGAAGGAAGGAAGGAAGGAAGGAAGGAAGGAAAATGAAGGGAGAAAGGGAGAAGAAAGGAAGCCATGGTGTCCACATGTCATGGGCATAAAATCAGACTACTTACAGTCTTTTCCACAGGTGCTCGGTTATAGGGAATCAGATTAGCTCCTCTTTTTAACATGAACTGGTCTTTAAAAATCTGTTTACATTGTTTTATTCAGCAAAGTCCATTCAGTTAAAAAAGAGCTGATGTGATCTTAACTAGGAATAAAGGTGGATGAGAGGAAGGAAGGAAGGAAGGAAGGAAGGAAGGAAGGAAGGAAGGAAGGAAGGAAGGAAGGAAGGAAGGAAGGAAAACCCAAGCTGAAGTCCACTTAGAGCTATAGAAACTCACAGGATCATTTTAGCCATTCACCCGGACCCAGGTACTTTTGCAGGGACAAATATGGGAATCTTCAGATTGAAAGCAACATATAAAGCAATAAAATAAATACAGATAAATAAACAAACAAATAAACAGTCTCAGATATGCATTCAGTGAAAGAACTCAAGTAGATTTTTTGGATTCACTCAATTTGGTCTGAACCAATCTGAGCCCTGACTGGGAATTCCACAACAGTGACATTTAGAAAAATTGTGGGGGGTTTCCTCCCCCCAAAAGATAGCATTTTCCAGGTTTAATACAGCATAATGATTATTTCAGTACTTCAAAGACCAGCCATTTAATCAGCAGCGTTCAACTGCATAGGTCAAAAAAAGCATAGGCATAAATGACAAGATAAGCAAATATAATTCTTGTGCTTTAAAATAACTCTTTGATGTTGCAAGAAATTAGAAGGGGCCTTTGGAGGCAGAAGTGTGCAGCCACCTTCTCTGAAGGTGAGAGAAAGAAAAAGTCTTGATTAATCTTGAGGGCTAATCATCACTTTTATCAGATGAAAGAGAGGCATCTGAGATAATAAACCGTTTAATCCCTAAACCATCAGAAAACTCTTTGTTCTTCTTACTGCAAAAGTCTAACACAAAGACTCCCTTAGAATGAAATACGTTAAGCTGAGGCTTTTAAGTTTGGCACCCTCCTGAAATGAATGAATGCAGACGCGCACAAATGTACATACCAAGAATCCATGCAAAAACTAGATAGCTAGATAGACTGGGAATAAAAATTGATAACATAACATGATCAAAGGTCTCTTCCCCGGGGCAGGAATTAAATCGACTCTCATCTTCCCTGAGATTAAAAGGATCAGAACGGCACAAGCGGCTCAGCTCCCAATTTCAGATCCGGGCTTTCCGATTCTCGCAACAAAAGATCAAACCCCAAAGGACCCACCCGATTATCCCTATGAAGTGAAGGGCACCCATCGGAGACCTGGCTCTTTTCAAGCAGCTGTGAAAGAATCACCTCGCTCGCATCCCGCTTGGGGTGATGTATGGGGAGGGGAAGGATAATTAATTGCTGGTTCTCGTCACCCCTTCCTCGTGATGGGGCGGGGGCGGGGGGGGGCGGCGCAGCGCAGCGTAGGGTGGAGAATTGCATGAGAATAGGGAGCGTGTGGAGCACGTCGAAATTCTGACAGCTTGTTGACATCAAAGGCTCGCAAGATTAGGCAGTCCAGGTATAAAAACTGCCCAGTTTCGGCGGACTATTGAGGGAACGAAGGCTGGAGAGAGAAGGAGAAGAAGTTGCTCGGAGTTGCTCCCGAGAAGGACGGAAAGAGAGAGAGAGAGAAAGAGAGAAGTTTTGCAGAAAGGAAAGGAAAGGAAAGGAAAGGAAAGGAAAGGAAAGGAAAGGAAAGGAAAGGAAAGGAAAGGAAAGGAAAGGAAAGGAAAGGAAATTCTTGCTCTCCTGCCAAGCCCGCTCCGGAGATGTCTTCCAGATTCACTTCAATCTTGAAGCGGGTCTATTTGACCCTGGCGTTCCTCAACCTGTTGGCCACCTTCCAGCCTGCCGTTACTGGCTTCTTCCCGCAGCGAGCCCGGGAGCCCTCCGCCGCAGCCCGCGTCCGTCTCCGGCACCCCAGAGCCGCGCCCAGGTACCCGGTATACATGCTGCACCTCTACCGTTCCCTGCTTGCCGGCAGCCACCTGGGTCAGTCCACCGCCGAAGCCTCGGCTTTGAAAGAATCCGACTCCATCCTCAGCCTGGTGGCTCGAAGTAAGTTCCGCGCTTCTCTCGATCTAATTAACAACAACAACAACAACAATAATAATAATAAACAACTTGTTGTTGTTGTTGTTGTTGTTGTTGTTATTATTATTATTATTATTATTATTATTATTATTATTATTATTATTATTATTATTATTATTATTATTATTATTATTATTATTATTATTATTATTATTATTATTATTATTATTGGGATAACAGGACTGGGCTGCGCTTGTATTTAGAAAAGGGTGATAGCGGTGACTGTGAGGTTCCAGACCCCCGTTCCTTATTCCTCGTTGTGGATTGCAGCCCCCACCCCAACTTCTCTTCCCCACCCCCACCCCCGCAGCCGTCTGCAAAGGAGAACCAATCCACATCCTTCAACTCTTTTGACATCCTGCAGATACTCATGAGTGGGAATGGGGTACCAAAGTGAAAAACTCTGCTCCTTTGTGTATTGGGGGGGGGAGAAGAAGAGAGCCAATAGATGCAGGTAGCTCATGAAGGATGTCCTGAAAAGTTGCAGGTAAACGTTCCCCAGAGCCAAGGCAGGCATCGAGTGGGAGACACTAACCTGCTGGCAGGTAAAAGTGAAAGGAGCAGATCAGCAAGTTCCTTCACTGCTTTCAAAGGAAGGGAACCCTGGCTTGCAAAAGCACCCGTTTCTAAGACAGCACAGGCAAGTCCACTTCAGAAACATGACTGGGTTTCCACATTCCACAGATAGAGTCCTTCTCACGTGTCTCTACACTCATTCTTATGCTCAAGTCTAACCCTGGGTTCAGAAAGCAGAATGGCTGTCTTGAAGTAACTCCTTCGCCTGATAAATTGGTTCATGCTACCATAGTTGGGTGTTGGGTGTTTCTAGGCTACTGATAACTGAACCCATGTTAGCCTAATATTATAGAAGCCCATAGGAATAGCGTGAACAGGTTCCATGTGCAGCACCCCCCCCCCCTATGGAAACCCACAGGCAGATATATTCACAGTCCTGCACCACTCAGAACGTGGTGGTATGAATTGGGGGAATTCATTGCTACAAAATCGAAGGTGATTCTGTGGCTTGACGGAGAAGGCTGATCTAGAAACGTAAAACATAAATCAATCTCATTGGGTTTCATGGCAATTAATGGAAGGGCTATTCACTGCAATAACTGCCCTTTCATCAATTTCAATGAACAACGGAGTACTGATCCTGGATGATGATTATTTTAGTAATGTTCTCCAGTTGGGGAATATCAAGATGTAATGACCAATCTCCATGCCATCCCTAGATACCTGATCCTTTTGATTGGATGTAACTCAGTTAATCCTGGGATTTCTTAACACAGAGAGAGACTCATGCTTCTAACTCTCTCAGATGTGTGAACGACTAACTTTCTCCTGGTCTTTCTTGTTTGCTCACTTCAGTTGTCTAAAGTCCACTGTGGTGCTATAAAATAATGAATTTTCCCTCCCTCCCTTTTCCTCTTTAAAGTTTTTAAAATAACTCTTAATAAAATGATTACGGCTTTTCAAGGATGTTACAAGGAGTGGGAAGGAATGATCAAAGCAACCCAGGATGTGGAATTCAGATTTCACTGACATTTAATGAGATCTGGTCTTTGAAAATCCACAACCCAATTAATCAATTACTTAACCAATATTGGATATTAAGACATTAAACTGGAAGACATTGGGGTGTGAGCAGTAGTTTGCAGAGGTGTATGGAGCTGCTATTGGAAGGGCCCAGGTTAATATTAGTTGTTTATAAAAGGTTTTTTTTTCCTTGTAAGCCTTAATTATAGGCTACCAATGTCTTTATTTGTGAAATACAAGGAGAACAATACACAAAGCATTTTAAACACATTTTTTTTGCCTTTTATATCTGATATATCTTATTTATTCTTCTTACAATTTTCTTGGCAAGGATTTTCAGAAGTGATTTGCTATTGTCTCCTTCCTAGGGCTGAGAGAGGTGACTGGCTCAAAGTCACCCAGCTGGTTTTACGTCTTAAGGTAGAACTAGAACTCACAGCCTCCTGATTTCTTGTCTGATGCCTTAATCACTACACCAAAGTGGCTCTCTGCAAAGACTTGAGTTGAAAGTTAATGGCTTGGCTATTAGGCAACCTTTCCAGTGTTGGGCAGAGGCTGGAGGCATAATTTGCAGCTCATTCTCTTAGATGCCAACCAAAAGAGCTAATTAGCAAATTAAGAATGCATTGTTTTGTGCAATGGGTCTTAAATTCCCAAATAAGTGAGAATGCACACTAAGTGTCTTGATTGTTATTAATGATCATGGAATTCATATGCTTACCTTGGTATTTAAGTCTCATTCTCTTTTGGTGAGACAAAAGCATGGATTAACATGCTCTGATCTTTCTAACCTGACTGTAGTTTAGCTAAGAAGCAGGAGATGGCAGAGAAGTATTCCACTCCGTCCCACAGTAACCTATTTGATCTTAGTGTCTCAACTTAAATATGGAAGATTCTGGGTCCTTGCTTAAGCATGATTTATAAATGAACTATAATTAGCTCCGCCCCCCTTCTGTTCAATCAGGTGTGTTTTTTCAGGGATTGCCTGGGCAAGTCCCTGTGGTTTTCTTGGCAAGGTTTTTCAGGAGAGATTTGCCATTGCCTCCTTCCTAGGGCTGACGGAAAGTGATTGGCCCCAAGTCACCCAGTTGGCTTTGTGCCTAAAGCAGAAGTAGAATTTGTGGTCTCTAGATTTCTATTCTGATGCTTTAACTACTGAAGTGGCTTTCTAGGATCATACAATAAACAAGGTTTGGAACTATAGTTTTGTGTAAATGTGCTAACAATCAAAAGGTATTCAGTTTAACATACTCCTCCAGTAAATCTTGAGCCTCAGTGATGAACATTAAGTGATGAGAATATTGGAAGGATATGAAGCTTTGAGAACAAGTTTGATCCAGTGGTTCAGGCACCAGGCTACTCTCTTTTCATTGAACACTAATTTGTCACTTAGTTTAAGAACTGAAAACTTTTAGGAAAAGTAGCATGAATAGATTGGTGAATGTATGGATCTTACAAACTGCACTGCATACAATCATCTTTGAATGCAAACAGTCAGAAAAAAAAAATCCCCAAGTTTGATCCAGGAGAGGAGACATTATGTGAATAAATACAATAGTATCCCAATTACAAATTTGAACATAGCCGAAAAGTCTTCCAACCACATTTTCCTTCATAGATTTTATTTCTCATTGAAATGTCTTCCTACATATTTTTGGAGTAATTCTGGAATCTATGCTAACATTTCAAAATGTGAACTTTATTTTGTAATTACTACCCTTCTGCTTTCTTCCAGCTTCATTCCAATTTGGGGATCACTGGGACTTCTCCTTTGACATGACTTCCATCTCCAGCAACTATGATATCAAGCTGGCACAGCTCCGGGTTCATCTACTGACCTTCTCTCAAACTAGAAATATCACTGTGCACATTTATCACAGCCACAACCACACATGTTATGGGAATCAGACTTGTACAGATAGGATGTTCCTAGGTTCTTTTGTGAGTAGCCTCTCCCTCAACCATTCACCCTGGAAAGTCTTTAACATCACTGGCTTATTACATTTTTGGGTCCACCAAGGGGTGCCATCAGGCATTGAGATTCCAGAAGTTCCACAGCAAGACTGGGAAGAGGGGAATATATTTGAGGACAATAATAACCCAACAGCTGGTGCATTCCAGGATAAGCGTGTCCATAATAATTCTAGAGAGGACAAGAAACATTTCATCCACAATGGGCCTGACAGAGCACTCCTGGTGATCTTCTCCAAAGATAAGGAACCCACGGAGCCTTCTCAGGGTTCAAGTCTCATTAAAACTGTAGAGATGTCCAAGCATGTTCTGTTTGACAACACTACTAAAGAAGCTGGAGGACGTCGCCATCGTAGGAACAGGAAACAAAAACAAAGAATTAAACTGAGCTCTCTCCAATCCTCCAAATGGGTGGAAGAAGGCAGATTTCTATGCAAAAGAGTCGATATGATGGTGGATTTTGATAAGACTGGCTTTGGAAGCTGGATTGTACATCCCAAGAAGTATAATGCGTATCGATGTGAAGGAGAATGTCCATCACCTGTCGATGAGACCTTCAAACCAACAAATCATGCTTATGTTCAGGTATGAAGGAGCGTGTGAGAGACCATGGGGCTTGGTAGAATAATACTCCCCAGTTCTTTGCAGAGGAACTGGAAAAGCAAGCTTTTAAGAAGCAGTAGTAGAGTGGCCTTTGTCTAAAATTATGCACATGATAGTTTATAACATAGATTCACATTTAGAAGTTCCACTTTACCTTTAGAAGTAAGGGGCCCCATGTTGCTTTGTGAAGCAGATTTTAAGGATGCTTTGTTCAAGCTTGTTCAATGCAAAACACTTCATTGAAGATCTGCAATCCACACCACTCAGCATAAGTAAAACCAGAACAACCATTCATTGAACAAGTAAAGTTTGCTGGAAGAAATAAAAGATCCTTTCCCATTGATCATCCTGAATTAAAATACAGTTCTTGGTTTGATTGGCATATCTATCTAAAAATGGAATATATGACTCCACTTTTGATGGCTGAGCCTTCTGAATGTGTTGGTGATTCCTCATGTGAATCAGAGAGTCCACCCAGGGTCTTGGTCAATTCTGAAATCATGACAAATCAGGATCAGGGGAATCCTTGGTGCTCTCTAAGCTTGGTTGTTTTCTTAGAGACCTTTCATTATCCAAGAAAACCACCAAGCTCAGAGAGCACCAAGGACCCCTTATTTCAATCCTGAGCTACAAATATTCTCTTTTATTGAAATCAGGATCTGCCAGTTCATAATAGCAAATCCTCTTGATCTCTCGTGGATCCACTCTTCCAGATGATGCTCATGATTTCTTCTTCTATTTCACAGAGCTTGCTGAAGGTATACCAACCTAGCCGAGTGCCTTGCCCATCCTGTGCTCCAATCAGGCTAAGTCCATTGTCCATGCTGTATCATGAGAAAGGAAGAATAAGGGTCCGTCACCATGAAGACATGGTAATTGAAGAATGCGGCTGCAACTGATGCTTATGGGCTATTGCTGGATGACTAATGGGAGCCTTCTGCAAGTAACTTCCCATTACTGCATATTTTATGGCAGAGGACCAAAGAATTTTTGCTGGAGAAGCACATTCCTCAAGAAGCATATTCCTCAGCACACAGAGATCAAGTTGTTCTTCTAAAGTCTTGTCCGCAGCATCCTTACCAGACCAGGAGTTGAAGTAGGCACATGGGTTTGTTAGCTTGCCTCAGCCATTTGATAAGTAAGATAAATGCAACACTCACCCTGCAAAAGAGCTTCACCAACCATTTCTATTTTTACAAGAAAACTAGATTCAAAGCCTGTTCAGATTAAACCAGGATGGCCAATGCAAACGTGTAAGACTTTATTAGCACACTGAGAGTCTATTTTAGTGGAAACATTCTAGGATTTCTTAATACCTGGAACGTATTCTGCCAGAGAATGGAGCTGTGAGTCCCCAACCCTAACCCCAAATCACAGTATTTGTTCTACATCCCACCATGTTGGGTCATAAATATGGCAGTTGTTTTAGTCAAGGATTCCTAAGCTTTAAAGATTGTGATGCCTTCATACTGATATTGTTCTGAGGATCATTTGCTGGGGAATAAGTGTGCAAGGAGGTTATTGGTTTTTGTTCTGTTTGGGGGCTTTTTAAACTATCTGTTGGGCTTTTTAAAAACATCTGATGGGATAATTTGTATGTTGGATCTCATGGACAGCCCATTTGATCTGGCAGAAGTCATATGGCTTTAACTTTAGGCAAGTGATCCATTCAGAAAGTTGGCAGGAGTCAATGCATGGGGGGGGGGAAATGTCCCTGCATTTTGCCTATTTTACCTCTTTCAAACTGAGGAGAGAGAATACGTGCTTTTGAAATTTCCCTTAAAGGAAAATAAAATTTCCATAATATTCTAGGAGATGTAATATGGTGTTCTTGCACTTGATTAGTTACAAGGTTGCCTTAGGTAAATTGGGTGAATGTACTTGCTTTTATTTTTTTTAATAATCTCTCCAGAAGTCTTTAGCTTTATGTGCTTTAATTAAACTTAAAGGGAATCCCTCACCATTCATATGGGACTTTTATAATTTGAGAAGCAAGTGTGGCCAGAGAGGTTACAAATTAATGAAGCCACATGTCACAGGGAACAAGGATACGAGCAATACCATCCTCTGATTTCTTCCCCAATCAAACAACAGAGAGATCTTGATCAAGAGAAATCCAGAAGAAATTCTCAATCACTATTTCAAGTGACTGAAAACATATTCTGAGAAATGAGAGGCAGATATCGGTACAACATTCATATGAGTTCATATATTTATTTTAACCTTCTACACTTCAATGGACACATCAAAAACTCTACTTGTTTGAGAGGGAGTTTCCTGATAGTTAGAAACAATTAAGGATGTCCCAGATCAACCATATGTATTCGGACAGGATTGTTGTATGAGCTGTATTTTAAGTAATTTGGAATAACCAAGGGTATAGTAATTGGTGCTAGTAACAGAATCTGTAGTAACAAAACATCAGATTGTATTGTTGACATCATTGCTCTAGAATAAATGCCAAGCAGAAAAATAAAAGCTGCTTCTTGTGTTTTGATAATAACTTAATTTTCATCACCATGAATGGGTATGCAAATATCATAATGTATTTTAAGAAATGAAACTCAATATTTTAAATAAATAAATAAATAGATGAGCCCAAGAATTATAAAATAAAAATAAAAAACAACCAGAGAAAGGTGAGCAAAGATAATTTGTCAATACACATTCATGACTATGGACTCTAAAGGAAAAATGGAGGAATTTTACATCTATATTACTTCTTTTTTTTTAGAAAAATGAGTAGTAGAGCATAGAATCTGATCACAAAAACTGGGGTTGATAAATATTTTGAAGCAAACGGATTTTAAAACAAAGTACATATATTTTGGCAGTGCAAGAGGCAGGAAAGAGGGACAAGAGAAACTTGATACCCAATGTTGCATTTTGAAGATCTTTCTGTCCACCCACCAGTCTTCAGTGCCCTCCTGTGGGATACTCCATTCCATCCCTTTCTCCCAAGAGTTATTTCCACAGCCTCTTGCCAATAATTATTTCACATTCCTTTGGTTGGTTTTTTTAAGACTAGCACACACACTAGCGCGCACGCACACACACACACACACACAAACATATTCCTCCCTTCTCCAAAAACATGCCAACAAGGTGTAAGAGTGTTCAGTAATCATAGAATATTGACTTTCCATTTAAAAAAGAAACATGTGGAATACTCAGTGAATGGAGAATTCCGAAAGCAGGTCAGACCCTCCAGCTACAGGCAACCCTTGAACTCTCAAACAATGCCTCCATTAGCTATGCTTTGCTGATCAGACTTAGAATTAGAGAGATGGGGAGGCTATCATGCCTCCTTCCCCAATGCTTCTAGCAGCTCCAGCCAGCAATGGTAGTACTGTAGAAGCATTAGATATCTATCGAGAATAAAAAGTTCCTCATTCCTGCATTGTTTTGGGTTAGGACTGGGAACCGCTGATTTTCAACCTCTCCACTCCACCTATCCCTGGTCTTTGAAAAAGGACAAAACGATGGTGGTCTGCTGCATTATCTTGTCCAATAAAGAAGTAAAGCTCAATCAACCCTTGACCATCTTCTGTAACATATGGCTATTTCCTTATTTATCACATTTATGAAGTGCCTATCTCCCTCACAGAGGGATTCTGGGCGGTGTACAATAAATCTAGAGAACTCGGAAGCTTGCAGATCCTCTGGTGCTATTTGTGCTTGATTTTAACAAAGATCTTATCCACCTGTGGATTTTAGAAGTCAATTCCCATTTGAATTTTCACAGAACAGTAAAGAGATGGATAGACAGTTTGCAACCCCAGAAATATATCAGAGATCATTTTCAGCCCAACAAAACATGCAGTTATTGTGGTAGGGCTGAAACTAGAAGAGAGGGTATTACGTAAACCCCCATTAACTTCTCCTGGAAAGGTAGGCTAAGAATTAACAAGCAAACCATAGAATAGCAATATGCTCTCACTCTTCAGAATAGACATACTGTATGTACAGGATCCAGTATGGTAGACCTTGTGCTGCATGGTGTCTCATGTTCCCCACCCTGTTTAGTGATTTAATCTCTCAGAAACTACGACAGAACTTTTTACAATGACAACCCTAGCAACATCTTTATCCTGCCTTCCAAATTAGAAAAAAAAAAAAACCATAGAGAACTTATAGAAATCCATTCTAGACAATCGGACCTCTGGATCTTATACTCTTTTATAAACAGGCATGGCAAGCAGCTATCTCCCCCAAGCCCTCCTTTGAAAGATGGAGAGTATATTTCTCTTCCCTTTGGGACATGGCCTTTGATGGCAAGTCTGAGCTCTTTTGTGTAATGGATGTTTGTTTAACCAAAAAAGATCCCCCCCTATCCCAGGGGAGTCTTCTTATCATCTTGAGAGGTGGCGATTCAGACACTGGGATCCAATCTGCATTATGAGGAGGAAAACGATCATTCATGCTTCTAAACTGCTAACTGTCCTGACAAGAAACAAGGTAAATTAAAGGTCACTTCACATCCCTATGGTTGGCCAAGGAAACCGAGTAGCAGCTACGCTAAATATTTTCCCTGCATCAAAACTATGGGTCTCCTCTGCATTTTTGTCATGCAATGTCTGGAATTTGGTTCCTGCCTGGAAAAAAGAAAAACCCAAGAAAAGAAAAACTTTGCATTACGAAAGTGCCCATTTGTGGATGGAAATGTCAAGCCCAGAATTTATGGAGCAAGATAGTTCGAAACCTTGGCATCAATCTGGAGAAAACCCAGAGTCCAGCTTCTTTAACAATCCTCAAAAAGAAGTTCTTTGCATATCCAGTTGACTGTCCACTCCTCCACCCACTCTAAATAGCATACACATGTTCCCCAAGGTATACATAACTGTACATTTGTCATTCATGGGAAACACAGAAGGAAGGGTGAGAGAAAAAGTAGGACCAAGTAGAGCTGTGGCATCACAGAAGGAGAAACCAACAGAAACAGTCTCAATAAATCTTCACATATGAATCTGTTATGTTTGCCTCCTCCACTTGATGCCTCCTAATATACCACAGAACCATTCTCATTGGTCACGTTGGCTGTGGGGGGGAGGGGGGGAAAACATGGAGGAAATTGTGGTTCAGCCAGGCTGGAGAAGGCTGTACTAGAAGGTCCATTTCAGCCCCTGTCCTGAATTCTTCCATTACGCAAGAGGATGAAGTCTCTAGCTGCTTTCTCTAACTAGGAATTTTTTATCTATCTATCTATCTATCTATCTATCTATCTATCTATCTATCTATCTATCTATCTATCTATCTATCTATCTATCTATCTATCTATCTATCTATCTATCTATCTATCTATCTATCTATCATCTACCTACCTACCTACCTACCTACCTACCTACCTATCTATCTATCTATCTATCTATCTATCTATCTATTTATCTATCTATCTATCTATCTATCATCTATCTGTCTATCCCTGGTTATATCTCTTTCTCCTCCCCCCCTCTCTCCTCCCCCCCGTTATATGTATATACATATGTATACATATATGCCTTTAGCGATATGTATGTAGGAATGTAGATTCTTCTCACCCACCATTGTTTGCACCTTTAGCACCTGTATTTTTATTGACATGTTTCTGAATATGTCCCCAAGCTCAGCTTATGAGCCTTACTCATTCCTTCCCATCTACAGTATAAGTTTGTGCCATTCCCATAAATTTGGCTATATATCAACCAAAGCAAGGCAGAACAAAAGGTAAAGATGCTAAAGGCAAATCTGTCTGTCTGTCTGTCTGTCCGTCCATCCGTCATCCATCCATCCATCCCTGGTTATATGTAAATACATATATACCTTTAGCACCTCTACCTTTTATTCTGCCTTGGTTTGGTTGATATTTAGTCAAGTTTATGGGAATGGCACAAACATATAGATGGAAAGGGATGGGTAAGGTCCATAAATTGAGTTTGGAGACATATTCAGGAACATGTCAATAAAAACACAGGGACTAAAAGTAGAAACAATGATAGGTGGGAAGAATGTACATTCCTTTCCATGCATTAGAATCAAAAAGTATTGATTAGACCAGCTTTCATCCTCTGCCTTGCTGGAGAAAGGACTACATTGATTTAATGTTTGTAAGAATATCATGTGGTAAATATTACAAATCCATGGGAATGACATTTCTCTCAAACTCTTGTATTCTCATATCCCCCCCCCCCAGAGGAACATATTGATGTGATTGTTGAAAATCACTTTGTCAAAAAGAAGGCTGAGTGCTGATCAAGTAGTCTTTGATTCTTTGGTCAGCCTCCTTTCTAAATAAGGGTGAGGCAATTCGGACAGGAAATGTGGAATACTGCTTCAGCACTTCCAATTCCAAGGGATTTTAAGCCAAGATTTTGCCTAATCTGCAATGTTTGTTTACCAGAATGGTTCTGATTTGGCTAATGGCTATTACTAATTTGGCCACATGGGAGCAGGAAGTAGAACCATACCCTGTGACAAACAGGATACTCTAACAACTCCCTCAAGGCATGTGGGAGTTGTAAGGTAGCTAATTCATTCTATCTCCTAATATCCTAATGTAGACATGTTCAGAGGATGGAGGTAAGGGGCTGTCCTTGAATCTTCTGGATAACTGGATTGTTAATCAATGAGGATGGAGTAGAGTGAGTCAAAGTCCACCCTTCTTTTTTGCGGCTAGACAGGGAAAGCCAGTTGAGTCCTAATGGTGAGTTGCTTTGATCCAAGACGGAATTTCCTAGCTGTAGATCAGATGGAACTTACAAGATCAGTGTACTGTACTCATGAATAATCTTGTAGTGCAGAGTCTGTGATGTCAAATTTTATCTCTTACTGTTTTTTGGCTATGTTTGAGGGAAACCTAGGTCACACTTAACTAAGTCAGGTAAAAGCCTCTCAACAGGAATTATGTTATATGTTACGTTTGGTTAGTTTTAAGCTTTGTTAAGTTTTTACTGCATTGTACAGACACTCCCCATTTTATTTATAGTTCAATGTATTATATAAACTTGGGTTAGGGTTAATTCAGTAACCAGAGTAAATGTGTTGTATGAATATAGTCAGTGAGTAACGTACAGACAAATAAATACATCAGTGCAAATGTATTGACAATATGTATTAACTTATCAACCACCCATAATATATAATTAATATTATGTGGTGCATCCTTGACGCTCCTTCTGAACTTCTTGACATGGTTTCTGGAGATTAATATTTGGCAGGAAGGGGCCATCTTCTGAGCATAAGGATATGTATGTGTTTGTGTGTTTGTGTGGTATTTTTTTTCTAGTGCTGTGGAGATCATTGCCGTCCAATCCACATTTGCCCATGTAGATAAACAAAGCTTGTCTGGGTCTCACCCCTGAGGCTAGCCTCCAAGCCTGGAGGAATAGCACTGGCCTCATATGCAGACAAAGTTTCACACTGCTGTGACCCTACAGCAATTAAGGTGTGACTAGAGACTCATTTGCAGAAGCTGTTGCCCCAAATGATTCTCAGAGAGGAGTGAACCTAACTTTTCTTCTCCCTCCTCACTTAAGCATCATCTACCAAGGGCAAAGACATATGTGATACGGTGATTTAAAGAAGAAGGCAGGCTGTGATGCCACCCAGCTTGCCAGCTCAGGAAAAAAGCTAAGCCACACCAGTAGATCACAGTGATTGGAGGAGCCCATATGTTTCCTTTTATCTCCAAGGTGGTGGTGTTATTTGACAAGGGCCAATTCCAGTTGGTTTCCATTGGGTACAAACATGTTTTCTGAGCAAGTGGGGGTCAACCATATGATTTGAGAGGCCATAATTCAGGGGTTCAAGCTGATTCTTTCCAAGATGAAAGTCCCAGGTTCAATTCATAGCATCTCCAACTCAATCCAGGATAGAATCCTATCTAGAATTTTGAGATGGTGCTTATGCTAATGGGGGGAGGAAAGTGATGGACGTTGTAGGTCAACATAACTAGAGGGCAGTAAAATTGTGGAAAGCAGTGTAGACAAACTAGGATGATCAGTAGTTTGACTTGGTCTAAAGAATGTCCTTCATACTTAAACTACCAATGTTTCGAAGACAATATTGAATTATTCCCACTGATCTTAATCTTCTGATTCGTAGGGCAATCCTCCTCATTTATTGGAAGATGAGAACACAGCCTATGTTTCTACCACACTTGTGAAGTCTCCCAGAATGGAGAAAGCTGTACTAGGAATGCATTTTGGTGGTAGAACGTTCCACCAATTGAGTTCTGAAGAGCTAGAGTCCACACAGAGGTTTACTTCTCAAAAAGACTTGACAACTTTCTTGAAGACTGAGTCACTGAACTTAGTCCTCTCTGGCTAATATCAAAAGATGCTAATATGAGTCAGAGCTGGTTAGTACTTGGATGGGAGATTACAGGAAAATCCCAGGAACATCAAATACATTGGGAATGTGGCTAAAAAAAATCTTGAAGAAAGAAATAACAAGCCACATCTGTATGATTACCAAGAAAACTACATGGATATATCATGAAGTCAACAGGAGTAAAGCTCTACTCAAAGGTGACTTTCATTTTTGTTTTTTAGGGATTAAGCATTGCCAGAAGATGCCTTTCTGAACCAACTGAACACAGAATAATGTATCCAGAGCTATACACACACACACACACACAGACACACACACATCGCCGCCAAAAAAGCTACTGAGCACAAGAGGGCCCTCTATGAAGGTTTTCTATGAATTTAACTGTTAGGACACATGGCTCCTTTGTGCCTTTATATCTTCAAACAAAATTCCTTTTTCACCCCCCCCCCAAAAAAAAACCCTAACACATTTTGCACAGAGATAAAATAGTAGCCTGCTTGGTTGACTGGGTTCACACATCCCATTGGGTTAGCTTAAACGTGGTCTGTTTTTGAACCAAGGCTGGCAGAGCTCTATTACCATTGTGCCAACATTGACCGCAAACTCAAGTCAAGTCAGCCCCATTGTTATGCTTAAGAAAAAGCAGGAATCCAGACAGTGGATCTTTCTATCTCCTTGATCTCTTGAACTAATGTCAGAAAATCTTTCCAATCAATAAAAAAAGGGAGCTAAATTTATGAATTTATGCCGTGGGCAAAAGCCAGGCTAGATTTGGTGCAAAGTGTTCCCTGCTGCATGGAATACGCAGCACTGGGGCAAATGTTTGAAATGCAGATTTGATCTTTGCATCTGAATAGAGATGAGGACACTCCTTCTGGCTCAAAAGGAGGCTGCGCTAAGGAGAGGCTGCTAACTCTACAGGGCCAGAGGACCCCTCTGCTTTCACATGCAGCAGGGGAAGAAATCTGCATCAACCAACAGAGAAAGGAATGTCTGTTAGACTGAGCAAACCATTAAGTGCTAGTTAGCATCTTTTCTCCCTTGAGGCACTTTCAGCTCTGTGGTTTCTTTCAAATAGTGTAGCCCCACTCTTCTCAAAATTTTTTTGAAGCATCTAAAAATCCAGTTCCTTTCAATGCTTGAATAAATATCCATATGGTGATATAGGGTGATAGAATTAATGAAATAAGACGGTGAGGAATTTGGGGAAAAAACTGATTTGCTATGTGATCCAATTGTCTTTTTCCCCTTGCTTTTTGCAACCATATTATCATCTGTCTGTCTGCCTGTTAAGTTTTTAACACACCCATAATATACATGCTCACATAAGTAGATATCTGAGATTTCCCCCCCCCCCTCTGAACTAGCAGACTTGATCTGAATAAACTCTTCTGTTTACATTAAATGTTCTTCATTTCATCAATATATGAGTATATATTGTTATTGCGATTTTTAAAAATGATTGTTTTTTTTTAAAAAAAATCTAAAATGTATAGTTGAGTAATATCTTGCTTGGAGGTACCATGTCTGCAGGCTCTTGAGGTCTCAGATGAGATTCTACAAACTTAGGAGACAGAACAGAAAATAAGAGCAGCAGCTAAAATTAGTCTGCTCTTCAACCATAAGAAGTTAGAAAAGTTTCTCAATTCTTTTTATTAAATAATTTTAGAGATATGGCTAATCAGTAGACAATATGGCAGATGATTATTCGTAAAGAAATACAATTGCATGTCATGTAAAAATCTGGTATGGAAAAAAATATTAATTTATATTCCGTGCCTAGTACCCAGATTGTATTGAGAGAAGGAAAGGTAGCAATTTATGAATTCAGTATAGGATAAGGATTATCCAAAATAAGAGTATGGAATAAGCCTGGTCTCACATTTCATATTTTCAGTAGTCCAGGAGGTCTTCTGATGACCACAGCTTCAGATGACTAGATCTTGCTGGTGGAATTACAGCCGCTAAGACCAGAAGATTCCTCCATGGTGCTCTTCCTTGCAGTAGCTACTGGTGTTTGCTGCCACTTTCTTAGCATGGTCAAATTTGGCATACAAATGTAGTTAGAAAGTAGAAGAATGAGTGATATGCGACATGATAATAATATGCAAGCATCTGCTATGCATACGAAGCTGTGGGTTCTCCATGTCAGGCTTGGATGCTTGAAATGCATCAACAATTACTGCTAGAATGGAAAACGCTGGAGATTTGATTTGGTTGCCACCAGCAAAAATGTATTTCCAACACAGCAAGGTTGACAAAGCTTAGAGGCAATCACAACATGGTTAAAATAGGTTATATTGGCTAAGGTTAGGCATTTAAAATTCAGGGCAGGCAAACCATAAATATTAAGCAAGTGTTATCTGCAGCAGCATCTACAAATATCTTTTGCCAGAGGTCTGTTGTGGCAAGAAATGAGCATTTTACCTTCCAGCTTCTAATTTTGTTTTGATTCCTACAACAGCAAGAACAAGTTAGCATTTACCCAACTTATACTGGTAAGGGGGGTGGGGGTGGAAGGAAGATTCATCTTCTAACCCAACTAAAATAGATGTTTGGAACTCTTACTCATAAGAAACCCTATTTAACAGCACAGTCTGTTTCATATCCCAGTGCTACCTGGTTCAGTCATAGCTATTCCCTATTGCTGAGATGATATTTCCTATGAATGAGATGGTAGATTCCAGATGGACCAAGAACCTGTCTCAGAAGGCAGATTTATAGAATCTCAGACAACAGAATAACAGAGATGGAAAGGACTTTGGAGGTCTTCTAGTCCAACCCCCTGATCAAGCAGGAGACCCTCTACCATTTCAGAGAAGTGACTGTCCAGTCTCTTCTTAAAAATATCCAGTGTTGGAGCACCCACAACTTCTGAAGGCAAGTCGTTCCACTGATTAATTGTTCAGAATAGGTCAGAATATTCAGATTCAGATCAGAATAGGGCAACTGAAATCTATCGCAAAAAGGTCAGATCTTTCTAAAGTACCCCAGTCTATTTTTAGTTCATCAGTTTATGTGGTTTTTAATAACCAGTTTGAGTTTATTACAGTACTTTACTTTTCACTCAAGGCAGCAAGCAGAAATTGAACAGTGCCTCTGAGCAGTGAGCAAATTGCATCTTATAGGGACCAACAGCGTTTGTTCCATCTCTGTCTCAGTTTTTCAATTTGTTGCGCCCATAAACAGGATCCACCTTGGAAACGGAGTTTATTTATTTATTTAAAACATTTATACGGCTGCTCAGCTTTCAACCGTATCTCAGCCAGCCCTCGAATCCAAAATTAAAATATATACAAAATCATTTTAAAACTATAAACTCAACCAATTAAAACATTAATGTTTATTTATTTAAAACATTTGTATCTTTATAAGTTATGGATAGCTTATGTGTTGCCTAAATAGATAGAAATCATAAAGGAAGGCAAGAAAAAAAACACCTCCCGTTTCAGTCAATAGAGATTTTTGCCTCCCAACCATGAATAGAAAGAGGTTAAGTGCTGATGGATGTATCTTTTAGCATCCTGCCTTAACAAAAATTTGCATTTTTGCACTGGAGCAGACTTAACCTCAAGAGGGCACTCCTTTGTAAATGATTTCTTGAGCATTGCCTTTAGTCTGGCAGATATTCAAGTGTTAACATGCCAGAAATTGTCCATCTGAACCCTCGGGCATTTGAAATTCAGCGCATCATGGATTGTTTTAACAAGGGAATACACAAAGACAGGGAGTTTAGCCAAGAATTTTGCACTGGAGGTTTTCTGCCAAGGATCCTTTATGAGATTACCCAGACTGCACCTCTCAGCAACCCTCTAAGTTTCATCACTCTCCTCAGAAACAGAGTTAAATTAATTTATAATTAGCAGTTAATTAAAAGGTGGGATGCAGAGATAGATAGATGTACAGTATGTATATGTTCATGTTTGTTTTTACGAGTATGGGAATATGGGCAGGAGAGTATGTGTATGGGCAGGAGGTAATTATAAGCAGCGAGGTAAGAAGAAAATAGAACGCAAAAAGCAAAATGTGTAACAGTCAATATTTAAAGACACATTTATAAAAATTGAAGAAAAACTCTAGCTTTGAAATGTAAAAATATCCTGTAAAGAAGAAAATCAAATGTGTTGTTCAAATGATCTTTGAATATACTGTATTGCATTGAACTTTTAAATTTTCCCCCCTATTTCTCATAAGATACCAAAAAAGGAAATAATATTATGGCCTTTCTTTTTCTTTCTCTTTTTCTTTCTTTCTTTCTTTTTCTTTCTTTTTCTTTCTTTTTTCTTTCTTTCTTTTTTCTTTCTTTCTTTCTCTCTTTTCTTTTCTGTTTCTTTTTCTCTTTCCAAAAAAGTTCATGCATCTCTGAGGTAAATGGACAATTTATAAGCCCCATTCTCTCCCCTTTAATTTTTGTATGGCTCAAAACATGACAAATTACACTCTTCCTTCCCAAAGGGATGGGAAGAAGAAATGTTTGAGGGATTCAGGAGGTTCAACGTTGAACGCATGATAGTACAACAGCAGCAGTGTCCGCCTCCATCTGCATCTCTGGCATATGATGTCTGGTGGAAAAACAAGTGACAAGATTCCAGGGACACAGGTCTATTGCCACACAATGAAACCCTGCCTTCAAATCCTTAGCCCAAGTCTGTAAAATGGGACTTCTACTAACATTCACTTAAATAGGCACAGACTACGTAGAATGAACTAAGCTCCCCATTTAAACTTATTGCATAGTGAGATCAGACATGGATTGGGTAGAGCTGAAACACGCAGGAAAGCCAGTCAGAAACTGGGGTCACAGATTGTGTTAAATCATTGTGTAATTACAACTAACTGAACAAAACATTTTCCCTTGGACTGCCTAACACATGATGCTCTCATGAAACCAAACTGATTGCATTGTGGCTTAATATGCTGGATAAACCAGGCTGTTGTCTTTCAGGTATATTTGTACATAATTTCGATATAACAACTGGGTGGGACTATGGCATTTGTTTTTCTTTCTGAACCCAGAAATCTAAGACCAACATAGCTAAGAAACAGGTTCCCCATTTTTTTACCCCAAGGAAACATAGTGATGGATGGAAGGGAACCCATGTTGTTAACAGCCATCTTTCAAAAATTATACAGACAATTAAAAGATCCACAAGTTGAGATTGGGTTAGCAAGGTTAGCAAGATATAGCCAGTATTAAAACTTATTGATCAGGTAATTAATCTTTTTCTGGGTTCACATGATCCACCGTACTGTAGGCTAAGCACAGGGCAGAAATCGCACAATATGCTGGCTTAAAAAGGGATTGACTTGGTTGTGATTCAGTAGATCAGGCAAGTGTAACCCACTGCATGGAAATGTGTCCTTGTTTTCTTTTCACATAATGGCAGCATGTCCTCTCCACAGGAGCATTGGCAATATAACTATTGGATCTAGTGGTTAAGGCACCAGGCTAGAATCCAAGGGAATCTAAGTTCTAGTCCTGCCTTAGGCATGAAAGCCACTGGGTGACTTTGGGCCAATCACCAGGGGATTGTGAATTCCCCTTCTGCTTTAGACATGAAAGCCAGCTGCGTGAATTAGGGCCAGTCACTCTCTCTCAGCCCAACACAGCTCCCAGGGTTGTTCTTGTTGCGGGGAAAATAGGAGGGGAGAATATGTACGTTCACCACCTTGAGGTGTGTTTTTTTTTTTTACATATAAAAAATAAAATATTTTAAATGAATGAATAAATCGTCCAATCCCTTAAGATTCTCCAACCTGAACTCTTTCTAGAATTCAACTCCCAAAATTCTCAGAAATGATTGTGCTAGCTGGGGAATTCTGGGAAATAAAGTCCACACTTCTGCAGAGTAAACAGAACGCACAACGGTCATCGCTAGCAACACACAACTGGCATGGACAACCGGAAGGCTTGTGCAAAGAAACGACACCGATTGGCTTCATCCAAAACTCATACGCCAATTTTAACAGTTTATTTAATTTTCAGTACGGTGAAGAATGTGTACAGATCTACACATAGTTCTGTAAAGAAAGGAAGAAAAAAAAAAGTACTTGCAAGGCTGCCTGCTTGCCCACAGTGACATTTTCCCACCTCAAAGACACTGTTTTTCTTAGTTTTTTTGTTTTGAAAAAAAGAGCGAGAGAATTTGCTTCCTCGAGCACATTCAGAATCAAAAAAGAAAATGAAGTTCCTTTCAAGGGTGAAATCAAAACAATCTGCTGATATGGGTGAGCTGATTTCATCAGACCATTAAATTCTTACGCAATCAGAGGAAAAATTGCAATGCAAAGCAATTGAGCAAGCGACCTTTGTGGTCGGGGTGCCTGATGCTGTAATGAAGTTTTGGCCAAAAAAGGAGAGCACAGACGATCACTCTCAAGAAGGGGAAAGATTTACAGGCCATAGAATTGAGGGGGGCTAAGAGGACACCCACTTCCATATGAAATGAATGAACAGACAACTGATACTGCATTAATTGCCTAATCCGACATGATTGTTTAAGTCTCCCTGTGTCAGTCTCTGCCTCCAACCTGACATTTATGGAACAAAGGCACTAGGATTTGAGGCACAGAAACAGAAAACAACATTCCTTGTCACTTTAGCATCCTTCCTCCCTGGAAGCTAAACACCAGCAAAAATCCACCAGAGTTTTCAGTCTTTAGGTAGTCAGAAACATCCTCTTTTTCCCAGCTTTACTACTATTATTTTTTAATGCGATGAACCATTTCTCCTGAAAAGCTTTTGCATAGCGTGGGCTATTCTACAAGCCTCTCTCATTTGGGGAAGCATTATTGATATCTCATCTTCATCAGGAATAAAACAACTCTTCTGTCCTCAGAGATTTCAGATATCTATGTCGAACTGGGCTTCTTCACCTGTGAAAGAGAAAAACGATTGATAAAAGCGTCTATGGAGATTCTTAGTCATCCAGGTCATGGTTGTCCCAAAGGTGCTTTTTCAAAAGGTAACTGGACTTTTTTGTTTTTTCTTGAAGACATTTCACTTCTCATCCAAGAAGCTTCTTCAGTTCTGACTGTCGGAACTGAGGAAGCTTCGTGGATGAGAAGCTAAGCATCTTCAAGGAAAAAACAAGTTCAGTCGCCTTTTGAAAAAGCATCTCTGGAGTTGACAAAAATCTCAGTTTCATGTGTCTTCATCGGATGCCACGTACGCTTGAAAGCGTTACTTCTCAAAGTTTCCCTTAACCTTCCAGTTTTAACCATGGACAGTCATTTCCCAAAAACCCTGCATAATTCGTTTTCCAAGAAGTAGTGATGAGATGAACATCACTACTTCTTGAACATACACATAGTAATTGACAACTTATAATCCTCCAGCAGTCCAGCCTGGCAAAGGACAATAGAATTATTGCTTTGAAAGCTGGTGATTCGGAGGCAGAAGAAGCCTATAATCTTTGCAAAATTTACTTCAATGTTCCCAGCAGAGAACAAAATACGCCCTCCCTTTAAAAAAAAAAATCTCTTTTGGTTGCTAGTTTCGATAGTGGTTTTGCTGCAGTAAAGCAGTCAACAAAGATGCTTAGACCTGGGGAATTCCAAGAACCTTCAGTCTCAACTCTATAATCATAGGACCTATTTCATTTAGACCAAACAAAACAAAACAAAAAACCAGAACCTAAGCAAACAAAAACAAAACATAGGTACACTCAACACTCTTGGGACGAAGTCACAGTTCTGACATGAAAGCTACTCTACTGTATTCTGAAAACAATCTGTGAGAGTTAAAGCAGTTAAAAATCTTCAATACAGGTAGTTTTTGACTTACGACCACAATAGAGCCCAACCTTTCTGTTGTTAAGTGAGTTTTGCCCCATTTTACAACCTTTCTTGCCACAGCTGTTAAGTGAATCTGGCTTCCCCATTGAACTTTGCTTGTCAGGAGGTCACAAGAGGTGATCATGTGACTCAGGGACACGGCGATCGTCATAACTATGAGTCAGATGCCGAGCGTCTGAATTTTGATCATGTGACCAAGGGCGTGAGGCAAAGGTCGTAAAGGTGAAAAATAGCCATAAGCCACTTTTTTCAGTACCGTTGTAACTTTGAACGGTCACTAAATAAACTTTTGTAAATTGAAGATTACCTGTACATGATCGTATATATAAAGAGAGATACAAGTTGATAAGCTTATTAAAAATTTATTTCACTGAAATGTACTTTTACATTAAAAATGTTTGATGGAAGCTGTAAAGTGGGCATAGGAAAGTTTTAAAAGAAAGGCAAAATATAAATAAAGGCCTGTCTTTGTCAAGTATGCTCTCTGTCTTGCGGCTTCCAGAAAGATGTCTGGGAATGTCCAAAGTGAGGGAAGGCAAGCAAAAACATCCCTGATATTCAGACACAGAGCTTCTGAACATGGAGGAAACAGTCAACAGCTGCTAATGGGCTGCATTTTCTCTAAAATGATCTAATCTTCTTCCCTAACATCTAAATCACCCATCATTTAATAGGAAACTCTACATCAGGGATGTCCAACATGGCAACTTTAAGATCTGTGGACTTCAACTCCCAGATGGTTACCGATGCAGAATTGTGTAGGGAATTTAAATGGAACTCCACAGGCTCTGTGCACTTGGTAGCAATTATTCTAGGAAATCAGAGACATAAAGTCCCAGGCCTGTGGCTGTAGGACCAGTCTGGTCTAGTGGTTAAAGCACACTGGCTAGAAAGCAGGAGACTGAGAGTCCCTATTTTCCTTCCACATAATGGCAGCATCTCCTGTCCATAGGCGCATTGGCAATAGAACTGTTTGATCTAGTGGTGAAGGCATCTGGCTAGCAACCAAGGGAATGTGAGTTCTAGTCCTGTCTTAGGCATGAAAGCCACCTGGGTGACTTTGGGCCAATCACCAAGTGACTGTGAGTTCTAGTCCCGCCTTAGCCATGAAAGCCAACCAGAGTAGTCACTCTCCCTCAGCCCAACCCAACCTCACAACAGAATTGTTGTTGTGAGGAAGATGGGAGGAGGAAAGTCTATTGGATATGTTTGCTACTTTGAGTTATTTAAAAAAATAAAATAAAAGCGGGTTATAAATAAATAGAAATAAATAAAATATTACCCATGAAATCTCATGTGGTCAGTAGACCCAGCATTCATGGTGAAAACATGTAGGGTTTTTAATGACAGATCAAAACTGACCAGGCTATGTTGGTTTGACACATAGAAAAGCAATGTCTGTAACCCAACTCAGCAACCATGTAATGTGATTTGTTCAAGTGACCACACACCTAAGCCTGGTTTCTCATCGTCAGTGGACATAAAGTTGACCTCGGTCTGGAGCTCATCCACACTTCGATTTGTCACACCTGGAATGTCTGGAAGATTGCAAGGTGGTGTTTTGGCAACTGGAGAATTTCGGCACGCCATTAAAAATTTGCGGTCATAAATAATGCGGGTACCTATACGAGAAAGATAGCTACAATTTATTGCTGTTCTCAGAGGGTTAAGGAACCAAATATTGCTTTAAAAGAATTTCCAGTTAACCTGCCATGTTATCTACATTGTACTTTTGTATATAATTTTTATTTAAACTTTTAAACGAGAAGATAAAAACAAATGGAAATTAACGTAAAGTAAGGAAGAAAAAAGAAAAAGAAATCAAGGAAAAATAGCAAGAAAAGAAAAAGTTGTAAAAAAACAGAAAAGGGGGAAAGTGGCTTGTGATATTCTTCACAACAGTTTTAAGTACAAATATATTTTAGCCTCTTTCTAAAGTTATATCATATTGCTCTTTTTTTTATAATCTATCCTATCTAATCATCAAAACCATAAATAACAAGCCCATTTTTTTTTCATTTTTATACAAAAAGTCCATAAGTGACTTCCAGTCACCAATAATTGTAGATAATGTCTTTTCTCTAACCAAAGTAGTCAATTTATTAATTTCAGGAAAAAATTTCAAGTTCACCAACCATTCCTCCATTGTGGGTAGTGTCAAATCCTTCTATATCTAATTAGACTGCACTTTTAATATTCGACAGATTGTCTCCTTCCCCAATCAGGGTTAGATTTTGGCTTGTTTTCACAACCTGGCTCAGTCTTTCTTCTTTGCTCTGTAAGACTGGATAGAATCAGGCTGCTTTACATAAAAAGGGGGAAACTCCTGGGGAAAGTGAAGGGTAATGTACAGAAGCCAATAAACCTGAAAAACAGATTGAGGTTCATCATAACCCATGGTCATAAAACCGTGGTTTTCCACAACAATGAAAGCTGGCCAGTAAATCTGTCTCCATGACACTTGGTCTGAAGCCCTGATGATTAATAGTAACTGAGAAGTAAGTAGCATAACACAATTGCTTATGTGCAGGCATGTGTGATTATCTGGACAGTTTTACAAGGAGAAGTGCATATCAGCCTTGCTTTCCCCTTTTGGGCAAGAAGAACAGAACAAGCATGAAAGAAAAACAAGGGATGATATGCAATCTTACGTAAATTTGCAACCGGTTGAGGCTGCATAAAACTTGTGAACAGATCTGATTCCTCTGCTTATTTCAAGGTCTATCGTTAAGAATTGTTGGTTCTTCTGTGTCTAGAAAAGTGTCCAAACATGGCAACTTTAAGACTTGTGGCCTTCAACTCCCAGACTTCCCCAGCAATAGGTCTTAAAAGTTGTCAAGGTTGAACAGTCCATTCTAGAGCAACTTACCATCCAGCCTTCAAGAAGAAAGAAAAGCAGAGATGGTCCCACAACATCGGAGTCTTGATTGCCTTTCCTGTGCTGTCACCTTTCCCAGATATTTTTCACCAGAAAAAAGGTCTCATGGGGGACCATTAGAACAGGAGGCAAACAAAGTCTTTTTATTGCAATAGATAGGTTTATGTGTGACCACTAGAAGGAGCCTTGTACTCTTTATTTTGGTTCTGTACAGAGGCAGTAAGCAAGACATTTGCAAGTCCTCTGGTTGGGCTGAGAAACTGACTCCTTCCAGTTTTGAAATGTATATTCTACATTAGGCAATCAAGTCCTGAACAGCCACCAGTCCTAGGTCTTCATCCATGCATTAAGCAAGCAACAAACTTTTTACATTTTTCAACTGTAATTCAGCCTTTTGCCATTTCAATAGAACCAAGAAAGAAGAAAAATGTGCAAGTCTTCCTTTAAAAAAAAAAGACAGTGCATTAGCAGCAGAGGAATCACTACAGCTAATTTTGGCTATGTATTCTTTTCGGTTTTGACATTTTTATGCGTTTGGTTCAGCTTCGCTGCACCTGAAATTCTATGTTTCTCTTTGCCTGCTGACAACAGGATTCAAGAGCAAGATTATTTGTCATTATGATAGACTTTTTCAGTAATGTATTGTTCCTACTGAATTTTTAATAAGATTCTTCCTGCTTTTGCAACTGCCCTCCAGCAGGAATGTAATGACAGAGAATTAGGAGGAAAATTGTGTATATTTTCAGAATTTGCATTCAACACTGAGCTGGCCAAGCAGTTTCCAAATATAGCTTTAAGTACAAATCTTTTAAAACCCAAGCTAAGAAAATTGGGACTTTATTTTTTTTAGGGTTTAACATTAAACCCCCAAAAACCCGAAGCTTCAACCTCAAAACCACAATGCGAGAACTTGCCTTATTTGTAAACTTTATTGTGGTCATTGACCAATTCAAACACACACACACACACACACACACCACAAATTCTGAGACAGTAAGAAAACTTAATTCTAACACTGAAGCAGTCAAAATGTGGCATATTTCCAAAAAATGCAAAACAAAACGTAGCCACATTTAGAGAAATCAAGCCACCCTGATCAGACTAGTAGGAAATTCGATGAAATGGAGAGTTATTAGCTGTAAATGGGCATCTTAGTAATAAGACCAATAGCAAAGCATGGGTTTATATTTCAGCTGTTGCCTTAGATTTAAGTAAATTCCAGTAATTAAAAAAAGGGAGGTGGAATTGTGGTCCCCCAAGATTTTTATGTGCAAGTATTTTTTTGCTACTGAATTGGCCTTTTAAGCTGACTAGATGATTATTAAAAATATGGGGATAATCATAACAACTGTATCAAATTAACCCAGTTTGAATTAAGTTTATACCTAAATGCAAAGCAATGATATTTAGTTTTTGGTCAGATCCCACCTCCGTTGGGAGTATAGGACCTGCTTCTCAAAAGCCGAATGCAAAGATTAGGAAAGCACATTGCATGATGCATTCAAGGAAGGTTGCAGAACCTGTGGCCCTATTCTTACCATTCCCACTGGCCAGGCCAGGATTATGGGAGCTGTAGTCTAGCAGCAACTTTGAGTAGTGTAGCTGAGAGTCTTCCCTTCTCCTTCTAAGGAAAGCCACGCTTTTACATTTACACCAAGGAACTGTTTTCAAGTACTTAAGTTCTGCTGCCGAGTAGCACTATTTCCTTGGCCACATTTCGATCAAACCTTTCAAATGTATTTTTTTAAAAAAGAATTGGTGGAAAATGGGTGACCAAAAAACCAGGTTTACCCCGTTTGGAGCAATCAGAACTAAACTGTTTTCCAACCATCTGAAGTTTGGTGCGTTTCCAGGGACAAGGTGGGTGGAGCGGGGAGGAATTCAACGGTTGGAAGTCCACAGCGCAGAGCTCCACCCGATACTGAGCAGCAATGAATCAGGATCTGCAGACAAGCGGCTTTCGCTGCTTCTGACGCCTGCCAGCTGCTGGAACGCCCGCAGAACAAAGACCGTTTTCCTAGAAATGTTGTCACTGTACCAGTTATTGCAAGAACATTTCATAAGGGGTTCACCGGAGGTCTGTATCCTTGAGTTTATATTCAGACACACGCTCAGGACTCCTGTTTGCTTAATGTCGTAGCCAGACAGGGTAAAAACAGAGGGCTTTGAAATATTTTCAGTTGCTGGAGGGGGAACGGAGGCATTCAGGCCTATACAGTAGTCCTCAACTTACGATCACAATTGAGCCCAAAATTTCTGTGGCTAAGTGAGACATTTGTTAAGTCAGTTTTGCTCCAGTTGTTAATTGAATCACTGCAGTTGTTAAGTTAGTAACCCGGTGGTTAAGTGAATCTGGCTTCCCCATTGACTTTGCTTGTCAGGTCACAAAAGGGGATCACGTGACCCCGGGACACTGCAACTGTCATAAGTACATGCCAGTTGCCAATCATCTGAATTTTGATCATGTGACTATACGGCTGCTGCAAAGGTCGTAAGTGTGAAAAATGGTCATAAATCACTTCTTTCAGTGCCGTTGTATCTTCGAATAGTCACTAAATGAACTGTCGTAAATCAAGGACTACTTGTACTCTCTGGGGCCCTGCTTCCTAAGAACAGGAAACAATTGGGTCTATGGATGGGATTTTATATACACACAAATGAGGGGTCCTTGGTGCTCTCTGACCTTTGTCGCTTTCTTGCAGACGTTTCGTTACCCAAACTACGTAACATCATCAGTGCTAGTCTAAGGTAATGATATGTCTGCAAGAAAACAAGCAAGCTCAGAGAGCCTCATTTCAACCCTCAGCTATTCTCCTTTATTGATACTTTGATAGTATGAAACTTTGAAACAAGACAAGCTAGTATAAGTGAGGAAGGAAAAAAAAGAAATCAAAGAAAAAGCAAAAAGTGCAAGAAAAGAAAAAAAGTTGAAGAAAAATAGAAAAGAAAAAAGACACATAGAAGTGATTTCCAATATTCTTCATAGCACTTATAAGTACAAGTATATTTTAACCTCTCTCTGAAGTTATATTATAATTCCCTTCTTTCTATAATCGTGTCTAGTCATCAAAACCATCAATCACAAGTTCATTTTTTTTTCATGCTTGTGCAAAAAGCCCATTAGAGGCTTCCGGTCATTTTTATCTCTGTATCTCATGTTTTTAATATTTTTATATTTATGATTTTAAATGTAAGCCGCCCAAGTCACTTTGCAGGTTAAAATAGACGGCATATAAATTCAATCAATAAATAAGTCAATAAACATATTTTCTCTAATCAAAGAAGTCAATTTATTCATTTCAGCAAAATCTGTCAACTTCACCAACCATTCCTCCATAAGGGATTCCTAGCTTATTTTCTTAGAAGGGCAGATCTCACTCATATGAAACATACATATAGGTGGTCTACATGAGGATTGAAGCTATGAAACTAGATGCGCTGTTTTGTTAATGCCGCTCTCAATATTTACACTTCTAGGTTCTAAATATGTTCCTTGCTTACAAGCCAGTTTATTGAAGGTCTTCTGCAAGCCACACAAGGAGAGATTTTTAGCTCCTGGGTCATGCTCTAGGTTTCTAATGCAGCTTTCGGAAGAAGTTAGTTCAGCATCTGTTTTTTCTTGAGGGTGATAAGGAGGCAAAGATGCTATATATTGGACCTGAGATATTCTGAAGGCAAAATAGCTGCTTCTTCCTTGAATGGTATGTTTTTGTTCAGTGTAGACATCCAACATCTTTTTTACATCGTGGTGACCAAAACTGGATAAAAACTGGATAAGTAATGACAACTTGGAGTTTCCAAATATATTGGCTTGCAATGCTCAAGCCTTTTCAGAACAACACCATGCTGGTTAGTTATTCTGCAAGATGGAGTCCAACCTAGCTTGGAGAAAACTGGCCAGAGTCTTCATGAAAGGAAGCTCTCCCTGAACAACAGTGGGCACCCTTTATGAACATGTTCAGAAAAGGTCAGGCATGAAAGACCAAAGCTACATGTTAAGTTCCAATCAAACTGATTTATTGCTCAGGCCCAGGCAAAGGAATCTAGTCAACTAATGAGTAGCACTATTTTGTAATTTTGGAATTCAGGAGGAGTTGGTCTTAATCGGTTTGTGGCTATGTAGTGATTCTAGGCGGATTCCTCTTTTGACTTTGCCCCCAGGCTCTTTCACTCCTTCTCCTACAGAAAGGGAACAGTGTGATGGTATGCAGAAATGACCTAGGGAGACAGGAGGAATCACTGCAGATTAAGCAACCTTCATGCAAATGATATCTCGACCTATAGAAAGAAAAGGGATGGGGGGGGGATTAGAGAAGAGACCATCTCTACTTCACTGGAGAGTAAAAGGAAAGGAGGGAGTCTTGCAAGATTCTGTAAATGTACCTTTACGATAAAGCCAGACTTTAGTACTCCTAGCTGTGCTGGACTATCTTGAAAAGCCAACAATCAATCTTACTTTCTTTAATTCATCTCTCAATTGCCCCCAAACAGTCAACTGTTCCAAACACCACTATGCCTGGGTGTAAACTTTTTCAGATATGGTTGCAATGGCCCATGAACTTTTCCCAGGCCACCACAGGCTGTTGTTGTGAGCAGGTCCCTCTCCGTGCCATTAACATAAATGTTGTGACACTGGTCATACTGGCCAAGCTCCCAGGGGCAATCTGAGACTGTTCAAAACAAACCACAAATAGGACTATCAGCCATCGATCTTATTGCGCAGCGGCAAAAAAAAAAGTGGTTCCTTTTTCTGAGGACTGAGGGATCCTCCTTGGAGTCAAGGAGAGACAATCATGATAAATTAAGGCTGGAACTGAAAAAACCGGTAGCTCACGAGACTTTAACTGCCCTATTCGAAGCCACACTTCCCCATCAGAAATAGGAAGAGGGGATTTCAACCAGACATTTGTCTTCCCTTTTCCGGGACTCAGCTTTAGAGCAGAAGGAAAACAATACGTTTTAATCCAGTTAGCAGTTTGCGTTATGCAACCTCTTCCTGCTAGAAAGGGAAAGATATAGGAAAGTGTAAACAAATCACTATCCTTATCGAATTTTTAGGAGAACAAGAGACATGTGCAGCAAACTGGCTTTCTGCATTCGGCTAGGAAAAAAATATAACCGATGTGCAACACAACAGTGCTATCATTAGCTTTATGATAATTGGTTATCTTTCCCCTTCCCAAGTTCTCAGCTCGCAAAATGACCTCAGCCCTTCTCGGTTGTCTCCTGTAACTTTCCCATCCAGCAGTGTGTCAGTCTTCACCTTTCCCCCCGTTCGGGTTCTAGCTCAGCTCCAGAAATAACTGTTCTGCAAAACATTTCCCTTCCCAAGGCTTGTTGTTACTCTCCAAGACTCTTAACTAATCTAGAAGAGGGATGAGCTGTGTTCATTCACACTGTGTTTGCAGAAGACCCATCAAAATCTTAACCTTCGGGTTAATCCTAAGCTTTATTTGCCACCTCACAGCTTTTTGCTTTCTTGTTTACCACTGGTTCTCTCCACGTGGGAATGCACTTGCTCTGCCAATAGATCAGTGTTTCTCAACCTTGAGAGCTTGAAGTTGTGTGGCTGGCTGGGGAATTCTGGGAGTTGAAGTTCACACATCTTCAAGCTGCCAAGGTTAAAAACTCTGCAACAGGCTACAATACTACTTCATCTGTTTGGCCAACTTATACTTTAGACCCAGGATTATTTCTCTTCTTTGCTGGTTCTGAGTGCATTTGAAAGAGCAAACATTGATTCTTTCATGATAAGTACAGTCAGGTTGGTTTCCACCACATTTTGTTCGGGGTTTTTTTTCACCCCTCAAAAGAGTGGAGGGGAACATTAGCAACCATTCAAAACAGTCTGCAGACAGTCATTTTTTTTCAGATTTTATGGACATTCTTCTGCTCTCGAGTCAGAGGCAAAAAGCATCCAACACCCACTTACTCTCCCAACATTTTAAAGATTAGTAGCCAGGAGGATACCACAGTTGTATTATTTCCAGAAAGGTAGCTGTGTTAGATGCTGTAGCAACCATTAGAAGATTTGGATTCACTTAGACCTGTCTCTGCTGCAAGGCCAAACTTTAAAAAGGAAAATAAAATCACTATGAAAGAAAATGTTCAGGCTGTGCATTCAAATCACAGACTAAAAACACCATTGCCAGAACAGTCTAATTTCGACTTTCTGCAACCCAACCCACGGGCACGAACAACTTTCTCCGAATGGCAGAAGTTGCAACACACAATACGTTGAAGCACAGAAGAAGCAACCATAAGAAGCTTTCCATAAGGCTTCTGCAACATTAAAGGGTTCGCGTTAGTAAATAATTGCTTAGTACATCTTGGAACCTGTTCGTAACACATGATTCGCTACCTGCTAGAGTTCATCAAGGTGACAACCAGAAATGATAACACCATTACCTTGTGAGCAGCCTGGATGGCAGCCCAAAACTATTATGCAATGCAAAACAAACAGAGCCGAACATGCTTCCTTCCAGCTTCAGAATTCTGCCGCGTGAGGATTTCTGCTACATCTGTGCAAATCTCACCCTGGCCCTCGGACTGGGTGCACAAATGTAGGGAAGCAAAAAATGCTCATAGCATGGGGGTCTCCAAGCCCCATTATGCACCACTTTAAACCCACCTAAGATTTACTTCAAAGAACCAAAGGAATTTTGAAAACTTCCCTTAGAAGTCCTGGACTTAGGACCACAATCGAACTCAAAATTCCTGTGAGAACCGTTGTTTAAGTGGGTTTTGCTTTATTTTACAACCTTTTTTTTGCTTAAGTACAATTGTTACGCTAGCAAGTCTGGCTTCCCCACTGACTTTGCTTGCCAAAAGGTCGCAAAAGGTGATCACAAGACCCTGGGACGCTGCAACCGTCATAAATTAAGAGCTGGGGGTGGCGCAGTGGTTAGAATGCAGTATGGCAGGCTAATTCTGCTGACTGCCAGCTGCCTGCAGTTCGAGTCTCACCGGCTCCAGGTTGACTCAGCCTTCCGTCCTTCTGAGGTCAGTGAAATGAGGACCCAGATGGTTGGGGACAATATGCTGACTCTGTAAACCACTTATAAAACACTGTGAAGTGGTATATAAGTCTAAGTGCTATTGCTAAATATGAGTCAGTTGCCAAGTGTTTGAATTTTGATCACATGACCAAGGGGATGCTGCATCGATTGTAAGTGTGAAAAAGTCATAAGTCACTTTTCCCAGTGCCATTGTAACTTCAAACAGTCACTAAACAAACTGTTGTAAGCTGAGGACTATCTGTAGAGAGGTTAGTTTGCTCTAGCATATTCCCCCCGCTTGTTTCAATGTTAGGACATAGAAAATCAAAGGGCCGTAGGTTGTTCATGTTTCTTTTCCACGTTAGTCATATTTTATTATTATTATTATTTAGTGAAAAGCAGCTATAATCCCACCCTCCTCCACACAGCAACAATAGCTCTTAATGGCATCATTTCAGATTGCAACAGCAGGACAGGCTTTTGATTGAGAAAGCATTCAAATTCATCCACTGATGCTTATCGGTCAAATAAAACAAACTGCTTATGCTTTTCCTTCCTTCCTTCCTTCCTTCCTTCCTTCCTTCCTTCCTTCCTTCCTTCCTTCCTTCCTTCCTTCCTTCCTTCCTTCCTTCCTTTCCTTCCTTCCTTCCTTCCTATCTTTTTCACTTGTTGTTGACAATGCCACGAAATTACTGGATGATTAAATAATAGAAGCTAATCAAAGGGAAGAGCCCAGACCTTGAAACTCAAGGTCATCTGCCCTATGGAAATTGTATTTTCAATTTCAAGAATTCTAAAGTTGTGTCTATGAGCATTTTGCTTGGTGACAGAGCAAAAAGATGGCTTCAGTCACACTTTGGGTATTCCAGCAGAGAGGATATAAAAGTTATCCTGCAAGTGGAAAAGTGGACAACAATTAAACAATGTTGTCTCCTGGGACTCTGGAAGTGCATCTTCTCTGTAGCAGTGCCTGATTTGTACTTACTGCAAATCAAGCCACGTGTACAAATAACTTCTCAGAATGGCAGATGATGCAATACACAACATGTTGAAGCACAGAAGAAACAACCATAGATTTTCTATAAAGTTATAGTCCACCCCCACCTCAAATCTTCTGTTTAGATAGAAGATCTGACTCCCAGGACTTTGGCCAGGGAGAGTGAGACCTCCTTTGTCACACGTGCCATCTTTTATTTTTACCTTTTATTGTAATTCCGTTGTTGGGGGCCACCCAGAGAGTCATTGAGTGTCAGGTAGCATAGAAATTTAATAAAATATTATTAAGTTAATTCTTTTTACTGAACATATTGTTAAACGTATTAAAAATAAGAGGACGCTGGAAAAGGCATGCTAGACTTCAGCTAGGCAATATGACACATTTTGGAGGGCAAAAATGTGCAAGTTTAGAATGCCACCCTTGTGATTTAAGTTGCAGTTACTGGCGTCAATTCCCATGAACTGCCATGTGGGTCTTCTCCAGCCCCCAAAATACAGTCCAAGAATGGACTGTCTGCTAAAACTCTCTTAGACCTATCCAAACTTAAAGGCAGCCACTATTTGCATCAGTCATTAGGAATTAAACCTTGCAATTGGGTGCATAAACCTGATTTTTAGAGCAAGCATTGTCACAAACAGAAGCAGCAAAAGTTTACCAGCGTATCTGCAACTGACACATGAGTAGCTTATAAATAAACATCTACAAAGAAGCAAATCTATTGCTTTAAGGGGCCTCAGTTTTAACGAATACATTTTAAGTCAGTCTTTGGTTGTTTTTAAGAAAGCAAATAAGCTACAATACACATTGCATTTTGCTGCATTGGATACAGGTAATCCTCTACTTACAACAGTTCATTTAGTGACCATTCAAAATGACAGCGCCACTGAAAAAATATGACCGTTTTTTTTAAACAGTTACGACCGCTGCAGCCTCCCCGTGGTCACATGATCAAAATTCAGGCACTTGGCAACTGACTCATATTTATGACCGTCGCAGTGCCCAGGGGTCATGCCATCCCCTTTTTGCGAGCTTCTGACAAGCAAAGCCAATGGGGAAGCCAGTTTCACTTAACAACCGTGTTACTAATTTATCAATTGCAGTCATTCGCTTAGGTGGCAAGAAAAGTCATAAAATGGGGCAAAACTCACTTAAATGTCTCACTTAGCAACAGAAATTATGGGCTCAAGTGCGGTCGTAAGTTGAGGACTACCTGTACTGGTATCTTGGAAGAGAGTTCCTACTTGTGCACTCCTAAATACACCTCAGGCAGAAAACATATCTTCTTCTCAATCTGCTCGCCACCAAAACATTTTGCAATGTTACATTTCTCTACTTTTATGTTCTTAGACCTCTTTTACACAACACATCCGGTCCAAATGCAGTTAAAAAGTATAGATAGCCATGCCTGAAAAAAAAGGAAGCCTATTCTGCAGAGTTTGTAGTTCAGAGGTTTGGGTCAGGTTTCCTACACCAAAGCCCGGGAAAAAAAGCTTTCTGTGCAATGTTTGTTTTTTAACAGCACGCTCACAACTTACAGCACACTTTATGGAAAAGTGGCTTTTCTGATGGATAAAAAAGATGGTTCCCAATGACCCGTGATCCATTGCTAATCTCCTGTAAATGTTTCTAGGATTCAACCACTATTCCCAGTTACCTCTGAAGCACAATAATTTCTTCCCTGGCCAATATTTTGTACTGTTAGTTAAGGCACTCAGGGGAGCCACTGAGAATCTAAGTATCAATTAATCTAAACTTGGAAAGGCACCAAGTTGGAAATAAAGACGATTCTCTGAGCCAGGATCCTCATATCCATAAGCAGGTTTCAGACGGGATATTATTCCTCTAGCCATTTTGAGAAAGGCTGTTCCTAGCTGGAAAATCACAAGGAAAGTCCCTACTGCATGCTTGATCCGTGACACCCCCCCCCCCCATTCCCTTTAGACAAGTAAGAATATTCCACTCCGTTATGTTTTACTGTAGCCTTGGAATTCATTTATGCATTGTCTTTCCAGAAAAATGGGGAGATTTCATGAGGAAGCAGGCCTAGCTAGGACCCATTTTAAAGAAATATGCCACCTGTTAAGGACCCTGATTCCAGTGTGTGCATGTGTGTTTTGTGTGTGTGTGTGTGTGTGTGTGTGAAGAATGCCATCCTTTTCCATTGAGAATAGGAGAACAGGTCTGAAGCCAATCTCAGATGTAGCCCCATCCTGGATATTCCCTCTTGGGGTGACTCCCCCTTTCTCTTACCCACACAGGGTTCAAGGGTTTATTGATGAAATGAAAACTCTGAATAAGTGGAGAGAAGCTGGCAAGCCTAACTGCTGGATCTGCGTAGCAGGAAAGGGCTTTTTTGCCCTTCTTGGAAAGATTTTAGCATGACTAGAAAGGGGTTAAAAGGTTGGGCACCGTTTCAAGATAAGCCCTGAATTGCTCACTTCTCAGAAGAACAAATGCCCTACCTTTGATTCTTTCCCTGCAGGATTGCATCCATGCCCAGAAGCATTATTGTATAAGACTACTTTGTACCCTCCTTCAAGCGGTTTCTCCATGCTCAGTGGCACTGCCAGCCCACAACTTCTTGTTCCCTCTCTTCTCTCCCCCCCCACTGCCTTTCTTTTCATGACAGAGGCCCTCCGACTCTACTTTTACTACCTTCTTTTACTGCTCCAATCTCTTCTCCTGCTCCCTTCCCTGCATGCTCAGAGGCACTCTTAACGCCTCTGCATGTTCTTTGCCTACTCAAAGCTACCCCTAACACCATCGCTCCTTCCCTCTGTGCACTCTCTCCATGCTCAGAGGCAGTCTCAATACCCCCTCTCCTCCCCCCCCTTGTGACTTTCCCTCCATGCTCAGAGACGCTCTTTACACCTTTTCTGCCTCCTGTGGCTCTCCCTCCATGCTCAGAGGCACTCTTAACACCTTCCCCACTGGGCACTCCTTGCATGCTCAGAGGCACACCGCCTCTCCTCCCTCCAGCGGCTCCGCTCACCGCCAGGCGTGGTTCCGAAGAGGGTGCCGCCAGGAGTGGTGCTGTAGTCGCCCGGAGGCAAGGCGACTCCTTCGGCCAAGTCCAGCAGCTTGTTAGGGACGGGGATATCCCTGCCCAGCGTGGGCTCTGGAGCGGGGTGGGGGCGACAACAGGCGGCGGACATGGCCGGAAAAAGACGCCGCTCGCAGCCGCGATCGCCTGGCGAGCCACAGCCGCCTCCTCCAGCGCAGCGCAGCAAAAGCTCGGCGGAGCAGCAGCCGCCCCGCCCCTTTTGTTGGGGCCGCGCGGAGCCTCTTGGGAAGTGTAGTCTTCGAACTAGCCCCGGGCACGCCTCTCGCTAGGAGCCAGCTGGAGCTGCGGAAAGGAGACGCTTCTGAATGGTGGGATGTGGTCGCTACCTAGCCGTCGCCTCCTCCCCCTCCCTGGATGATTAACGGCCCCTCTTGCTAAATAAGGCGCCCCCCTTTTCTTTAAGATGTTTAAGCCACAGTCCAAGTCCAGCCCTGAACTAGCAAACCGCCCTGGGGCTGGTACGAAGCCAGGCGCAGAGTTTTTGCAAGCTTGCAACTCCTGGATAAAAGTGTTCTGCTCAACCGTTTGGCTTGGCGCAAGGTGGGAAGTCCCGAAAACGGGACTAAAAAAAACAACAACCACTAAGTAAAGAGCCAATGTGCCATTTGGATACAGTACTCTGAAGGACTCTCCTCAAGAAGGATCAAAACGCAGAAGCCGTTGATAATTGTTCCAAAACCATCTTGAAGTTTGAACAAAACCAGTTCCAACTGAGGTTGGCTGCTTTTTCAGGGAGCTGGTTGTGTTTTTAGTTTCTTTTACAATATCTAGCTTCCCGCGGGGGCCCAATGTGATCATTTGGTTTCCTCAGCACATTTGTGTGAATTCAGCCCTTGTGGTCTATGGAGGGACGTGTGGTTGAACAAAACCAGAGTAGAGGCCAGCCTCTGTAATCCAGAACGGTTCAGTCAGGAGGGAAATTCATGCCTAGTCGCAGACTAAAAAGGCAGAAGGTGAGAGAGAAATGAAGACAAGACTAATTCTTGAAAGCATGCTGGATATGTATTTTCCAGCCTTACAAATTTAGATGGCAACACTTAGCTGATCTGGAAAAACTAAGCAGGGTGGACTTTGGAATGGATTGGATGGGAGACACAAGGGGATTCTAAGCCTGTGGATAACATTAGGAAATTGGGGGGGGGGAAGCAGGAAGGAAATTATAAACCGGTTGTCAAGAAAAGAGCCCAGCCAGTTGTCAACAAAACTTACGAACCTCAATTCCCAGAATTCCCCAGCCAGCATGGTTGGCTGGGGAATTCTGGGAGTTGAAGTCCGCAAGTCTTAAAGTTGCCAAGGTTGGACACCCCTGATTTACAGTATACCTACCCGGAGGGAGATGGAGGTCTCCTTGTTTAAATAGCAGATGGATCACTCTTGGTTTTGGGAACTGATGGGTGACACCAGAAAGCCTTGCTCTTTTTGATTCCCAGGGCAATTGTCAAAGTGACTTTCAGTCGGTCCTTACACAACCATTGCATCATCCGATGGTTACGTGATTAAAATTCAGGTGCTTGGCAACCAGTATGTATTTAGAACACTCGAAGTGTCTCAAGGTTACATGACCCCCATTTGCAAACTTTCCCAGCTGCCTTCTGACTTCAATGGGAGAAGCAGAATTTGCTTAACAGCCGCACGATTCACTTAATTGCAGTGTTTTCCTTAACAACCATGGCAAAAAAAAAAAAAAGGTTGTGAAATTGGGCATGATTCACTCAACAACCACTTTGCTTAGCAATGGGAATTTTGATGTCAATTGTAGCCATAGGTTGAGGACAATCTGATGGCCTTGAGCTTCTGGAGGGAAGGCAGGGCATATGGTTAATCATTCAGTCAATACTCCTCAAGTCCTAATTTCTCATAATTTTTCTTCTCCCTAGAAAGAAACTGTAGAAGCAAAGTATTTTTTTTTAATTTTTTTTTTAGAAAACTCACGGGTTTTCTGGGGTTGTTTTCACTTAAGTCATGGGGGCTTCACTTGATTTATCACTTGTCTGTTGATGCTGCTCTCTTAATCCTTTTAATTTTATTTCATCATAATAGAGTTCATTGTTCTTGCCTGCAAAAGTTAATGTACCATTTAGTTCCTGTCCTGCGGCTTTTGAAATCTTTGTTCCTTTAATCCTTTTCTGGGACACGCACATAAGGGCTTCTTTGAGGCATAAATCGAACGATCGTGGTGGTTATGATCATGTTATTTTTAGATGATACGGATTGGACCGTCAGACATGTGGCCAGAGATTGTCCTGTCAATGTTGTTATTACATACTTGGGTTTTCAGAAAACGCCTCATCGAATATTTGGAAAAAAGTAGCTCTCCCGGAATAAAAGAACATATTGGTAGTTGGTGAAAAAGAGGAAGCAAGCACTAGGACTCAATCAACAAGGTTTTTTTAATGGTGTAAGAAGGGAAACGTCTCAAAGGCTTTAGAGCTTGTTCGTAAACAATCTTAACTTATTTGCAAAGTAGTCCTCAACTTACAACAGTTCATTTAGTGACTGTTCAAGGTTAGAACCATTTCAAAGTTAAACTGAAAGAAGTGACTTATGACCATTTTTCCCACTTATGACCGATGCAGCATCTCCATAGTGAATGTGATCAAAATTCGGACACTTGACAACCGGGTTCAAATTTAAGATAGTTGAAGTGTCTTGGGGGTCATGTGATCACCTTTTGTGACCTTCTAAGAAGCAAAGTCAACGGGGAAGCTACTTTCACTTAACAACCGTGTTACTAACTTAACAGCTGGAATGAATCACTTAACAGCTGTGGAAAAAAAGCTCATAAAATGGGCCAAAGGTCACTTAACAAATGTTTCTCTTAGCAACAGGATTGTTGGGCTCAATTGTGGTTGTGAGTCAAGGACTACCCTTTCATTCCAAGGGTGAGTTGATGAGAAGATCCAAATAAAATAAAATAAAAATGCCCACTGACAAAGGGGAGGGGAAGAGGAGAGAAGAAAATCTGCCTAAAAATCCAAATCAGTATTGCCAATCAATAATCAAAAATGCAATGCCAGAGTCACGGGCTTGCAAGCTGCATTGTCAGTCATAGCATGCCAGCGAAATGGTGAAGTCACTTCTCTCCTTTGCTCTCTTTATTTTTTAAAAATGATTAGCTGTTCTATTCCATGTTATCGGATCCTGCAGTTAACTATAGCAACTGTACAGCCAAACCGTTCCTGGTTGAGAGTGTTATTTACACTCCTCTGTCCAAGAAAAGACAATAGGGTCATAGCATCTAATTGGCTTCTGTTGGACTTGATACCCCAGGGTTATTCCGATATTCTTAAATATCCGATCTCAGGTGTGGTACAGACAGAAACGGCACAGAATAATGCAATAATATAGAAATTAATAACCTGAGGATTTCAACTCATTGATGTTAAAAAAAACCAGTCTGAACGTCCATTAAAATGAGTGCTTTCAAAATGAATCCAATTTTAGGCAAGATCTTGGGCAAGATTTCTTTTAGGGAATGTTAGGTAAGGAAATGGATATGGCAAACAGTCTTTCATATCCTGGAAAAATTTGGGCAATAGGAATACAACAATGTGCATTCAGAAATCAGAAGAGTTATGGGTAGAAAATTAAATTTGATACAAAACTGGAAAGAGATCTGCAGGTTCTGTATTGGCACCGTTGAGGAAGGATGAATCATAGCATGTTCTCCATGAACTTCTTTTCTTCTTTCCAGTTCCTACAAATTCAATGTAATCTCCCAAGGAGACCAGTTAGCAGTTTGTCAAGTCAATAGTTTCTTTTCTTCATTTACTGCTGTTCATTGACGTGAAATATGAATTTACTCTTTGCTTTTTTGATAAAAGGCAAATAGTGAATATTATTAACCCAGAGGTTTCCTTCTTGGGTGGCTTTCAAAAACAATTGTGAAACTAAATGGTGTGAGATTTTACAGCTGCATCTTTTCCTCCTTCTCTCCTCCATGGAGGTATGAAACAGAAGCCTTTAGTGTGGGGTGACCTTGCATTGGTGTGAACTGTTCACCTGTTGAGGTGACAGGGAAAGGCATGGAAGAATCACACCTGCCATATGGTCTTTCCCCGGTACTGCATTTAGATAACATCAAGGAGAAGAAAATGCAGTGTAAGGTTAACCTGCTAATTAGATACTCAACAGGTTGGGACACATTGTTCTGGTGAGAAGCAATGGGCTCCATGCATGATGCTAAATCATGGTTTCTTTAACTGTCACGTATTGGATAAATCACAATTGGTTGAGTTCACACCTTATCTTAAAACCATAAATGAATTGTTATCAAATCACACCGGAACAGAGGGCATAACCTATTGAGACATAATCAAGCCACCATATAGCTTTGTGGACTTGTAGATCAATGGAACTCCCAAACAGCTTTGAATCCCAACCCCATCTTTTTCTCCAACTTAACTATTGGTTAAGGAGTTTAGGGGTGTCAGTAAAGGTAGAGAAATAGGATCAATGTTTGCAAGATGTGATGGGTGAGGAGCTTAGGAGACCCCCCCCCCAGTGTGTTGATTTTGGAGATTCCCCATTATAAATCTAGTGCTTCAAGCTCTAGTATAAGCTGGTGAAAGAGATTCATTGAAGCTAAGGGATCTCCCCTGCTTGAATCTCATGCTAAACCATTTTTAAACTAATGTTTTATTGAATAATACATGATTGGCATCTTATTTGATCAGCTATAACCACAATGGTTAGTTTATACAACATGCAGAGCCAAAACCAAACAGCTACAGTGTCACTTATTGTGAAATGTGAACACAATCACTGAGTTGACATCTGAATAAACATTCTTTGGGATTCCCCGTACCTCCTCAGCATGCCCATTGTCCGCCTTTCCCCCTTCCCCTTTCCTTCCTCTTCCTCTTCCCCATCCTTTATCACTCTTCCACTATTTGACACCATGAATCTTCAGGAGGAGAAGAGAAGAAAAATTCTCAACCGATGAACTGAATGTGCAAATGGTCAAAAGTTCTTCCTTTCAGCTTTGAATCTGGTGTGGTCTGTACCATTTGTGTGTGCCCCACTGTGTCCTTGGCATTTGTGTGGCTGAAAAAAAAACCAGAATGGCCACAAATTGGCATTTGTAACTCAAGAGAACTGTTATATAGGTGTGACTCAGCTGGCCTTAGACTCTGTCCTTCTCTTTCCTGCTGAATCCTGAAAGAGACAGCATCGGGATGAGCTCTTTTTACAAGAAGTGAAGAGGAAGAGGAACAAGTGGCATATAAAATCAAAGGAATAAACCACCCTTAGTTGCAATTGGAAAATGTATAGATAATTTTGATGATTATTGGTCTTGTAACCTTCCCAAGAGATGCCTGGGAATTTGTTTAACTAAATTTATCGGAAAGGGCAGCATCATTACTTTTGACTGTACTCCAGTCAATTAATTAATGTATTTGCATGTATCTGTTTTATTTTTTTCTGTATCCACCAGTTCAGGATCTATATTGGAGAACATGTCAAAAATAGCTTTTCCTTCTCTGACTAAGTTATCCATAATCAGGTATTCTTGGCATATAGGGATTAGTAATTCCCCTTGGATGATGGCTGAGTGACTGGTTGTGATATGCAATCACAACCAATAATTTACAGCACTGGTATATCAAAATTTATAGGGGCAAAATCAGTAGTAAGTAAACTTTTGGGGGTTAGGGCCTTCTTTTTCAGTGGAGGGGGAGTCTGAAAATCTCAGGGGCTGGCACAATTCCTCCAAATGGACAGGGTCTCATCTATAATGGCAGAACTGAGATTTAAGCCTATTTCTTGATTTTGATAGGCAATACATTTCAGCAGCATAGTGAATATGAATTCCTCATACCCCTGAAAGGTTCAGGTCTCTTCTGACATATGGTAATCCTTGAGAATTAGAAACAAGAATCTTGTCCTTCTTGGTGACCCATTGGGTTGAACTTGGGAATCCATGCCAGGGATAGGCTCTGCCAATAGCTTATTTCAAAGACACAAATAAAGTATGTCAAGTTGTAGCATTGCTGCAGTCCAATGTTGAGCTACTAGTAGCAGATATAATGTCTGTAGTCACTTGGAATTGTAACTAATTCAAAGGGTTGGGTTTTTTTTGCATAGCAAGAATCCACCTCTCTCCTATTCTTTCCAATGACTCAGGGTGGTTTACAATTGTTAAAAATATTAAACCCAAGGAATAATACAAAAACACCAAAACAAAAGAACAGAGATGGCAGAGGAAAGGAATTCAGATGGGACAAGGAAAAGGAAGGAAGAACAATCATTGTAACCTCTGCCTACCCCACCCACCTCTCCGTACTGTGCAGATATCTCTATGTTGAGAGATGGTTAAAAAAAACCCCAGAAAACAAGTATTTTCAGACCTTCAGATACTAGGGTTTCTAAAGTAAGTTGTAGCACTACTACAGCCAGCCCAATGTTGAACTACTAGCAGCAGGATCACATGTAATACCTGTACTCCGTTGGAATTTAACTAATTTATAGGGGTTTGTCATTTCTATCCTCCTTTTTCATAAAGATTGTGAGTCTGATTTCATTTCGATGGTACTTATAATAGTTTCTTTTTATACCAACACTTTGGTTTGGTATCCTTCAGAAGCTGCTGCTGCTCCCCCATGTGGCAAGCCATCAAATTGCCAAAGGTGGCTTATATCCATAATTTTTTTTCTATCAAAAAAAAAAAAACCAAAACAAAATCTGCCAGAAACTGCTCTTCCTCCCCTTCCTTCCTTCTCCTCTTCCTTCCCTTTTAAGAATAATTCTGTCTTTCTAACAGTCTTACAGGGATAGTCAAATCTAAAACATAGTAGCCTTTGTGAGTCTTTCTGGCCAGTCAATGCCATGATTTAATCCTAGTTTGTAAATTCCATCTCATCAGAAGACAGCCCAACTCTATTCCAGATAAACAGAACTGGAGGGCGGCAAGTTGGGGAAAAGTATATTGCGTTATCTAGGGTGGAGTTAGTCAATAGCTTTAACCTTCTTGGTTAAGTTTAAACCTGCATATTTTCATAGTAAAACAGTGCCCATAACTGGTAAGTCAAGGACTGGAGCAAGGAGAGGGTGATCAGCAACCAATCAGCATCATGATTTCTGAAAGTCTGCACATTTCAGGACCCTGGACAGAGGCCAAGAATTAAAGGGGCAGCAGTTATTTATTTGAACCTGGGTGTACTAACATCTTTCAATTAGCCCAAGTTGAAGGTACCTCCTGTTCTGGTATGGAGAGCTTTGAAATGGTTGAGTTTGTAAATCCCCCAAATCTTGATTCTCCATTTCAGAATAATATTATATCTGCCAATGACATAAATACTGAGAGGCTTCAAATTTGATGCCGTATCTATGTAAAGTTTGGACATGTTCCAAACAGATGGTTTCTTAGAAATATAAACTAGGGAATGTTAAAGACTTCTATTAGGAGCAGGTATGGTGGAAGATTAAAGCATAGAGAAGTGAACAAATACATTTCAGGTTTCATTTCAATTTAAGATAGGCATAGAATCAAGATCACACAAAGTATTAGTACCGCTTTATAAAACTCTAGTAAGACCACACCTGGAATAATGCAGCCAATTTTGGTCACTATATCACAAAAAAGATGTTGAGAGTTTGGGAAAAATTCAGAGAAGAGCAACTAAGATGATCAAAGGCCTGGAGACCAAAACATACAAAGAATGGCTACGGGACTTGGGTTTGGCTTAACTTTTCCAGGACTTAACTGTCTGTTTTGTTTCGTCCATCAACAATCCATGAGACCTTAACAATAACTTTAATGCTTCCTTTTCATCTCCCTGTGTAAGGAAATCCCCTTTCCTGGATTCCTGAATATGTTTGCTAACATGTTAAGCTCCAACATAGATGGACTGAAGGTTGATGATAGATAAAGTTCAATAATACATCTTGAAAAAGAGAACAACCAGGATTCAGGCACAGTTTTACCTTTGTTTCAAAAAGTAAAGGAAAATGAGGTTTAGCAATACAGTACAATTAGGAAGTCTTTGAGTTAGTCTAGCTGAGTGTTTTACAAATAAGGAGACAGACAGAGGAGAAAGAGGAAGGAGGAAGGAGGAGGGAGGAAGGAAGGAAGGGAGGAAGGAAGGAAGGAAGGAAGGAAGGAAGGAAGGAAGGAAGGAAGGAAGGGAGGGAGGGAGGGAGGGAGGGATGAGGCAAAAAGTTGCAGAAATAAGGTTTGCATCAAGACCAAGTATGGAGGAAACCAATTCTGGCTTTTATCATGGAGTATCTCATTGATCTATATGACATCTTTGAAAATAAATCTAAGCATTCATTATTCTTTTGCTAAATGCCAGTGGCTGACTTAGAGAAATAATGAGCTGCCAATCACCATTACATAAGACTAATTTTAGCATTGAAGATGATGCTTTACTTTTAATTGCTTAAATCCATTTTCAGGATAGTAGTATTTAAACTACTCAATCACCAAAACAGCCCAATACAAATGAAATAAATGGCTTTTTAAAGTCCACTGAAACTCAGCCTAGATGAGGTCAAGGGCATGCTTTGTAGGAAGAAGTCCTGCAGGTGGGCTCTTGTGCCTTCAGTTAAAAATCAGGAGCTTTTCTTCTTTCCCTGACCTTCCCTATCTAATCAATAATTCAACTCCACTTTAAAACAACAGATTTGTTTTAAAAATATCCATTTCTTTTAAAAAGAGCACATTCTAGCTTTTACCCAATTACAGGTAGTCTTTGACTTATGATCACAACTGAGCCCCAAAATTTCCATTTCTAAATGAGGCAAATGTTGTGTCTCATTTTATGATCTTTTTTTGCCCTAGTTATTAAGCAATTTTAAGTGAATCATGCAGTTGTTAAGTGAATTTGGCTTCCCCCGTTGACTTTGCTTGTCAGAAGCTGGTTGAGAAGGTTGCAAATGGCGGCCCCGGGACACTGCAACAGTCATAAATACATGCCAGTTTCAAGCAGCCGAATGTTAATCAAGTAATCGTGGGGATGCTGCAATGCTCGTAAGTGTGAAAACTGGTCATCAGTCATTTTTTTCAGTGCTGTTGTAACTTTGAACGATCACAAAATGAATCACTAACCTGTTTTCACTTACATTTACTGTTCGGTCAGTATTTGGCTACTTCATCCTTACTAGGACTCCTCTCAGATACATAACCACATCTTACTCAATAGAGTTCAAGATCATGTTTTCAGGACTTGAACTCACAATCATTGCACTTCTGATGACCATATGCAGTATGTGAGATTTAGGAATTATCCAGCTCCCCCCCCCATGCTCAACAATGTTGTAAAAAGTGGTGTGATTGAATTCTGAGACATCCTTGAGTAAAACAGATAAAATCTTTAAACAGCCAGATGTATTTGTGCCTTTTTGATTCCTTCACTGACCTCATGATGTACATTCAGTCTGTAGGGAATTTACTTTGCAAGATGCAGAATTTGAAATATACGGATAAAGACATTCCAGTGACACCATTGCCTCATCAATGCAATGTTATTCTAGCAGCTCCATTTCACTCGCAGCCTGCAGAAGCCCAGCATCCTTCCCTCAGTCCAGGGCTTTGCCTGCAGTCCATTAACTCCACTTCCCCTCAACCACCTTGTTCAAGTGTCTTTGAAGAGAGAGAAAACATTAGCTGCCTTTGTCTCCCATAGGAAGGCTGGTTTTCCTCGAACTATTCTGAAAGCTTGCAGTGGCTGAGATAGTCTACCTCCTTAATAAAGATGCATGATTTTTTCCAATTAGTAATTCAGGAAGGAAACCTAAATTAAAAAATCACATGACCCTAACTTATGAAACAAAAGTATTATTACAAAACTTCCTCCTTCAACTGTTCAATCTGGAAAGAATACTAGGCCCTTTGTTTTCATTAGTTACTTATCTTAAGCCCAGTAGGCAGAGCACTAATAGAATGCTGGTTATATAGTGCCGTTCTTTCTTAGACTCCTGGGTGAATTTCCCTGTGTTCTTCAAGCAATTCTTTAGCGGTTTTAGGCATGGCAAATCAAGCAATACACGCTTGGCATGTTATTCAGGATTCTAATTTTATTAAGTAAAGAATAAGACATGGGAGTAAAGTTAATCTTCCTCTCTTTGTAGTGGTTATTAAGTGAATTGGGCCCAATTTTGTGACCTTTTTGCCATGGTTCATTAAATGAATCACAGGGTTATTAAGCAAAACTGGCTTCCCCTATTGACTTTGGTTATTGAAAATCCTTGGGAAAGTCACAAATGGCGATTATATAATCTCAGGATGCTGCAACCATTGAAAATGCACGCTGGTTGCCAAGTGCCCAAATTTTGAATATGTGCTTGCAGGGATGCTATGACCATCAAAAGTTCAAGGACCGGTTGCAAGTTATACAACAGCATTGTTGCAACTTCAAATGGTCACTAAACAAATAGTTATAAGGGCTACCTGTATGGTCATCCCAGATTTTCTTTACATTTATAAGAATAAGAATACTTCTTGAGTAGCAAGGAATCCCAGGAGAAATTATCTCCTAAACTGAGCTTGCTTTGAAAGAAAAATCATTAGAGGCTTGTAGTGGTTACAACTTTTCTCCCCATAGCCGGAATCACCATCATCCAGTTCTCCCCTTGCATTCCAATCATTCCACAGTTAACTGTCCCTAGAGCAGTATTTCTCAACCTTAGCAGTCTGAAGAACTGTGGCCTTCAGCTTCCACAATTCAGTTCAATAGTCTTTAACAATTGGATAATATGAGTCAGAAACTTCAGATTTTAGATTCTAATCAGCCCACTTCTGTAATGTCTCATGGGCTGTTCAGCGAACATTGTACGGAGTGCAGAAACTCTACTTCAAGAGTGTCTTCAGTCTAGAGCAGGGGTCTTCAAACTTGGCCCTTTTATCACTTGTGGACTTCAACTCCCAGAATTCCTCAACCAGGCATGCTGGCTGAGGAATTCTGGGAGTTGAAGTCCACAAATCATAAAAGGGCCAAGTTTGAAGACCCCTGGTCTAGAGATTATTATTATAAATAATTAGTACTACTACTACTAGTAGTAGTAGGCTAAAACATATGATGAACTCTTGCAAGAATTGGGTATGTCTAGGCTAATAAAAAGAAGGACTAGGGGTGACATGATAGCATGTCCAATATGCATGTCCATGTCCAATGTCTTCCAATATTTGGGAGGCTGTCACAAAGAAGAGGGGGTCAACCTCAGGGCAAAACAAGAAATAACAGGTGGAATCTTATCAAAGAGAGATCCAATCTAGAACTAAGGAGAAATTTCCTGACAGTGAGGACAATAATCAGTGGAACAGTTTGCCTTCAGAGGTTGTGGGTGCTCCATCACTGGAAGTTTTTAAGAAGAAATTGGACGATCATTTGTCTGAAATAGTATAGAGTCTCCTGCTTGGTTAGATGGTTAGACTAGAAGACCTCCAAGGTCCCTCTGTTACTCTATATTAGAGACAACAGATGACTGGGCAAAACTCCCCTGCTTCCCTATAATAATTATACGGTCAAGGAATTTTATTATATTAAGATATGCAAATGTATTCATTTCCTGGTGGTTAATTGTGTCTGAGAGTTTACAGACTGTACTTCTAAAAATGTTCAAGTTTGTTTGAGCAGAGATGACAATAGGACAAAAGTGGATGTCTGTATACAGTATGTGTACTTAGAAAAGGCTACCCCAATGCCATTAGGCTTGGCTTAAGGACAATGCGATGAAGTCAGCTAATGAGAGCTGAAGCATAAAAACACATCATAAAATTGTTTTAATTATACAGCACCTAAAGGAAAACAAATAGAAACACTTAAAAGCTCACTACCCTATCCTGCCTGATTTTATAAGTATATTTTATAATTAAACAGCATTTCCACATTTTCATTTTGGCCAATAGGTGGTGGTGCTTTGCTGTTTATCTCAAGAGAAAAAGCTTTGGTATGCTACACTGACAATTCCTTGTTAATAATTCCACACTGGTACAGGTTTATTTCTTAATGTTATCGGACTATTTTGTTCTGGAACTGTTTACAAGGATGAAGAAAAGAAATGAACCATCAAAAATAAAATGTTTCATAAGGAACGATGAATAAAATAAAATGTTTAAAAATCATACAAGAAGCTCAAAAGTTCTCTGCTTTTAAAAAAACCAGAGACTATCAAACTGGTCTAAGACAAGTAAATAAAAATAACCAAGGAAAAAAGTGAATAAAAGAATTGTGAACATAACGAAAGGACAAGACATGGCATTTCTCTAAAACTGGCAGAAAATGTTGTGATAAGAAATGAATGAGTTAAGTGCAGAAGGCAAGACAGATTTTCTGCTGGAATGTATTACAAATGATTTTGAGAAAGAGGCTGATCAGATTTACCCCTTAAATCAATTCCAAGGGATAGCCTGCCAACATCCTTTATATGACCCTCCCCAACTTTTCCGAGAGAGAGTGATATCAAATAATTGATGGTTTGGTAGTTTGGTGGGTATTTGAGGATGTGTTCAGGGATCAGATGAGTGCCTTAAGCCTTTCTTTGGGCACAGTTTCATCCTTTCAAACTTGTCTTCCCAAGTGGGCCCTGATCTCCTCATCCCCTTTTACAGTGCAGACCTTGAGACACCACACAAACCTTGGTGACAAAACTTACACAACCTTGCTCTGCTGGATATAAAGAGGATCTGCAACACTGAAGGGCCAAGAAGATGGCTCAGCAATTCCAATTTCTATCACTTACCATGAGAACAAAATATTGCCTTGTTAATCCAAAATGCACCACTAGCAAAGCAGGTGCACAATAAAGAATCTTGAATAAATAACAGTAATTGAAGGAACGGAAAAGACTCTATTTTTCTGTTATCCCTTAAGGATTTTGGTCTAGGGACTGAAAAGGCCTGAAGAGACACCTTCAAATTCTACCTGCTATCTCTTTCTCCTTCCCTTCCTCCCTTCTTTTCTTTTGAGTGGTTTTTACATAAAGTCTTGTTATTGAGCATATAAAAGTCTGGTTGTTATTGAGCATATGAAATGAGAATGCACAGATAAATATTCTAAACTGATAGCACTTCTCTGTAATCTCCCAGTCTTTTTCCACAATCCAGGCAGCCCCTGCCCAAGGTATTTTAGAAATTGCCACCATCCATCTGTTTTTAGACTCTTATCTCCAAGGATAAGAGCTTTGGAGAGCTTCCAAGAGGATACTACCCCTACCAGTCAATGAGAGTTGCTGTGCCACAGGGACTTGTTTGTCCAAGCTCCCAGATGGAGATCCAATTATCAGGGAGGACCTGGTGGCAAAGGAAATGCATACATCCTGCAACAAAGAATAACTTTAGTATGGATCTCTTCACTTTGAGAAGCCTGAATGTTATAGGAAGGGATTGTCACCACTTCCTTTCCACAGAATTGAAAGGGGTCAAGGAGTTTCTTTGAAAGGACAAAATTCAAAGCCTGGCAAGAGGAAGAAGTGGATCAAAGGATACCACAGGAAGGCAGGCAAGGATCAGTCAAATTCATGTAGAATCAATTTGCCCCACTGATTTCAGAACGTTTCAATACTCTGTTCAGTACTCTTGAAATCCATTGAATTCTCAATGCTCTTGAAATCAAGATTTCAATACTTGAAATATGTAAACTTTGAATCCAACTTAATCATTGGACTTTTTTTTTGTTCTAAGCCAACTTGGTTGATTTGGTTTGCTTTACCATATGTACTTAGCCACTTTGGGCTTGTTCTACAAAAGAGAGCAGAGTTAAAGGGTGTGGAGACAATTATTTTATGTTTTCTGGGGAACAACCCCGTTACTCTGGAAAAGTTTAGCTTACCTTAAAAGTTAGGGTTAGGGTTAGGGTTGTTGTAGGGATGCTGTAACGGTATGAAGTGTGAAAAACAGTCATAAACCACTTTTTTCAGTGCCTCTATAATTTCAAATGGCCACTAAACGAATGGTTGTTAATCAAGGACTACCTGTACATGTAGGGTTCAGAAGTAGTCTTGGACCTCATAATTATGCTTCTGACTGGTATTTGGCTTGTCAGTGTAGTTCCTTTTTGTTATTTTTGTTATTAGGGGACTGGAGGCTAAAACATATTAAGAAAAGTTGCTGGAATTGGGTATTTCTAGTTTAACAAAGAGAAGGACGAGGGGGGACATGATAGCAGTGTTCCAATATCTCAGGGGCTGCCACAAAGGAGAGGGAGTCAAGCTATTCTCCAAAGCGCCTGAAGGCAGGACAAGAAGCAACGGACGGAAACGAACCAAAGAGAGAAGCAACCTAGAACTAAGGAGAAACTTCCTGGCAGTTAGAACAATTAACCAGTGGAAGAACCTGCCTCCAGAAGCGGTGAATGCTCCAACACTGGAGGTTTTTAAGAAGAGATTGGACAACCAGATTTGTCTGAAATGGTATAGGGTTTTCTGCCTGAGCAGGGGGTTGGACTAGAAGACCTCCAAGGTCACTTCCAACTCTGTTATTCTATTTTAATGTAAAAAAAATCTATTAAAAATGAACATAAAGAATGAAAGAGCCTTCATGGGAGCGGAGCATGGCATTTAGTATGTTTTATGAACTCGGCCATTCAGCAAACCATAATGAGCAATCTAATGACCTAGAGTGTTGTGTGAACACATTGTCTTAGGTGGTTACAGTTATTTTTCCCTGCATCCTTTGTTTCAGACTGTTTTTGCCAAGCGGTTCCTTGTCTGTATATATACGGAATGGAGAATATTTGGAATACTTTTTCCCGTCTCTGCATTATACAATGCCCTGTGTGCAATGATTTATTTCCACTGTCACATCAGTTCATGCCCCAGTATCCTGGGCCTGTGTCTCCTGAACCAAGTGGTGGGAGGGGAGGGATTAGAGATGGAACTGAACCAAACACTTGGGTGTACCATTCCTGTACCTGCCTGCCTCTGCTATGAGCTAAACTGGATGTCCAGAGATGAAACTAAAGATAGATGCAAGGACAAAAAACATCTGCCAGCCTCAAGTTTAATTTCTCACAGAGAAAATAAACCTGCACATGAATTCTGCAGAGAGTCAAAAAAAAAATTCTATTCTGATCGATGGCGCTGCTAAGTTTTTTCTTAATTCTTAGGGAAACTCCAAGTTATTTGATTGCTTGATGTGAACTAAATGGTCTTCTTCTCCCATTCTCTGTGCAAATGTACAGTGAAGGGGGATGGGATTGTTAAGTTAGGGCAGTTGGGGCACTTGAGGTCCCTTCTATATAGGATATATAATCTTTTCCCATTCCTTGCTATTGCTTCACAAAATCTGAGGCCAGAATCGGTCACTGAAACTGTTCTTGCTAACGGAGTTATGTCTGGTTGAGTGATGTGGCAGACACTGCATTCCTCTAAGACAGTGTTGCTCATTGAAAATGTGTGGACTTCAACTCCCAGAATTCCCCAGCCAGAATGGCTGGCTGGGGAATCCTGGGCATTGAAATCTTCAAGTTGCCAAGGTTGAGAAACCACTGTTTGAGATCTGACAGGATCAGCATGCTCTTCAATAAAGCAATGTCATTTTATGGCATGCGGGAGGTATGCTTTCCTTGTTGCCATGTCTGCCTTTTGAAACAATGTCTCCCCACCAAACCTAACTCCAGAGATACACAGACTTCAACCCTGCTTAGCTTCCAAAGCTAGGAAACATGGCCCAGGTGCTATCACTGGCGGACAAACATACTAAATAATGACATTTGTTTGTGCTTTTTGATTCAGCCTTCTCATGATGACTACCTGAATTAGTTGCTGGAATTGTTTTGGCAAGATCTTCAGAAGTGGTTTACCCTTGACTCCTTCCTAGGGCGGAAAGAGAGAGAGAGAAAGAGGGATTGGCTCAAGATCATCCAGCTGGCCTCTTGTCTCAGGTGGGACTATAACTCAGTCTCCCAGTTTTGAGCCTGGTCTTTTAATCACTCCACCAGACTGGCTCTCCTTAACAATATGCCAAGAAGGCTCCACACACATTTTCACTACTCAGGTGATCTGAAGACACACACACAACCCCCCCCCCAATGGCTTGAATGACTCTCTAAAAGAATGCAAATGACCAGCAGTCTTCAAGGAATATAAATCCTTCCATTCCCCACCATCCAGTCAGAGCTGAAGAAGCTTCTTGGATGAAAAGCAAAATGTCTTCAAAGAAACACAAGAAAGTTCAGTTGCCTCCTAGAAAAGCACCTGTGGGACAACCGTGACCTGGATGACTGAAAATCTCCATAGACCAGGGGTCTTCAAACTTGGCCCTTTTATGTCTTGTGGACTTCAACTCCCAGAATTCCTCAGCCAGACAAGCTGGCTGAGGGATTCTGGGAGTTGAAGTCCACAAGACATAAAAGGGCCAAGTTTGAAGATCCCTGCTATAGACAATATGCCATTAAAAAAAGATCCTGTTCAGTTGGCTGTTGCCTGTCTTGTCCTAGACCTAGAGATATCCTCAGATCTGTTTTGGGATTTAAATGCAAAAAGAGCAGACTTCAAGGAGAGAAGAACAAGAGAACGATGTACCTGTGGATCTCCATTTTCATTACAGGAATCTCCTTTTTGCCTGTCTCACCCTCAACAATATTTTTTACAAGATTCCTTTTTGTTATAAATAAATGGGAAGCTACATTTTATAGATGAGTAAAGAAAGTTTGTAAAGCCACTAGCTTCTCACTTATAAGCGGTCAGTCCCTTAATGGGCCTGAAAGGACCAAAAATGGTGAATGGATGCCATTCAGTGTGCATCCACAAGGGAAGGGAAGGTCTGATAGTAAAGAAACAGCTGAGAATTATGGGAAGAGAATAGCCTTTATCAGCATGGTTATGTTCTACGTCTGCAACATGCTCTCAACATTTCCAATACGCTCATGGTCAAGTGCTTTGCTCAAACCTGATGCATAAAATTCAGACATCTTGAAAGCTAACTGTTGGAGGTCAAGGTGCCCAACGTTTCTTAGAACTTGGCCTTCAGCATGGGAGTCAAAAACTGTCAGGGAATTGTGCAGCTGGTGTCCAAATGGAGGCAGAGACACTGACACAAACTTGTCGTTTTAAATAAAGAAATATATTTTACAACTATATATACAGCAAACTAGTTAGTCAGGCAAACAGGAGCATCATCATCAGGTAAATCAACATAGCAGGAACATCATGAGGTAAATTTCATGAGGTAAATTTCAGATCACACAGGGCACACAAAGGAAAAAAGGGAAATCCCCCCTCCACACCCATAGCAACCAATCACAGCTCAGATTGCTTCGCGCAGAAGCCAGCACTCACTCTGGTGTCCATCTACCGCAACTATGCATTCTGGCTCACTGCATAACCCCACTGCTCCAGCTACTAAATTTAAATATCTTAACAAAAACTTTCCTGCATTCAATTCACCCTTCCCTATTGTTGCTTACAGAAGTGCCTTGCAATCTGCATATTTGTAGACTTAGCCTCAAAGTTCCCAGCTGCCCCATGTTCTTATCTGCTGCTGTTTTTTTTCCCATGGAACTGTGTTTATCTTCATCGGGATTAAAAGAAGAACACATGCCAACTGGGAAGATTGGCTCAGGAGTCTGGGTCTGTCTCTGAATGCCCTTGAAATATAAACGTTTTGGGGAAACTCTGCTAAAGATAGGCTGAGTTCATTCTTTGACAAAGGCTGGCACTTCTCGAAGCCAACTCTCTGTGTTACTGAAGAGGCAGATAAACAAATGTAGAGGAGACAAATTGAAACAAAATCCCAATACATCAGCTACACGCGCATGCTCACACAGAGACACATTCCCATATTACATATGGTGTTCAAATGAACTTGGAAACTGCATTGTCTTCATATCTCCATTATAGTAAGCCACATCATTAGCGAGAGACTGTAGTTCAGGGGTAGTCCAGCATATGCTTGATGTGTAAAAAGTTCTTAATTCAAGCCTCAGCATCCCCAAGTGAAAGGGATCAGGTAACAGGATGCGCCTCTACAGGTAGTTTATGACTTACAACCACTTGTTTAGTGATCATTCAAAGTCATAATGCAGATAGACTTCACCATGGCTGGCTGAGGATTTCTGGGAGTTGACGTCCACAAGTCTTGCCAGGTTTGTAAACTTCTGAATTAGAGTATTATGTTTTTAATTTCTGCTTTTTATTTTGTATTTATTTATTTTGGTGTTGTTAGCAGTCTCGAGCACACATCTGAACAGAGAGATGGGGCAACAATGCCCTGTGTAAATCCTTGTGGGATATTTAAATCAGATTCTTTCATATCCTCTTCCTTTCCCGCAATACTGCATAACAAAAATCAGGAATGGCAAGAAAGGGGAAAAGATATGAAATACTAGCACAGCAATCTTAGGGTAAACAGGCATGCAAAACGCTGCTTGGACGTAAAGAGTTTTCCCCAAGGGTGGGGTGGGAGACAGAGCCAGGTCTACAATGTTCAAGTGCAGCAGAAATACATGACGTTAATAGCCATATGATTCCAGTACCTTAAGCAGTCTTCCCTCTTGGCAGCTGCAGTAAGTGACTAACAACTTCTTGGCAATTGTGAAAACAGCCTGCTGCCATGGCATCAGCCACAAGAAAGTACTCTGTGATGGAAGTACATTCTCAAGGAAATTCAGGGATTCTTGACATCTTGAGATAACTGCTTTGGCTGAGAAGAACAGAGAAGAGAAGCATTAGATCTGATGGGGTTACCTCATCGCTGCATTGGTTTTGGTGAAAGGAGCTTTGCCCAGAGCTTGGATTCTGGGAATGAAGCACCTACTTGGCTAAATAATGACAACTCTTGATAACACTAAGAGGTGGAAATACAAAAGTGGAAACATATGCAAGACCTGTGGCTTTCTAAAGCCTGTAGGATTCTGGGATTGCATCCATTGCCTTCTGTACTCCTAGTAGAAAAGCCTACTAGCAGAAGCTCGATGGTTTGTCTCTCCTAGGCTAAAGAACATTGCTTAAGACTTTACAACTGTGCATTGCCAATGGATCCAGGCACATGTGCAGGGCACTGCTGGAGAATGCAAAGATTCAATCATAGGTCTAGGAGGAGGTATAAATCTTTATATTATTTCAGTGTGCTAATGCCAACTCATAAGTGAACATTTGAAGGTATTACTATGATTAATTTTCCATTCCAGTCAGAAGAAACCATTTTAAATTCTTATTATTTCCAAGGAAGTGGAAACATATGCAACCAGAAGTCCTGTGGAATCTTAAATACATATATTAAACAACAACAACAACAACAACAACAACAACAACAACAACAACAACAACAACAACAACAACAATAATAATAATAATAATAATAATAATAATAATAATAATAATAATAATAATAATAATAATAATAATAATAATAATAATAATAATAAGCAAAGATTGTCGGTCGTATGTTAGCTTAGTCCCACCACACTGCTCAAACACATTAAAACCTTCCCGATCATGTGGCCTATATCCCTTATATCCCTCCCAAAACTTCATCTTTGAGAGCCAATGCAGCCGATATATATATATATTGAATACCAGTCCACATTTGTCAGCTCTTCCAGATAGACCAGACAAGAAAACAGAACTATGAGTATTAATGCTACATTTATTTTAAGATAATAGTAATAGAATCTCGCAAGTCTGAAAATATCTTTCCCCACCCGTTCTTTTCTCTTTCAAAGAACAAGGGAGAGCCAATGTTTCTCCACCCCCATTCCTGCTTTGCACTCAATTTTCTCTTATCAGACTGGTGTCTAGAATGCAGCTCTTCGTTCTGTCTCCTAACTTCATTCTCACAGCCCATTATAATGATCATCCTTGATCTTTCATCTTTGTGCACCTAGTAATCTCGCTGCATTAATCAGATATTGGAATAATCTTCCTTGACTATTTCCTAACTGCAATCCATCAGTCCTAAAAGAAAACATCTGTTTTCAATGAAATAATAATCCTTAAAAGCCTCTGTATCAACGTGTGTATTTGAATCCATTATTTTTTAGCTTTTTTTACATGTTCACCAAGCATGATAAAATATCCCTTCCTGTTGTTTGCATTTCCAACATACATCTGGAATGTCTTTATGCATTATAGATAATTTATCTGGCATCATGTAGAGAACAATGGAACAATTTTTCGTTGGATCCAATACTGCTTCTTAGGCACCACTCCTGGATAAAATATTTGGCCCTGAAATCAGAATCAGTTATAGAGGACATTATAATTAGGCTGAGACCAAGGTGTTAGGCCAGGAGTTCTCAGTTGCTGTCTCTAAACAGTCTCTAGCCCCATGCCCTGCCCCTATAGGTCCCATCCCCTAATCTGCTATGCCCTACTCCTCCTTCTCCAGCAGGAAGACCTGGCAACCTTCATTCTTCAGAGTTGCATTGTTCCTTCATATCTCAAACCGGAGATCAGCTCGCTAATACCCAATCTGTTTCCTTGCCAAGGTATTTCCTGCTGTTTTTCTGTATATCCCCTTGATGTTTGCCAGGGGCGGCTGATGGCATTGCTGTGGAGGGACTTCTTGGCGTGAGAAGACACTTTCCCTCCAACCCCTTCAGTCCCAGGGTGGGACTGTCCTCTTCTGCGCAAAGAGACTCAGGGTGGACAGTGACAGGCAACAAGGGAAGTTCCTGCTTGCCAATGTGAAGTTATCTTCAGAACTTCCACCAATACTAACTGGGCTGTTAATGAAAAGCCAGCTTGCCCAAGACAGGAAAAAAATAAAGTAAGGAGAGGATAAACTTCCTTGCTTCCATAAACAGCAAGCAGAGATAGTGATGGGGAGGGAAGGGATTATATATCCTCTCTGTGATGTGGCTGGAATGTGCTCCTTTGGGAACTAAACTGTTGCCATCTCTTCAAAGACAGTGAATGGCCTCCACTGCCCTGCACTCATTTGGGTCCTGTTCTGGACACAGAGCAAATGTCTGTGTTCCTTGAATGTGCAAGGAAAGCCTTGTGCAAGGCTTTCTTGTGTGCCTTTGTGCATCATGTGACATGGTTTGGCTTGATCCTAATCCTTCGATATAGAAAAAAATAATTTGGTTGCTAAGAATCATTTCAACTGTATTTATACTTCACACTATTGTACAGAAGCTTAGAAAAAGTCAGGTTCTAATAGCAGAGAAGTACAGATAGTCCTGGACTTATGACCACAGTCATGCTTGAAATTTAGGTCATTGAGCCAAATGATCATTAAGTAAATTATCCTGTGACCAGACCCAATTTTAAGACCATTTTTACCATGGTCATTAAGCGAATCTCCATGATTGTTAAGTGAATCCAGTTTCCCCAATTGACTTTGCTTGTCAATTGTCAAAAACCGGCTGGTAAGGTTGCAAGTCGCAATCATGTGATTGCAAGATGCTGCAACTGTTGTAAATACTAACTAGTTGTTAGCTAATTGCCCAGTGCCCAAATTGCAGTCATATGACCATGGGGGTAACGTGACAGTTGTAACATTGAAGACAGGTTGTACATCGCTTTTTCTGAAGCCATTGTGACTTTGAACCATCCTTAAATGAACAGTTGTAAGCTAAGGACTACTTTTACTGCACTTGTACAACGTCCAAACCACTGTTTCTCAATCATTTTTGAAGTGCTCACATCCCTAATAGATTCTGGACATTGGCCTATGACAAAGTCTTCTCGTAATCTGAGGAACATCAGATGGTACTGAGATACTCCTTTGTGACTTGGCACAGAGTCACCTTAGTCTAGGGGTCCCCAACCCCCGGGCCATGGACCTGTACTGGTCCGCGGCATGCCAGCAACCAGTCCGCACAAACAAGCAAAGCACCATCCGCGAGATGCAGGCAGCACACAAAACCACGCACTCTCTGGTCCACGGAAAAACGTCTCTCCACAGAACCGGTCCCTGGTGCCCAAAAGGTTGGAGACCTCTGCCTTAGATGATTCACAGAGGTAACACGGATGTGTTCCTATGTCACAATGGGATTACCCGTTAAATCTTGGCAAATGCATCCTAGCTCTAACCAGAAGTCAGAAAGCTAACTGATGCACATCAAGAATCTGCAGTAACTGGCAAGGCTCCTAGCCTAAGTCTAGAAGCAGGTTTTCTTTTAATCTAGGAAAGAATGGACTATATGAAGGGGAAAATGCATTCTCAGATGTGCTCACGGTGCTAGAATGGAATGAAATGGGTCATGGATAAGAAGAGAACAGAGCTGTTGCAGTCCCTTTTTTTCTGCACAGGAAAAGAGAAGGGGGGAGGGAAAGTCTGTTCTTGGCCATCTTCCAAATGCATCGTCTTCATTCAAACATTTGTTGGTGACAAGTTGATGTGGATGATATCCAAATATCCTGGAGGTCCTGGCAGCCTCTATTCTAGCCTTTCAAAGAATAGAATGGCCTTCTCTTTGTGATGTCAGCATGATGAGGCACTTCAAAACCTCTGCCATGTTTACATTCCTCTCTGCTTGCCAGCCATGATAACATTCAAGCTGGCCCATTCTGCTAGTCAGCCAGCACTTGGCATAGAGATTAACAAATGCCCAAACAAACAAACGGAACCTGCTCTTGGGAAGCTCCCACCCATGAAGTCAGCCTCCACCTGAGCTGCCAAAAAATCTAAGGAAGCCAGACATCCTTACTGGAGATGGGATGTTCCAGCAGATGCCACCAGCCCTTACTCCAGGCAGCAATTCCTTGCCTCGCTAGATACATTCCATCCAGAAATAGCATGGAGAAGTCGAGCTTGTCTTTATAAATGGAGTGGCAGAGGAGATAGAAGACAATAGCAAAATACTCACTGCTATATCTCAAACACATGAAAAACGTCCTGTGTTGAATGTCTGCCCATTAATCTATTTGAGACACAAGTAAGTACCTTAGACATTCAAAAACTGTTTGGATGAAAGGTGGATTGTTCTGTTTCATGACACCTCACTTTTCTGTTAACTAGTTCAAAGAGGTGGTCATGTCTTGTTCTCCAACACAGATACGTTTTTTATGTATCTCACAACACTTGTGTGAAGTAGGTTAAGCTAAGAGAATGCAATTGGCATAAAATTATCTTGGGAGTTTCATAGTTGGGCAGAGTGACATCCAGTGAACATCCACAGACGTCAGTTCATGAAATTAATGTCTCTACTTGCTATGTCTAAGAGTCCCAAATAGGGAGTGGACAAGTTAAAAATAGTCCTGGCATGGGAAAGCTAATGGACAAGGAAGGTCTCCTACCGCCACTACCACTATTGCATAAACAATTATTTCAGCAAAAAGTAAACAACTGAAGTCCTGTTATTCTCCTTTTCCTCACTTTGGGGCTTTAAAATCAAAGAAAGAACTTCCCCCACCCTTCTCTGCCAGTTCTATAGGAGGGGAGCAATTGTATTCTTTTTCTGGCATCTAGAATGTACTGGGACACAGGAATGTAACCAGAAGGAACAATAGCACTGCCCGTCTTCTTCTGTTCTTGGCTCCTGGCTGGAACAAGGAGGCATTTTTTGAGAGACAGCTGGAGCAGTCTTCCCCAACCTGGCGCTCCCAGGCATTTGGAATATACTGTAGCTGTTATAATTTCTTCCATTGGTAACTTATCAGAGATGAAGACACTAGTTAAAACTCAACTTCACTTTGCTTTTCTCCTTCCTTCCTTCCTTCCTTCCTTCCTTCCTTCCTTCCTTCCTTCCTTCCTTCCTTCCTCTTTCTCTTTCTTTCTTTCTTTCTTTCTTTCTTTCTTTCTTTCTTTCTTTCTTTCTTTCTTTCTTTCTTTCTTTCTTTCTTTCTTTCTTTCTTTCTTTCTTTCTTGTATTTTATCAATGGATTGATTAATTATGTGCCATCAAGTTGTTTTCAACTCCTAGGGACCACATAGATAGATTTTTTTTTCCCCTTGATGATCCATTCCTAACTTGTTTTTTCAGGTCTCCTAATGATGCACTCATTGGCACTACGACTGAAAGTAAACTAGATACATACACAGGGTAACAAGGACCAGCATTTCTTACGATCCAGCAAGCACAGCCAAGCACTGCTGCTTGCTGTCTCTTGTCTCATTAGTTCATCAGAAGCAGTATTATTCAAGGTTTTCCTTCTGAAATTAAGTCCACCTCATTGCTGAGATGTCACTGTTGATATAGTTCTGTGTTTGGTACTTTTAATGACATTAGAAAGAGGTCAGCTTGTAACAACGTTCCAGGGACATTCAGTATCCAGTGGGTTAAAACTATGCACTCTTTTTTTATCATTATTTTAATTTTAATGTGCTGATGGGGAAATTTGACAGATCATTCCAAACAACTTCAAAGGAAGATACAGAGAGGCCAACATGGAAACTATTCCTAAGGCCCAACACATAAAGCCAGAACAATTATCATCAGCCCTTCCTCCAGAAACATTAAAGTAGAAGCTCAATGTCAGTGCCAAAATTCTAGATTTTGGTTGGCCTAAAGCCTGTTGACATCAGACCACATGGCATACCTAATCTCTCATCACCCATATAATTTATCAAACAGCCCAAGAGGATTTGCGGCTAAATTTGGAAATGGGTGTTTTGAAACAAGGAATCACAAACTGCTGTATTTTCTGAAGTCCAGCACATGCAGAAAGCCTTGAGTTAAAGAAGTTTCAGAAGCTTCTGTGCTGGCCTGTTGCGGCCGGTGTTGAATTAACCTCTACTTACCATTTGAAGTATTGTTACACTGTGCATCAAACTATTTTCCTATTCCTTTTCGTAAAACCACTAGATAAACCAATGTAGAAAGAAAGAAAGAAAGAAAGAAAGAAAGAAAGAAAGAAAGAAAGAAAGAAAGAAAGAAAGAAAGAAAGAAAGAAAGAAAGAAAGAAAGAAAGAAAGAAAGAAAGAACCTTACTATCATGCCAATTTCTTCAGCTGTAGGGAGATGGACCTTATTTGGCCATGCTCTCTTTATGAGGAGAAGAAAGAAGAAAGAAGAAAGAAGAAAGAAGAAAGAAGAAAGAAGAAAGAAGAAAGAAGAAAGAAGAAAGAAGAAGAAGAAGAAGAAGAAGAAGAAGAAGAAGAAGAAGAAGAAGAAGAAGAAGAAGAAGAAGAAGAAGAAGAAGAAGAAGAAGAAGAAGAAGAAGAAGAAAGAAGAAGAAGAAGAAGAAGAAGAAGAAGAAGAAGAAGAAGAAGAAGAAGAAGAAGAAGAAGAAGAAGAAGAAGAAGAAGAAGAAGAAGAAGAAGAAGAAGAAGAAGAAGAAGAAGAAGAAGATATCCATTCAGTCATGTCCGACCCTTGGCGATTCTTCTGATCTTGCACTATTCTTTGAGTTTTTCTATGCTCTGCCTGATGTCAGCTTTGATGGTGTTCAGCCATCGTGTTCTTTGATGGCCTGGTTTCCTTTAATTGCTAACTTTTCTTAATGTAATTGCTTTCTCCATGAATTCCCTTGCATGCCATAGCCAAAATAAGTGAGATGCAGTTTTAAGATTTTCCCAGATATATTTATATGGTACCAATTATTATCTCCCAGAAAGTGGTTCTCAACCTTTTCTTCAACAGGATCCCCTTTAAATACCTTCTGTGGCCACAGACTATGACCATAGACACCCCCCCCAAGACTTAACTCAAGATTTAAATCATAATATTTCTTCAAGCCTTCGCGGATCCCCTGTGACAACATCGCAACCCCCCAGGGGTCGGTGCACCATCGGTTGAAAACCACTGTCCCAGAGGTTTGTTCAAAATGAATCAAGATCAGAGGCTGGCATAATAGGGCACCTGCTCTGTTCTATGCCCCGGCTATATTGCATCTAATTTAGCCTCCAGACTGAACCTCATAGTGCCCAGAGTATTCCTGGGAATGAGCCAGCTAAGCTAAGCAGTACAATTAAAATGAAAACCCTGAAATATTTGGGATCTGACAAAGTTCGCTCTGTGCTTGATGAAACCAACCTTTTGACCGATCGCATGATTCAGATGGATATTTTAAGGACCGAATCTAAAAGTGGTCCTGGGCAAGAATGAGACTGAGGAATATGGAACAATAGCCTAGAATGGGCTGCCTACGTTCCGACTCATAATAGCACAGCCATCACTTGACACTTGTCACTCACTTGTCGCTCTGGTGGTGTTGAACTTACCTTTGATTCCCAGCAGGAATATTTTCCATTGCTTGTTCTGGCTTAGGGGCAGATGTAAGCAGTTTATTACTGTAAGTCCGAAGAAAGATTCTTTTAAATCACCTCTCACATCACAGCAATACTGAATCTTGATTGAAATTTGGCTAAGAGTTTAATGGCACCATGACAAGCAGTAACGAGATCATAGGCTAATGTGGTAGGCTTGAGAGATTGCTGTGGTGGAATCTTTAGGTTTCCAATATTTATATATGCATGTCTGTGTTTATTTATTTACTTAAATCTATAGTTCGCTGTACTGTAACATCTGGGAAGCCACGCCCTTATTTATTTATTTAATTATTCATTATTTAATTTATTATTTATTACCTAGCATATGCCATTTGTGCATTGAGAGCTAGGGAGCCTACAATGTTACTACAGAGTAGTTTGGCTGTTTTGTTTGGTTGCTTCAGAAAACATAAAAAGACAAAAAGACAAAACACAAAGATAGTTATAATACAAATATTTATTTGTTTTATAAATATTTGTATTACAAAGAAAACAAAAACCATGCATTAAAAGTGTTTAAAAATGACAAAAAAAAAAGAGAGAGAAAATCAAAGGATAATACTTTTTTTTAAAGACATGTTTTTACAATAACCTATATTTAACCAAGTTTGGGGAAAAGTAATGGAGGATATAAAACAGGACTGTGGGACAAAAACTAAATTTTTCAGAGGTGACCCAGTATGATCTAGGGGTTAAGGCACCAGGTGGGAAACCAGGAGATTGTAAATTCTAGTCCTGCCTTAGGCATGAAAGCCAACTGGATGATTTTGGATCAGTCCTTCCTTTCAACACAACAACACACAGAGTTCTTGGTCTTAACAAATCCGAACAATCAATCCATCTTTAGAAACTAAATCATAGCACAAGAATGTTTTATATTTAAGGAAGGGAAAACATTGTAGATTTCTTTGGAAGGGAGAATGGTATACAGAAGAACAGAATTGGAAGGGACCTTGGAGGTCTTCTAGTCCAATCCCCTGCACAGGCAGGAAACCCTATATCATTTCAGACAAATAGCTGTCCAATCTCTTCTTTAAAATTTCCAGTGTTAGAGCATCCACAATTTCTGGAGGCAAGTCGTTCCACTGGTTAATTGTTCTCACTGTCAGGAAATTTCTCCTTAGTTCTAGATTGCTTCTCTCCTTGATTACTTTCCATCCATTGCTTCTTGTCCTGCCTTCAGGTGCTTTGGAGAATAGCTTGACTCCCTCTTCTTTGTGGCAGCCACTTTGACATAGGAAGACCATTATGTCACCCCTAGTCTTTCTTTTCATTAAACTAGACATACCCAATTCCTGCAACTGCTCTTTGTATGTATACAATATGTATGCATACAATACATACAACAAAAGTAGTGATACATTAATAGTAACAATAAGGCAAGTTGTCAATGAATGTCCATTAAGAGAGGAGAAAAAGAAAACTCTTTCATTGCTAAAGTCTACAGATTGCTAACTCTGATGAATCGAAGTAATTTGTTTTACAAATTCTGGGACTCTTCTGAATTTGGGATCAGTGAAACCAGGATATTTCTGGTCTGAATGATCTGTTATAAAAAACTTTTTTGTGCCCTTAATGCATCTCTGCATAAAAGGTAACAGTTTTTGCTTTTTATTTTAATATGGATGATATGAACTCAAAGGACACAGAAAATCTATTTTGAATTTGAACTTTGCTGTAGGAGAACATTGTCTATTAGCAGATATTAACTTCAGGAGATTTTAGGACCATAATAGAGAAAGAAGTGGTTATGTTCCCTCTCTCTGGTTGGCTTGATTATTTTTGTTTCAGTTAACTTGCAAAGACTTAGTGTTTCATTTGATTGTAAGCCAAAAACGGATAATATTTTTGAAGCTAGTGGAGATATATTGAGAATCTCTCTCTCTCTCTCTCTCTCTCTCTCTCTCTCTCTCTCTCTCTCTCTCTCTCTCTCTCTCTCTCTCTCTCTCTCTCTCTCTCGCTCTCTCGCTCTCTCGCTCTCTCTGTGTTTTTGTGTGCAAGTCTGTCTGTCTTTCTCTTGGAATGGCATGGAGCTCTAATTTTGTTTTATCTAAAATAAAATAAGCATGTTAAACCTATAAGAGGATTAACCCAGCTTTGATACTGTTTACTTTAAAAAAATTATTTTAAAAACATTTTGCTAAAATTCAGAAATCAGCTACTGAATTTCAGTGGAATGATGTTAGAGGTTGGAAGCTGCAAAGCTATTGGACTTCTGTGGCCCTGACTTGTCCTGGGTAGGGGGGAAAAACCCAGTCAACTCGTGCTACCTTTGCCAGCCTTAGTGGTGCATTAAATGCCCTTGGAATGCATACATTTGTTAAATGAATGCCAGTCAGAAATTAGATTTGAATCTTCAAAAGTCTAATTGCTCAGGCTGCTTTTCATCCTTGATGAGCTGCGTACTGACTCTAACACTCAGCAACTATGGGTTTTTATCTTTTTAAAATTTACTTTAATTGTATGAAAACAATGGGAAAGTTGCAGACAGGACTTGTAGTTGGCCAAAATAACCTTATCACTAGAGTTACCCCACTCTGAAAGGCAGGTGATATCTTATATGCACCCATACCTAAAAATATCCAGTTCCTGGCCAGATGATCTTTAAACTCTGGGCAATCCAATGTTGGAATTTTTCTGCCCTAGATACAGTATATCAGGAGTACTTAATCAACTCAATTGTCATGTTGTGTAAGCACAACCTAGGCCCTTTTCAGGATAACTCTATATTACTTCCCTAAATGGAATGTCTGAGATGACTCCAAGCATTATACAATATTAATTGGAACGTTGAAATGGACATCATGAAGATACTAGTCTATAGAAAGCCATTTCAGTATTGATGATTGATCATTCTGAAAAATCATAAAACCATCTTTCTTCTTTCATCCTTCATTTCATGCACTGATGGGTTCAAGCCCTTGTGCTTAAGGCAGCATGTGAGAGCTTATTTTTGACTTGGCCTGTTATACAAATTCAACTGTTGTCCAATCTAGGCTGTTATGTTTGGAGAAATAATTGCTTAGTCTGATGTGTGACGAGGCCACTCAGAGGTGGTTCAATCTTTACAGAGACCCTACAGAATTTTTCATTTTATCTGAACATCTTCACAAACTTTGACAAGACTTTTCTTTACTTTCCATGTAAACCAAGGTTGCACTGTAAACGTCTCCCGCTTTTCCCCTTACACCCATAACGTTCTCAATAAGGTCCTCTCTTCACAGTTTGCATTATCGAAATTTCCCACGCTTTAGTTATATCTCAAGACCTTTTGAAGGAACTCTTCCCATGGGTTTTTTTTAGGTCAGGAAGTGAGGGCAGCCAGGGAAGGTGCAGACTGATGGAGAAATGTGGAGCAGAAAAACAGCCACCCAAAATAGTGAAATCAACTCATCCCCCCCCAAAAAAAAAACCCCGCCAAAAGAAATTCTAAAGAATTCAAAACACGCTAAAGATTTGGCTGATACAGTCCTGGCAATAAAACTCCAGGATGGTCTTCTTGTGCCAATTTTGTTTTTCCCCAGTTTATTCTTTTAAAAATTATAACCTGTTAGCCGTTCTTGAAGTATTTTCAATGATAGCAACATTGGCTAAAGTAATAAATAGAAGCTTGGAAGATACGAATCTTCTATTTTATTAAAAGGTTTAAAGAGAAAAGTAAAAACTAGTACAAAATAATATAAAGTAAGGAAGAAAAAAAGAACAAAGAAGAAATAGAAAAGAAAGTTTAAAAAGCAGAAAGGAAAAAAGAGGAGATACTAAGAAGTGACTTGCAATATTCTTCACAGCACTTATAAGTACAATTATATTTTAAAGGACTTCTAGATCTTGCTACGAAAGGGAAAGGGTTTCTCCATTTACCAAAATTATTAATAATAAAGGCTTTCTCCCATTTTTCTTTCTAAATAGGAAAATAAAATTCATTTGCACATAGGAAGGAATGAGTACAATTTAGAGAAGACAATATTTTTAATTCAGGAGAATGTTTGAGTGCATGGGACTATTTTGCAACCATTAAAAATAACCATTTAGCTTCAGCAACAGAAAAAATAAAATTATCCAAATCAGAATCATTTTCTCCACTTTTTGAATCCTCTGGTTTTGAAAAGGAGTGGAAAACTCTGTTTTGACACTCTTTGAATGTCATGTAATATCAGAAAATTTACCAGCATTTCATTAGCTATGTGTCCTATTTTATACCAGGTAATTGGCTGTAAAAAGCTGTTTAACCCAAATGCAATTTAGAGATATAGAATTGTAAAAACAAATAGCAGAGGGATTTGGAATTGCCTATATCATCTACTTAAACAAATAAATCAATACGCAAAAATTATCTGAAATATTCACTATTTTATCCTTGTTTGTGATTTATGGCATTTGGCATAACAAGAAGTTTATGTACAGGTAGTCCTTGACTTACAATAGTTTGTTTAGTGACCATTTGAAGCTATAATGACACTGAAAAAAGTGACTTATGACTGTTTTTCACACTTACAATCATTGCAGCATCCCTATGGTTACATGATCAAATTTCAGACGCTTGACAACTGACTTGTACTTATGACAGCTGCAGTGCCCCAGGATCATGTGATCACCTTTTGCGACCTTCTGACAAGCCAAGTCAATGGGGAAGCCTGATTCACTTAACAACTATGTTGCTAACTTAACAACTGCAATTAACAACTGTGGCAAGAAAAGTCGTAAAATGAGGCAAAACTCACTTAACAAATCTCTCACTTAGCAACTGAAATTTTGGGGTCAATTGTGGTCATTCGTCAAGGACTACCTATACTACATTCATCCTCTAAGTAGGAGCTATGGTTTCCCCATGATATTCTCCAGATACCTTGACCTGCAGACATAGCCTTTCCTTTCCTTTCCTTTCCTTTCCTTTCCTTTCCTTTCCTTTCCTTTCCTTTCCTTTCCTTTCCTTTCCTTTCCTTTCCATTCCATTCCATTCCATTCCATTCCATTCCAGACAGTTCTAGCTGAAAATTGTGCAAGCTAAGGGTAATGCACCCAGAAGACTGAGCGTTGGCTGCTCTAGAGATTAGACGCCATGCATAAAAAAACGCTCAAAGTGGAGCCAGCGAAATTAAAAAGGTCTGTTTTGGAAGAAGTAGGCCACAGAAATATGCAGGACAGGAATGTGAGTCCATTGTCTTGTTTGTGTTTTGTGCTGTCCTGGTGTCACGCGTGTATTAACAAACAGAGCAATCAAAGAAGTGAGAAATTGTGCTTGGCAGAAGCCCATCTAAAGCAAACAAGTCCAATTCACAGGGTGCAGCCTATCATCTCTGGCAAAGGCTCCCTTCTGTCCTGGGAGTGAGAAAAGCCACAGAGAATTGTATATTGCTATACATTCTATAGATCTGTTTTCGTTATGCATCCTTACTGCCTTCCTTTATTTTTTCTTGTTCTTTCTTCTCAGTCCTTCTTTCCTTGTCCTGCCTATCTCCTCTATACTTCACTTCCCTAACCCTTCCTTCCTTCCTTCCTTCCTCCCCTCCCTCCCTCCCTCCCTCCCTCCCTCCCTCCCTCCCTCCCTTCCTCCCTCCCTCTCTTCTCTCTTTCTGATTGAAGTCCAATGGAGAGCAGCTCAAGCACCCCACCAGTAATCTGTATTTATTCTGAGTAAATACATTGCAAATGGAGTGAATAAATGCTGCAAATAAATTCCTGGTTCCATATGGCCTTCAAGCAGGTCCATCACCTGCTTGAATCATATGATTGCATCTAGTTATGTATTTGATCACCATCAAGGATGACACTGGCCAGTGACACTTTGAACAACTCAAAGAAGCAGTGCAAGATCGGAAGATGGGGAGAGACCTGGCCCATAGAATCGCCAAGAGTCAGACACAACTGAATGGATAACATCATCATCACCATTACCACCACCATCACTACCACCATCATCATCATCACCATCACCACCACCACCACCACCACCACCATCATCATCACCATTACCATGTATTTGATTAAACTGGTTTGCTGCACAAGAACCATTATGGATTTTCCAAAAAAACATCCTTACAGTGTTTCATTTCCCCTTCTTTTCTCTTTGATGCTTAAGCAAGGCTTCTTTCTTTTTCTCAGCTGACTCTGTTCACAGACAGTATGGGAAAATATGTACAGCATTCCCAGTTTATTCATAATTATAAACAGAGACATTTCAGAGTTTTTGACTATCACCAAGGCCACCGTTCTATGTTTCCCATTTTACTTGCAAATAACTCCCATTGAACTCCGTAAGGTTTACTTCCATGAAGAGGATCACAAAATCAAAGCAGACTTTTGGGGTTTTTAAAAATATCTTTACTTCCATAGCACTGCTGAACATGGAATTCAGAGGCTTTAGAATGATCCTGGACAAGGACAGAACATGTTGTCCCCATACAAAGAGAAGTACACATATATACAAAAACAGTTTCTCCAGGGGAAAAATGCTCTATCATGGGAAAATCAGATACAATAAATGGATAATGTTTATACAAGAGCTTGGATTGTGGTATTGGCTGCTTGCAAAATGGAACAGATAATAATACTAATATTACTACTACTACTACTACTACTAATAATAATAATAATAATAATACCTTAACAGTTCTTAGATCCTCAGTTAGGACTTGAATTGTTAAGTTTTTACCAGTCCCTGACTGTGAATCAAATTGAAGACTAAATCTTAAATAATAGTAGTAGTAGTAGTAATACATCAGAATAGAAATATGCTATTATTGTGCCGAAATCTGCCTTCCAATTCCCAGAGTGAGGGTTTTTTTCCCCTCCCACGAAAGACACTTCTGTTGATTCACCTCATTTTCACGATGGCTTTGAATGTCTTCAGCTCATTTCTTAGAGTTTATTTTATTGTTGTAAGATTTCAGAATATGTCACCCCTGTCTTCCCTCTTCCATTATTTTCACTATCTGCCCTCTGTCTGGTTGTTTCTAATTTTTGATGGAGAGAAGGAAGGAAGGGAGGAAAGGAAGGAAGGAAGGAAGGAAGGATATATCAAAACAAAATTTTGAAAAAGTTTTAACTACCATTTTGCTTTTGAAATAACGACATTCAAAATCTTTTGGAGATTTTGGAGGCCAAAAATATTTTTTTAAAAAAATATAGACAACTTCATTAACAAAGAAGTCATCCCCACAACTAATGAAGAGTAGATAAATAGATGGATGGATGGATAGATATTTGCCATCTCCTGTTTCTCTATTTGTTATGTCTTTAATGCAATGGCTCTGGGGAAATAAGGCCATTATAACACAGAAGCATTCCAAATAATTAGCAAAGCAGGGAGAAAAAGAAAATCTGTCAAACAAGTTTATTGGGCTGCATATTTCTGACTGCAGACGTTCCACTTGTAAAAACCATCTGAATTTAAGCAAAAGAGCTTTTGTCAGCCTCCAGCTTTAAAGAGAAATGTTATCAGTCTCAGAAGGGAATGACAAACATTTATAGGGAAAATCCCATCCAGGAAGAATGCATTGAATCTAGCCTCTGCTTAAGTGTTACTCTTATACTGTAGACCCATTAAATAAGTAATGGGTCTCAAACAATAATAACACTTGGAAACTTCATTATTAGGTCATTCTTTTGCCAGCAGTTTAGAAAGCCTGTCGTTTATTCTGCTGATAATGCTTTTCCCCCAATTTAAATCCATGCACTCACCATACACTCAGAGGAGACTTTACAGAACAAATGCATAATAGTACAACGTGAAGAGTCCAGAAAGCTTTAAGTAAATGGCTATATTTAGAAAATGTTTGACTGCTAAGCCTGTCCATTGAAAGAAAGCAATGGACAGAAATATATATTTATTATGGCCAGAATAAGCAAATTTTGTGTGTCCACGTGCTTGCTTTAAAAAAAAATCCTATCAAAGCATAACTAAATGATAAGGGGGTCTGTGTACCCAGAGCAATGACGTGTTCTAATGAGCAATAAAAATATAATTTCGGAGATACAAAATAAGTTATTTCAGAGTTCAAGCAAAATTCATTTAAGAATAACTGAGAATACATTACTGAATCAGAACAGGGTTATGCCTATCAGAAAAGCCCATCTTACAATTAATGCTATACCAGGATCTAGATTTTTCAGGATTTTTGCCTCTATGGAAAAGGGGGTCTATTATTCTCAGGATGCTTGAATATTTCTATCAAACTTCTCTTCATGGTGTTTCTGAGCTGATTTTCTGAAGGAAAGGGAGGGTAGTACAATTGCTGTTCCCGATCTTTCCATCACTCCAAAGTCTCCCTGGTTACCTACATTTTTTCCCATGGCAGGATGTTCTCCATGAAATCTACTTCAAAAGTTTAATTAAAAAGTAAGACGCCAACTGTGGAGTGATGACCGTACAGAGAAAGTGATGACATTTTACACATCCCATGACTTTAATGAGAATTGGTAGAAAAACATGTAGGTGTTTGTTTGTTTGTCTTGCATTGCATTGGTTGCAACCTTTGTGTTCAGTTTCTCCAAACTAGAGAGACACAAAGGCTCCTACTGGTAGTTTTAATTATGGTGGGGAAAGACTGCAAGAGAAGTAGTTTCAAAGTCTTTGTTGACCAACAAGCAAGTTCCTCCTACGGCACGTATGCAAACATGAATCTTATTCATTCATTCCTATATTTAACGCAAATACATTTTCAAGCCTTCAGCTGCGATTAGCTACTGCGGTCATAAAAACATCGGAGCCTCCTGATGCTCTGGCATTCTCCAAGAACATAACATTTGTTCTGTAAAGATACCCTAAAGAGCCTGGAATGCTTATCCTGCAACAGAGTATGAATCCCTCAGAATAAGCCTCTGCCCTTTATTTTCATGTCCTTATTTGATGATTCCTTTTCCAACCCGCCTTGTCCAGGAGCACTCACAAACTTGTTAAAAGGAGTTGAGTCATGTTATTTGTAGATGTTCTTTCCAACTAATCTGGAGGTTTCCTGCCATGACCCTCATCATGCATGAAACAAAAGAGAAGAAACATCAGCCTTGGGTCCACCATCAAAACATCTTAATTTGCAAGAGCCAGGTCCTTCATGCAAGTTGAGTTGTTGTTCAGTTGCTAAGTTGTTGTTCAGTTGCTAACTCTGGACCACATCACACCCCATGGACCACATCACACCAGGGCCCCATATCCTCCACTCTCTCCCAGAGCCTGCTCAAACCCATGTTTGTTGCATCAATGACACTCTCTAACCATCTCATCCTCCGCTGTCCCCTTCTCTCTTTGCCTTCAATCTTTCCCAGGATGAGGGTCTTTTCCACTGAGTCCTCTCTTCTCGTTTGGTGGCCAAATTACTTGAGTTTCAATATCTGCCCTTCAAAGGACAGTCAGGGTTTATTTCCTTTGGGATTGGCAATCTTAGCAATTTCCTGAACTTTCTTTCTGTCAAAACTGGTCCATAGACAGCAGGCAGAGACCATACTAGACATTCATTTGAAGGTGTCACTTTTTCTCCACCAACCCTTCTAAAACAGGTTTCCTAAAGCTGGTCCCCTCCAGTTTTGAGGGGACTGCAGCTCCCAGAATTTCTTGCTGGGAAAGAAGGTTTGGCGTTTGCATTCCTAACATATCAGGATCATGCCAGGTTGAGCACCAGCTCGAAAGTGTGGACCCAGCGTGGAGATGGTCCTCTGCATCTTAATCCCAGTTGAGATCAGGTTCCTTGTTCCTCACCAAAAAAAAAAAAAAAAGTGATGAGGAGATGAAAGAATCTGTATTGGGACAGTTGTGTGCATCTATGGAGGGGAGAAAAGGTTAGGTCCTCTTCTTTTCAGCAGATGTGACCACTGACCGACCTTGGATCCCCTACGCTTAACATGAGGTTTAAGGGGGATGGTGGCGGTTGGGGAAGTGGGGAGAAAGATGCAACAGCCAAAAACGAAAGGTCTTTTCTCTGGATGTGTTCTAGAGACTAGGGACTAACCTGCATTCAACTGCTGCATTAGGACGTGACCGCAAGTTTGATTGTGTTGCTTTGGGACTGAAAAAATTGGTTTCTCTCCCTAAGAGAAAAGGGGGGACAGGGCAAAGCTGTCCCGAGGGTGTTTTCAACTTCTACTACTCTAGCGAACCCAGTGATTCTCCCTATTGCTTGGGTTTTGCGCATGGATTTGGGAGAAAAACAGAGCTTGCCAGCTCAACCAAGTCAGTTAAATCTGCAACAGTGGCTGAACTCGTATAACATTTCTGCGTCTCGGCGTGGGGCACAAACGGAGGATCAAGTTAGTCTGGTGCGATTATGCTTCGAGCAGTGAATAAACTCAGCCAATGGCACAATTCAGTAGCCAGCGGAATCATGCGGGGCGTCCAGAGAGCCAGAGAGAGGAATTGCCCCCCCCTCCTCCCTGTCTTTGCTTGGTCACGGACAGGTGACCACGGTGGAATCTCGCTGCAGCTTGGGTGGAATCTCCCCACGCACTGAAACTTCCGATTTTATCAGAGGGTGGGGAAGGGGGAGAAAGACAGAAAAAGGCAATTGATCTGGGGGGGGGAGGGAGAGCAGAACAGGAGCGATCGCGCGGAGTTAGAGGTGACACCAGACGCTTCCAGCTAGTGCGATCACTTGAGCGGGGGAAGCCGATGGGCTTGAAATGGGAAGTTCTGCGGGGATGCCCTGTTTACGCACCCCAGCCCTTAATGCCACCGCATTTTCCGCTTTACGGGAATCATGAAGGGCAAACGGTAGATGGCCCTGGCACGGACACTTCCTCCTCTTCCCCTCCCCCCAGTCAGTGCCATGCTCCCCGCACCCAACCCTAAATGTGCTGGACGACCACTCCAAAAGGGAGCAGAGGAGAGAGCGCGAGGGCGGCCAAGCTACACCCTTCCACCTTCATCCCTAGCCCACCTGGCCCTTCGTGGGAGCTGCCATCCAAGGCTGGCCTCACGATAAGTGCGCGCCGAAGAGATTCATAAGCACCCAAACGAATGTTCAGGGCTCGGGAAGATGGTTTTGCTGAGCGGCGGACCTCGGTTGCAAAAAGGCCGTGTGAACGCTGCCGCTCTTCCTCCACCCTCTCCCGCCACCCCCGACCTTGTGGAAAGGTGTCAGGAAGCCTAGGAACCGAGGACGGTCGCGGGGCTTGGGGGAAGAAAGGGACGACCACCGCCAGTGTCATTGCTTTGGACGGCGCGGTGGGTTCAGGCGGGCTGGGGAGGCAAAAGCGAGGCATAACTTAGTTCTGCCATTGGACCTTCGGGCTTCAATTGCTCGGAAAAGCGAGCCTCAACCTTTAATGCCAAGGAAAGGGGGAGGGAGGGAGGGAGGGAGGGGGAGAAGAGTTCTGCAGACGGGGAGGGTCGGGACGGGACGGGTCCATTTTTTTTGCCGAGGATGAAAGAGGCTCTTTGCACGGAGCAAGTCAAAAGCTCTTGCGAGGCTGCAAAGCCAGTGGCTTTCCTGCTGCGGAGGGGAGGACAGAGGCCCGGGAGACCCAGAGACCAACGCCCGCGTCCCGCCTCTGGGTCCTGCGCCTTTAAGAACTCCTCCTCTGAGCAGTGGCCACCGAGGGGAGGGCGGCGCTGTCCCTCCGAGGCGCCTCCAGTCTTCCCCCGAGCAGGGGCTGGGCTGCGGAGCCTTCAGCGGCGGCGGCCGGGGGTCCCGTGCGCCTGGAGAGCGCACTCCCGCCGCGATTCCCGCGGAGGGCTGCTTTGGTGGACTCCGGGCGTCCAGAGGGCGGCAAGCCAGGTTCGTTCCCCTTCCAGCCTGCCCTCTCTGCCATGGCTCCCCCGTGGCCTCCCAACGGGAGCTGGCCGGGGTCGGCGGAGCAAGCGGGGTTGGGGGGCAACGGCACCAATTGTTCTGCGACGGAAAGCAGCCTCAGCCGGCAGGGGGCGCTCGGAGCTGCCCTCAGCCTGGCCGTGCTGGTGACGGTGGCCGGCAACCTGCTGGTGGTGGTGGCCATTGCTAAGACCCCCCGCCTGCAGACCATGACCAACGTCTTCATCACTTCTCTCGCCTGCGCTGACCTCATCATGGGGCTTTTGGTGGTGCCTCCAGGGGCCACCCTGGTTCTGAGCGGCCACTGGTTGTACGGCACAATTGTCTGTGAGCTGTGGACCTCGCTGGACGTGCTGTGTGTGACGGCCAGCATCGAGACCCTGTGTGTCATTGCAGTGGACCGATACTTGGCTATCACAGCCCCACTGAAGTATGAGATGCTGATGACCAAGAGCCGAGCACGGGGTGTGGTCTGCCTGGTGTGGGCCGTGGCTGCCTTCATCTCCTTCTTGCCCATCATGAACCACTGGTGGCGGGATGGAGCGGACGAGGAAGCCCTGCGCTGTTACCAGGATCCTCAGTGCTGCGACTTTGTCACCAACAAGCCCTATGCCATCTTGTCTTCGATCATCTCTTTCTACGTGCCTCTGTTGGTCATGATTTTTGTCTACGCCCGGGTCTTTGCCATCGCTACCAGGCAACTTCATGTCATCGAAAAGGACAAGGGCAGGTTCCTTCAGGATGCGTCCAAAGGCTTCCGCCGTAGGAGGCCCTCCCGTCTCCTGCATGCCATCAAAGAGCACAAAGCCCTGAAGACTTTGGGCATCATCATTGGTGTCTTCACTCTCTGTTGGCTGCCCTTCTTTGTGGCCAACATCATCAAGGTCTTTGCAAGATCCTTTGTCCCTGACCCGCTTTTCCGCTTCTTCAACTGGCTAGGCTATGTCAACTCAGCTTTCAACCCCATCATCTACTGCCGCAGTCCTGACTTCAGGTGTGCCTTCAGAAAACTCTTGTGTTGCCCGTGGAGATCGGATTCCCAGCTTCATGCTTTCTCCAAGGACCTGCAGAGATGCCTCTGTGCCTTCAGCTCCCGGGAGAGCAAGTCCATTGCTACGGTTTCCAGAGAGGAGGAAGAGGAAGAGGAGGAAGAGGACGACTTGGGCACTGGTAGCACCAGCAGTGGCTCCAGTAACAGGACCGAGGAAACAAAGCATTTGTACCTGCCTAGCAATGGGCACAGTTGTACACAGCGTCCTCTGGGGGAAACCCAGCTTCAAGGCACCCAGATCACTTTGTGTCCACAGCTGGAAGAGTAGGTGTTGGGAATGGTAGTGGGGATGGAAAGAGAGCTGACTGGAGAGTGAATGGCATCTGGGGAACAGGGAGAGTCCAAAATTGTTTTTGGAGGAGTCTACATTTTTTGCCCTCTAATGTGCTACGAGGAAACTGGAAGGGTTGTGAAGATGTTTCCTATCAGAATGCTTTACATATTTGCTTGAAAGCAAGTCTTTGCTATTTTCACTGAAACTTGCTCTCTAATAAGTGTGTTCAGAAGAGGATCTGCAACGCCAGTAGTACATTAATGAGCAATGAATCCTGTGGTAGCTATTTCAGTTACTGGACTGTGAACAAAGCTGATTATAACTCAGGTGTAAAACATGCCCTGTATGCTGGAGCCAGAATCAGGTGGCAGGTGATAGGACATCCTAGGGCAGGGGTCCTCAAACCTGGCCACTTTAAGACTTGTGGACTGCAACTCCCAGAATTCCCCAGCTGTCCTAGGGCTATCAGAACTGGGCTGCAGAATTCCAGATGCCTACTAAAGGCTGAAAAGAGATACAGAACACCCAACTCTTTGCTGCTATGCAGTGGGGTTTCTGTTTTATTTTTATATCAGAGTTATGACAACACTAGGAAATCCTTCCTTTTGACCATTAGCTGTCAGTCCTGATGATGCTGGTTTAGACGGATAATCTAACCCACTATATAGTAGTTTTCGTTACTGTGTCTCTGTTGCGGCTGCAAACTTTGTTTGATTTCTTTTTCAGAAATGGACTGAGAGCTTTCAGGCACTGAACTGGAGCTCATTCTTTAGTTTCTCCTTCTCTAGGTGAAATATTGAGCAGTTAGGAAGCCCATCTCCAGAAATGGCTGTCCCTCTTTGCTGGCTTCTGCAGAAAAATATCCCAACAATTCAGAATCCAAAAATCCTAACCGTAAAACATAGGGGTACCAGGTTGGTGTGTGGGGAATGTTAGAAGATGCACTTCTCCTTTCTTTTGTGTTACATTGACATGTGTTTTTGATTTAAGTGCTGGAATTTGGCTTAACATGCTAAGCACCATATCCAAGAGAAAGATCAATTCAGCTCCACTTTGGTGGCAGTCATTTTGGTGGACCATGAGAGCAGAAGGGTAAGGGAGAGTTGGGGGAATAGCTGGAGTGGGTTGACGGAGGCAGATGGCAGCGGATATGAAGGTTGGCATAAGGAACAGTTGTGCCAGGTACAAAGAATCAGGACTATGTGTTAAGTTGCAATTCAGAAGATTTATTGCTCAAGCCTATACACAATAATCTAGTCAACTAAAATTCAATACTAAATTGGCACCAGATAAGAGTCAATGGAATTTAAGAGGGGTTTGGCTTGGACCATTTGTGGCAATGTAGTGACTCTAAGCTGATGATGCACTTAACTCCGACCCCTAGTTCTGCCTGCTCTTCTCCTACAAATTGGGGGAACAACTGGAGTGGATTGGGGGAGGCAGCAGACATGAAGACTGGCATACCTCAGCTTTCTGCAACTGCTACCTCCAGATATATATAAAGTTCTTTTTGTTACCATTGGGCTGCATTGCCAGTGACCCTGCCTTTTAAAAGCAATCCATTCATTTAACAGACTGAACCTTGAAAGGAAAACCTTATCAGAAGAGCAGGGGGGGAAATATTCTTTGTATTCATTTTATTACTAGCAACTGTCAACCGCCTATCAAGAGGTCAAGAGAGATGGTAGGATCAAATTTTAGTACACAATTCATATACTAGATTCCCAACATCCCTTTCCCCCCCCCCAAAGGCAAATCTCCCAACAACTTGGGATATAGAAGGCAGCATGCCATCAACTTTTACTTTTCTCATACCCCCTTCTAGAAAACACTCCCCCCCCCTGCTAATTTGGGTGAATAGCCTTTCCCAGAGACAGGGACATGCAGCTTGTGAAATTCCCAGCAACCCAACAGCTTTGGAGGTTGGGGAAGGCTGGTTCTTGATCGAGTGTCCCACAGGGATGATTGGGATCTGTGTCTTTCTGGAAGGAAGAATAGCTTGCCCATCTTTGCAGATAACTAGTTGCGCTGTTCCTTCACCCCACTTTTGGGAGGTGGAGAAGTGACCTACCACATCTGTCAGCCTTGGCTTCTTTTCCATCTTCCTTCACTGCCAAACCAGATTGGGAAGTAGAAAATCCAAGTTTTTTGGCAACTTCTGTTCACAGCAAGTCTGTCTGCTGCTACGGTGTTCCTCAAAGGCAGCTGCTGCTTAGCCCAGCCTAGTAGCCAACGGGCTCCTTGCATTTTGCCCCTTTTTCTGGATGGGCAAATGTTGGTCCTTGAGTGGAAGATAAAATGTGTGTCTGTCTGCTTTTATTTTATGTGCAGCAGAAGAAGGTGGCTGAGGTTGCCTTAAACTGTTGCAGTCTATGTGTTCTCATATTTGGTGTTCTAGCCAGCTATATGCCCTCTTTCAGGATACTCTAATCCCTTCTAGTTTTCCTCTGATTTTTCTGATTTGTTGTCCCTAGCATTCAATTAGCATCCCACTATCGTTGCTTCTCCCTTTACTTGCTCAATAAATTTACAGCCAGCGACCCAATACAACAGTCCAGAAGAAGAAGCTGCTTACAGAAAGAAAGTAGTGATGAGATTCTAGCAACCCTCTATAAAAATAGAATAAGAATAAAGAGAAAAAATGTAGAAGGTTGGCACTCTTAACAGCAAACCTGGAATCTACTAACGGCAATTGCAATTGAGCAAAACTTTGCTATAATCCTGGAAATTTCAGCAGAGACATCAGTAAGTAAGAAAGAAATTTTAGTTTCAAACCTGGCTGCACCGTGAAGTAAAATATGATTTCAGTTGTGGAGTTGGAATAAATGCAAAAATGTCCTGCATGATGGATGTTTTGTATAAGCCTTATTATATGATCTTAAGCCAGCCTTTATACATAAAATACATAAAAGAGATGTTATTATACCTCTCCTTGATCAGTACTGACACTGCTATTAAACATTGTCAACCCAGACTGCAATTTTTCAGAGGATCTTCATTGACTTTAATATAACCTTTAAAGATTTGTGCTCCCCCCCCACACACACACAAACTTTGGTGCTCTACCCCTCTGCACATATTTATTTATGTGCAGTTTTGGGCTACTGTTTTGGCTACTTAAGGATCTACCTTTGTCTAAAAGATCTGGAAAGAGTAGGACAAGTAAAATGAAAAGGTCTGCACCAGAGGCAGCCTAATTCTTAATTAAATGAGTCAGAAGCCAAATATGTAACATTTCAAACTAATTCCTGGAGGCATCCAGTTAGCTAAAACAACACCCAGGATAAAATGGATTTTCAAATGAGCTTTTTTTTTTAAAAAAAAAAATGGTTTGCATCGTAAGAATTTATACTGCCCATATTGACTAGATTTGCACATTACATTAAATTGTGGTTTACTGAACCATGGTTGGTCTCATAAGTCATGGTTTGTTGTGGCTGAATTCAAACATGCTAAACTAAAGCCAAAAGCTTAATGTGATCTTAACAAAGGGCGGTAGAGTCCTTTTGTCTGCAGAAGCGTCTATGTTTTTCTCCCTTGGCTTTTCCTGCTTTAGAGACTAAAAGTAAAAGCCCCCAAAGTAGAACGGACTGAGCTAGGTGGAGGAGTGTGATGTGGGATAGATGTTTTTTCCTGTCTTCTTCAGCTGGAGAATCCCATCATCCCCATCCAGGAGAGATCTGCCTGACCTAATGCAGTACAAATCTGCTCCATGTTCTGCATCTGAAGGCAGCTTGCTGACAACCCTTTCTCCTCTCTCTTCCTCACTAAGCAAAATTTGCCCTTTCCAGCATTTTTTTCATTTGGTTTGGGTTCCAGTATGGATGTTTATAAAGGGAATTGAAGCCTGCACAAATTATATCAGTTTTGCATTTCCTTCTGAAGTGTACCTCTCTGCTCTATTCAAGGCCAATGGTGGATTTTATTAAAAATTGTCCATTTCCCCAGGTCAGATTTTATTAAAACTATAATGGCCGTAAGATGAGTTATGTGTAGCCTTTCATTTCATGCAACAATTGCCATCGAGTGACTATTTCTAGAAAATGTGACCGATCCAATAAACTATGGTTAACAAAACTCACATAGCATGGGGTATGCATTCTGTCTACAAAGTGGTGTCTTTTTCCAGGTCTGTCCATTTAGTCCAGTCTTGTATATCACTTCATTGCGAGATTTCTTGAGGGTTCAGACTGAAGGGAAGGTATTAAAATTGAGGAAATGGGCAGGCAAAAAAGATTCTCTACTAATTCTGCAAGTTAATCACCACCGTCCATGATTAGATGTGTCCAAGTGATACAAAGATTCAGAGTTCTCTTAGGAGTAAACTATGAATGTTATGCAGGTGAGTTAAGTGTAGATTTACTTGATTGATAGTGCTTTTTCGCCACAAGCTTAAGCATCTTACACGAGGATCTCCCTCCATTTTTCATCCATGCAACAGGAAGGCTGGGAAGAAAGCTGAGTTGAGAGTGACTAGCTCAAAATCAACCAGTGAATTTTCATGGCTGAGTGAAAGTTTAAATCCAGGTCTCCTTCATCCTATTCCAATACCTAAATTTCTGCATTTCACTGGTCCTGACAAATATAGGAACAGTAGGCTCCCGGCTCTTTTGTATATATATTTGTGTATTTGCTAAATTCCTCCCACCTGTTGCTTTTTTTTCATGCCAAACTTCACCATTTGGGAGTTTCTAATCTCATTGTACTTTAGTCCAATATATGAATCTTGCCAATGTAACTCAGAATGATGGGTGAATCAGAGTGCCATTATTGGTTTAATGTTTGCTCCAGTCTTTTAAGCTTGGTTTCTTTAGCCCCCAAGAGATTTTAATGCTGACTGTTGAATTATTCACACAGTGATCATGTTATTTTAATGTTACAGTTTGTTTTAAATTGTGTAATCTGTTTTCCTAATCTTGTTCTGGCCTAGTCTACCAAATAACAGATGTGATCCGAAGCCTCTTTATGGGAAAGTCAAATCTAAGCTGGAATGAAATTACCTACCTTTCTCGACAAAGAGCTTTCTTTTACAGTACTGTATTCCATGAAAATGTGTGTGGAATTCTCAGAGTATTTTCTTTAGATTCAAAATCACCTACTGTACCTTTAGCAAATGTGCTATTCCATATCTTCTAAGACACGCACCCTATTATACACTACATGACAGTACATTACAATATTAGCTCCCTATAAATGTCTGGTGTACGGTGGTTGAAAATAGCATTCCAAAGCCACTTAAAGTGCATTATCTGGAAACACCCAGCACTAAATGGCAGGTATGCAAAGCCTGTCCCCTAGTCCTCTGAGCTACAAGTGACACATATGTGAACCCCATGACACACATCATCAAGCATTTCCTCCTGGTGTAATAAAAGGCTGAGATGCTTGTAGATTTTGCAACACTCTGATAATCATCTCATCTTTTTTTTTCTCCCTGAAGAAACGAATTAGGAGAAGGGGATTGGGAGAGGAGGTGGGAGAAGGTCACGAAGTCAACCATGATCAGGTTCTGCCAAAAAGAATTAATAGTGAAGATAAACCAGGTCTTCCCATAAATGTAACAGTACTCAAGCAACAGCAGCAACAACAACAAAGACACAGGAGGAAGAGAAACATAGAAAAAAGGAAGATGGAAAAAAGCGGATGGGATGGTGGTCAGGATCAAACTGTTCGGATAAAAGCATGTCAGGCATATAATCCCCACATACTAAAGGGTAAAACTAGCAATTCTCAGAGTGTTTTAGTTTTAAGATAAACAAGCTAGTAACTTCATTTGGAAAACATGCCAAGTTAAGTTAAGTTCTTGAGTTTATTTTGGTACCTAAAATTCTCGGCTGATCCCTGAGAATTGAAGCAGTTAAACCTGAGCTCAATTGTCCATATTCTGTAGCTTCCAGATTAGACTTCTTTAATCTGCTAAGTGCAGAACTGGTTTGGACAAATGCTTAAAATTGACCTTGGATTGCAATATATCTTTGGGACTGCAAAGTTAGACTAAGCATCGTGATTATATTATCCTGGTGCTTCTCCAATTAAATTAGCTATTAAGAGTTCTGCCATAATGCGCACATTTTGTCATCAATGGTCTGGTTTGGAAGTCCCCTCCCCCCACCAACAAAAATTATTGGGCTCAGAATTCTTTAACTCAAATTTATCTTTTCCAAATGAGCAAAAGTATCTTGCAAGCCCAAAGAGGAGAGTTGTGTATACTTTGAAAAGGGTTTAGAAGAAAGTGATAAGATTTGTAGGGCATGTTGCTTCCTTAGTATTTGTTAAAACAAGCCTCTCTTTTTCCAGGCTTCTGTGCAACTGAAAAAAAAGATGCTGCTGGTTTAATGATTGTGATCATTAAAACATCATGTCTTTAATTCAACTGCTGCCTCTTTTTAATCTACTGAGAACATCTGCCTGAAATAATAGATTTTCCTGGCTTCCGCGAAAAAGATGAATAATCAGAATGAATTATTGTAGTCACCACTTTAACTATGCACATCAAATAAAACTGGAGCTAATTTTTTCTCTCATTTTTCTCCAGGAATCCAGCTGATAACATCCTTAGATGGGGAGGGAGAAGCAAAAATGGAACAACTGTAAAAAAAAAAAAAAAAAAAGCCAGGCAGACTGGAAAAAAATATCTTTTTTTTTTAAGCTGGAGTTTGACAGATTTGAATGCCACTGTAAGCTTACATTCTTAGTGCGAAGTTTGGTTACTCCAAGAGAGTGTTGGAATACACAAAAAAATTTCTTCCACCCAACAACACCTCATCCTTTCTGTAAAACACAGAGGCAGCATGTACACTGAAAATATCAAGACAGTTTTCTGTCTCCATGCTTGCACCAAGAATGTTATCTCTAAAGTTTATCCTGGTAATCTTGCTTATGCTCCCAAGATCCAGCTGCCATATTTGGAATTTGGAAGAGTAGCATCACTTTGGCCTGAAATTCTCTTGGTCCCTATTACACAATTCAGTCCCCCCCCCCTCACCTCCTTTCTAAATAGTCTGAGCCAGGTTCTTCCTGCCCTATTTAGGATAGAAAAAGAACCTCATTATTGCCTGTGCTTTTTTCTATTGTCCAAATAGTGCTGACTTTAAGCAACAGTTCAGAATCTTCCACTGGCAGAAAATGCTGACTTCTGGGTGTAGATGACCTCAAGAGTTTTGTAAAGTGTTTCAAAAAGCACAGGTCCCATATGGAGTCCATTGGTGTTTGGATCCAGTTCGGGGGATAATTTGCAATGGAATTCCATCCTCATTCATCTTGAAGGAGGTGTTCCAGTCCCAGACAGTTTAAGGGTTTTTAAACACTCTTGAGACCTGAATATCTCCTTCAGTGTGAGCCAGTAGTGGCTCTACTGAAGCCGTAGTTTCGGTCCTTGGAACACATGAGGACCACTCCCAGGAAGAAGCTTTCTGAAATACATATGGAAAGCTTTGCCTTCCAACTGCTGATATCCTTATTAGCTCATCCATCTCATTTCTAGCCAATGCATGGTTGGCATCCATGGCAAAGTCTTATTACGCGCATAGAGACAGAGATGGGGCTACTTTGATCTTTCAGATGTTCTTGAACAACTCTCAGCATCCATCATCAGTGGCTATGTTGGCTGCTATGAATGAAGATTTGGCAACCTTTAGAGAGCCACAGCTCTCCTTCACAAAGTGATAAATCCTGTTTGTGGTGAGTTCAGGAAAGCATCAGCATGATCTGAACTTTTGCTGGCCAGTTGGAAATGGAAGAGAGAAGGACATGGAAGTGGAGATGGGCAGCCCACCTAGTCAGCTGTGACTGATTAATAAATAACCATTGATACCTTGCAGGAAAAGAGGAAGACTTGCAGCCTGCACAAGAAGTAAGGCGTTTGAGAGATCAGCAGCTGACTTGGACCATGAGTGCAAGGCTTTTAGAACAGGATATTAAGCTTGGTATCTACTTATATTTGACCCCAGCACAGTTTTCCTGTGACAGCACCAATTCCCTTGTCCCCATGACAGCCCTTGCCTGCACCCTAGCTCATGAATCATTAAGATGTTATTGGCTCTCCTGATATTAAAGTAGAATCTTCCCCTTATTACAGCTTCCTTGATGGACCAGGTCAATATTTAACATCTGTTACGCTTTATCACACTTTAATTTGAAGATGAAGTAAGAGGATCCTAATGAGTGTGATGTTCTTGGGGAATGTTAGGCTAGATCAGGGGTGTCAAACTGCCGGCCCGTGGGCTGGATGCATCATAGCAAAACCGCGCCCACCCCATTGCCGGCAATGGCAAAAAAAGTCGCAATACGTCATGACAAGTCATGTGACATTGCGAGTTTGACACCCCTGGGCTAGATGGATCTGCTTCTCTGCTCGTTGGCCAGCTTTTCTCAGCAAGTGCCCCTCCCCTACATTTTGTTTCTTTCCATGCTCAATTTTTCTTTCTATCCTTTCTGCTTTTGACACCCGCTTCTCCCTAGGCTTCCAAGAGGCAAGGAGAAGACAACACACTTTTCCTCTTTTACCTGTGAAGGAGGAAGGAGTCAGTTTGCACCTTTCCACACTACAGTGTCCATGAAAATAATGAAAATAGCGCTTTCCCTCTTATCGTCAATTTCCATCCACCACTTCTTGAAGTACATATAGTCCTCATTCAGTGACAACCACTGGAACTGATAATTTGGTCATTAAGGAAGCAGTTGCTAAGTGCAGCCACAACTGTGCTTATGATCTTACCTCAGCTTTCTTTTGCTTTTTGGACCTGTGAAGGTCATAAATGTGAGGATTGGTCACAAAGTTACTTTTTCATCTCCCTCATAACTGAAAAAAGGACTACTTGTAAGAATCTCTTTGCCCAAAGAACTCACCAGTTTCAGCTTGCTGGTTCTAGACAGAAGAATCCACAGATCCAAGCTAGTTTCAGTCATGACAGGGTCTGCCCCCTTTCTCCCTGGGCCTGTTTCTTCCCTTCTGTTATCTTATTTTAACTTGGGAAATGCCCAAGTAGGGCAGACAAATGAGACAGGAAGAAGGTGGAAATGAGACTCACCCATTTCTGCTGCAAAGCCTTGATTGGTGGATCTTCTGGGCTGCTGACAATTGACAGGGGACAACTGGAGAGCCCGTGGGGAAAACCAAGGCAGTTGACTCAGAACAGATGCAACAGAATGTCAATCCTTTGAGGCAGACTACCGTAGATTAGGACGCCAAAGTTGTGACTGCTAAAACAACTTTTATTACAAGATTACAGTAACAGAAACTTGTAGATCTGAGCATGCTTCTCCCCACTCCTTCCTTTATTTTCATGATAGTAGAGAGGGTCAAGACTGAAACTCTTCCTCGAGTTACAATTTTGCTTTGGACTCGCATTTCTATTTTCTGACTGTGGTCCTGGGTGAAGTTCTTCCACCAGTTCCTCAAGGTTATTGCTGCTTCCCATTGCACAGAGGCAGGATAGAGATGGGATTTTTTCCAATGGATAATACATCAATTCAGTTTTGGGGAGACACCTTCAGATGATTAGAAGCAAGAGGAGTATGAGGGCGAAGGTTAGTTCTCCGAGCTTGTGGGTTGGTTTCTGAATGTTTCGTTACCAGGCTAGATAACATCTAGGTAACAAGAGGAGCATCTGATCTAGTTATCCCAAGGACAAGAAGGATTTCTCCAAGCTGCCCTTTCTGATTGATATCTAGTAGGAAAAAAATGTCCATTTTATTCATTCAGGATCCTATCCCCATCGAAACGGCTAAGAAGGGTGTCGCCTTTCAGACTGGATGGTTGACCACACACAATCCAGGGAGTGTCACTCACACAAAATGGCATGAGGGCGTGTCCACATATATGTAAGCAGGGCTTTTTTTCTCATAGAACGCTCAGAATGGAGTTCCGGCACCTTTTTTGGATGGAACCTTGTAGGGTAGGCAAGGTGGGTTGTATGACATGTGTGAGTTCCGGCATTTTTTTTTTTTTTTTTTTTTACAAAAAAAGCACTGTATGTAAGTATTCCTTTACGGGGATCTGATGACATATCTAAGCTAAATAAATTTCTCCCAGAAGCCAAACTTTCTCTCACATAGACCCAAAATTGTGAAATGCCTTTCCAAGAGGAATTACCTGTCTTTGCCACGATTTGTCTTTCCAAAGGCAATCCTTCAGAATGTTCCTTCTCCTTGGAATTTTACTAATTGATTTACTAGGTCCCAACATTCATGTTTGGCACATCTGCCTGCCTAGATGGAAAAACGACCCGAGGAGAAGGGAAAGCAAAGAAGATTGCTTAATTACTTCCATTTCTCGCATTTATTCCACAAAACTGTCCTCTTCAATGCATGTCTCTGCTCAGAAAAAGTATCCCATAAGTTCTTTTTTTTTTTTTTTAAACAGTGGGAAGGGAGCCAAGAAGGAACTTTTCCAACCAGAAAACATGCAGGAGAAAAAGGATTAAATCAGATTTCTTAACAAGCACAGAAAAGTTACTCCTCTGATTGTTTCCCTAGCTTATTAGGAGCTGGCAGAAGAGAAATAAGTTTGCTTCTTTTAAAATTTATTTACTAGACTTTATATGCCATTCCTTTCCAGGGGAACTTTGAACAGTTTATGTTCTTTTCTTTTAACAGGAACATTAATATAGTAAATAAATATAACAAAAGAAAAATAGAGTGGAGTGGAGTGAAATGGAATAAAATGGAATGGAATGGAATAGAATAGAATAGAATAGAATAGAATAGAATAGAATAGAATAGAATAGAATAGAATAGAATAGAATAGAATAGAATAGAATAGAATAGAATAGAATAGAATAGAATAGAATAGAATAGAATACTTTATTTGACCAGGTGTGATTAGATACACAAGGATTCAGTTTTCTTGGGAAGATTTCAGAAGCAGCTTACCTTTGCTGCCTTCTTCCTACACTGAGAGAGAAGGTCCGGTCCAAGGTCACCCAGCTGGCTTCATGCCTAAGGTAGAACTAGAACTCACAGTCTCCTGGTTTCTAGGCAAATGCCTTAACCACTACCCAAACTGGCTCATTTTTTTTAATTAGTCTTAAATAATAGCGATGTTTAACCGAACGACAGAATATAAATGAGAATAAGTAAATAAATGCCGGGGAGAGATTGAGACTGGATTAACTGTTCTTCTTTTCCCCTTTTGTAGCTTCAGGTGGAGATTTTGGAATAAAAAGTAATAGGCCCTTCCTGGATATTTAGCCTTTATTGGTCCTTAACGAATGCCTGCACTTTGTGGCCAAGGCTTCTGTTGACTTGTGCTCCTTTGGCACAATGCCTTTGGAGAACTGGATTTCTCCTTCCTTTGTTGGCTCCCCGATTCTGTGTCTCCACAGGTATGTCAACATTTAGCCAGAATGAGTTAAAGTCAAGTGTGGGTCACTTCTTCAATTGCTGTTTTTGGCTTGATTCGTTCACTTGTGAAAGGGAGAAAACAAGAAAACTTTGTTTCCGTCATCTACTGAGAAGCTCAGAAGAACCAGTTCTGCACACTTTCTGATTGATTCCTGACCTGTGTGCATATTTGCCTTCGCGAAACTTAAGCCTCAGATTGTTTATCACTGGGAGACTAATTTGGTGTGCTTGAGGCCCTTCAGACTTTGATAAAATTGCTAGTCAATGGCAAACTTTTCCCACCCTACATAGAAATTATTTCTTTATTTCTCCTTTCATTCAGGGCAACCAAATCTCTGCTGTGGTGGCCTCACTTCTTAATTTTTGGCTAAGCCTGTTTGGTTTCTCAGATAATACTCACTGATTTCACATTATTCTGAATATCTTTGGCTCTTCCGAAGGGGGGGGGGAAGCAGCAACTCTTAGTCCCACTTCAGCTCTTTTTCATGTTTCCAGTTGGGATCAGCTGCAGACCCTGTAGATTCAGAAGAAGTGAACAAGGTAGGTGTCCTAGAGGTGGATCTGTTGATATAGGAGGGACAGAAACATTATTTTGAATTCCCTGAATTTTCAGAGCTAACCTATTATTTATATTATGCCAATCCCATGCTAGCTACTATGCAGTCTTCCTGTAACCAAATCCTGCCCTCTCCTGAGCATTCAAAGTTCCTGCCAGGTTTTAAGATGGAGCTGTCACTGGGAGTGTATAAGTCCTTTGTTAGTCATCTAACAGTAAACCACTACATGATTAGGTACTTGACAAGTATGAAACTGACTCAGGTATTTCAAAATGCACTTTAATATCACCCTGGAATAAAGCACAGCAAAATAGAATTGGCATCCTCAAACTATCTCAAAGGTGCTTTTTCCAAAAGGCAATTGGACTTTCTTGGGTTTTTTTTTCCCTTTGAAAAGGTTTTGCTTCTCATCCAAGAAGCTTCTTTGCTTCTCTTGGTTGAGAAGTAAAATGTTTCCAAAGGGGGAGGAAAGCAGGAAAGTCCAGTCACCTTTTAGGAAAAGCACCCTTGGGAACACCATGACCTGGATGATTGAGAATCTCCATAGACATCCTCAAGATAGCTACAGGATTTAATGAAAATGGTTGAGGATATTCTTGAAAACAGTTGCATCTCCTTGAGAAGGCAAATATAAACAAGGCAGAGAGATGAGGCACCATTTGTCCAACACTGGTCCTAGTCAGCATGGTCAATATCTTTTAACACTTTTTAAATTAGTTTATAATATAAAATACAAAAAAATACAAAAAATAGTGGGAAAGTAAGGGAGGGAGAAGAAAAGGAAAAGTGTAGGGAAAAGGGGAAAAGAAAGAAAAGGCCTTGACTTCCAACTCCCTTTGGTGCAGTAGAATAAGATAATAGCATCAAACCTCAGCTTTTTACTTTTACATAGTTAATATAAAGTGGCTGGTTCTATAACAACAAACCTATCTAATCAGTAAAACCCAAAATCAAAGCTTCTTTTTCCCCCCACCTCAAGCATAAAGTCCAGAAGCGGTTGTCAAGTAGAAACAAAAGTAATTGTTTTTTTCTTTAATCAAAGCAGTCAATTTAGCCATCTCTGCTAACTCCATCAACTTCTGCAGCCAATCGTCCATTGTAGTGTGGTCAATATCAAGGCGTGATGGGAAACTTAGTTTAAGCAAGTACATTAGTCCAGCCACAACAGGCAGCATTATTCCAAGATTCCAGGCAGGTTTCCTTTCTCCTGCTACCTGCAGACGCTAGAGATTGAACCTGGCATTTTCTGCATGATGAAATATGAGTTACATCTGAGGCCATAGCCCTCCTTCTTCCCCTGCTTTGGTGGTAAAATAAAGAAAAGGGGGATCTTTTTCAAGATTGCTTTGATATGGCTTAACAGGAATCCGGAAACATATCTCTAAGAGTTCTTTTCCTCCTGAAATCAAACACATGGACAAAAGAATATCCCAAATTCTTGGTTCTTCATGAGAAGAAAATAGAAAAGGAATTTTGTTGCCATTTTTTTTTCTCTAGCAGAGCTCCTTTGTCTTCAATACCCAGATGTCTGGCAGAAGTTCAATCTGCATAGTGCATCTTAAAGTTTTTCTTTTTAAAGGCCTCTCGTCATTAGTAGTTGGATTTAGACCCCTGCAAATATCTGCATGTTCATGTTCATGGATTAGCTTGCCTGTTGTTAAATGGGCAATGCATTGCTGCCCAACCAACAATCCTGCTTCATTGAAAGAAGTTTGAGGGGTCCTGGGTGTGCTCTGAGCTTGATTGCTTCCTTGCAAGAAAGCAATCTCAGAAAGCACCATTTGAACCTTGAGCTACAAATATTCTCCTTTAAAGAGTAGTTTCCACACCCATGTCCCTAAATGCAGAAGGTGCCAGATACAGTCTTCACCAAGTCCACTTCATGATTGGGTAATGATTTTGAAGAAAATCTCAGACCCTGGGAGTCTGCCCCCAGTTGGAATCAACACTGGGTTGGAATCAACAGTATTTTATTGTTCAGATCTGTTAATTTTTAAAGGATAATAGGAAGCCATCTTGCTGCAAAGTAAAGCACCACCCTCAAATATAACCTGCATTTCTAACAGGAACTCCAGGCCCCTCAGTTAAACGAGTTACAATGAATCCTATTGAAGTATGACTGTGAATGCTCACCTGAATCCATGAACATTCAATTTGAGCCATAAAAGAATCATTTGTTTTGACCATGAAGAAGTCAGTAATCTTCCAGACTAGCTCTGTTTCCTGTATGGATTATCTACCTCAAAAGCCAGAACTTTGAAGCCAGCTAAAGTAGAGCTTCACATCCTTTCCCCCATTTCCTTCCTTCTCCATTTTTAAATGTTCATATATGTATACATCTGGGGAACAATTACCCAGGATATTCTGTGTATATCTTAGGCAGCCCCCATTGTCCCCCCCCCCAATTTAATAAGTGGACAATCATGATGATCCAATGTGTGAAAATCCATTGTTTCATTGTGTTCAAGCTGGTTTATTGGCAATATTTTGCCTGTTGAAGACATTGGTCCCAACCAGGTTTCAGTGATGTCAAACTCTGAAAATAGAATTTCAGAAGTAGGTTCAGACTCTTGATTGATGATAAGCTATTATTTGGATGGTATGAAGTTTCCTTGGTTGTTTAAACCCAGCAAACTGTGGTTAACGAGGTCTTAGCAGATATACAACCCAGAGGTTGACTTGGTTTACAACGTTGACATCATCATGGCTGAGTTCACATAACATGCTTGGGCATAGACTTTTGGTTCTGGAGCATAATTATTGGTCTCAGATAAAACACTAAGCCAAAATCAAATAACCATGTTACGAATTAAACCATTTTTTTTTTTTTACAAAAATGCAGGTGCAGCCTTGCAAATGGTCCTGGTTTATTTATCCATCATGATTCTATTTAGCTCTAGCCAACATGGAGAGGAATGTAGTCCAAAATGTCCAGAAGGCATTTAATTAGAGAAAGCTATTGTAAAATAAGGCCAGAATAGCTCAGATATCAATATGTTTATGAATGTTGCAGAGATAAGCAGTACAAATGAAGAACTACCAGCTATAGTCCAGCTCCTTCACTTTTAATTATATGGAACTGGGGTGAGCACAAACTGAGGGCTGTGGCAGTCTCCAATAGTGGACATATTTTTTTCCACCTGTTTTGTCTTTGTTTTTAAAGGATGCACTGAAGGTTGGGTGGACTGAAGAAGCTTCTTGGATGAGAAGCGAAACATCAAGGAAAAACCAAGGAAGTCCAGTTGCCTTTTGAAAGAACACGTTTGAAACAACCATGACCTGGCTGACTGAGAATCACTACAGCCGAATGTATAGGGCTGCATCTTCAGACATTTGCAACCTTAATAACAAAACAAAAACCTTGCAGAACTTTAAAAACAAATGTATTAGGGCAAAGGCTTCTTGTAGCATCATGGACAATATGGACAATGTAACAACATGGACTATCCACGACATGCAGCCCTTCAAATGATTATAGACTTTCCTTAAGTGCTGACGAAATCTGACAAGCTAGATTTACTGCCGACATTCAAAGCTTCACTAGGTTGCCCACATCTGACAAAAACAATTTGTTGTCAGCGTTAAATCCTGGAATTGAAGCACGTTTGTCTATTTCGGCCTCATTTCTAAGATCAGAACTAGTTTCTTTTAGTTTTCTCCCAAGTATAAAAAAACAAAAGATTTGCTTTGTTTGGTTGACTTTAATTGGAAAAGGTGCTCTAGCTTGAAGACTCAATTACAAGTTGTCTCTTGCTGCCCTCTGCTGGACGGAGTTGTCATTCAGGTTATTGGAAGAAAAAGATGCATATGCTCCCTCTGCAAATCCAAGAACGTGAAGAGGGGTTGAACATTTGCTTTTTATTAACCCCTGACCTTGCAGCTGTGTTGAACTATAATTCCGAGCACCCGGAGCCAGAATGAACTATAGTGAGTTGTTGGGAATTGTAGTTCATTAATAACCAGAGAGTCAGAAGTGGGGGTTTTTCCCCCTCCTTTCCATTCAATTGTGTTCATTCCTGGAGACTTACCTGAACAATTCCATGTAGTTTTCTTGCAAAGTTTTTCAGAAGTAGTTTGCCATTACCTTCTTCCTAGGGCTGAAAAAATTGGCTGGCCCTAGGTCACTCAGGTGGCTTTTTGTCCCAAACTCAAATACTCCTAATTTCTAGAGTGATGCCTTAACCACTACACCAAACTAGCTCCTATTTAGCCTTAAATATAAATGATTACCACCAAGAAACTTTTTAAATCTTCACATGTTTGACTCTACAGTGTTCACTCATGTGTGCTCCAATTTTCCAAACAAACACACCTAGGATTAATGTGTAAAAGTTAAAATGTCTACACCACATGCTGTATAAATCAGGGCCAGCTTGAAATATTAGTCAGATCAGAAAATCCCTCCTTCAATAAAAGGCACAGTTGCAGAGTAATCTAGAGCACTGGTTCACAGGAGAATGAAGAAAACCTTTCCAGTAAAAATACATTCATTTTTTTCTATCTTTCACCAACCCTTGAAATCAATGCATCCTTCAGAAGAACAGGACACCTGATGACACTAGATACTTCTGAACTACAGGGCACAGATACTTCCACAATTAGCTATGCCAGTTGAGATTCCTGGGAATTGCAGTTTAATAGCACCTGGGAAGTCATAGCTTTTCAACTGGGCACAGAGAAACTTGCATGAAATGGCAAGCAAATGAGGCTCATCCTGACAATAATAGAGCCAGACTCTGACAAACAAGAGATTAACTTGTAAGCCAAGCCCATTTTAAGCAGACACTTTCATTCATGCTACTGATTCTAAGTAAACAAGAGGAAGTAAAGTTACACAACTCTGTGGAGGGGGAATTTAAAGCTACAGGCCTCTAACACCTGGGGTGTGGCTCCACATCTTAGAACAGATAAAAGGTGGAGCATAAAAGCCGTTTGCATAAACTTTCCAAGTTTTTAGTGCTCCATTAATTCTGTAAGTAGCTTGTTATGGCTGATACATTGCGAAGTGTGTGGTTTTCTAAAATACTGGGTGTATGTTTGTTGTAGCTTGGTTTGTGTTATGTGTCAATCCCATCCAAAGACGTTGTTCTATGAGATAATGCTAGGAATATATTCAATGCACAGTTTGGTGAAGAACTATGATTATATTTCTGTTTGGATTTGTTTCGCAATTCATGGCCTGTGTATGTTAAGAGTGACAGCATACATACAAACTCATACTTGCTTAGGTTTAAAAGCGTCTTATTTTTCTGCACTGTGTGCCTAGACTTTAAGTAACTTTCTGTAAGATTTTGCTTGGCCTCAGCTGTGTTCATATGACATACTGAACCCATTCTGAACATTTCTAATTAATGTATGTTGGACAAACCCAGTTTCTGCACAGTTCATAGTTCAGTGTGTGGTGTGAATCTAGAAAAGGAGTTGAATACACTAAAGGTTGTCATGCAAAATACAGAACATGATGGGTTGTCTTCTTTTTTTGCACTTTTGCTGCAGTCTCCTTTAAGGAGGATTTTTTTAAAATCCTCCTCTGAAAACAATTTAGAAAATAACCATGCTGTGAAAAATAAGGTGAAAATTTTATTTCTGTTAACTATGATATCCCTTCTATTTCAAAATGTGGTAATATTCTACTAATAACCAAAATATTGGTTATTAGTAGATTAAGTATACGTCTAGTCACTTTAAGACGCTTCTGTTCTTGTCATTGCTACTCACTGACTATAGTCTTGCAATACATTTAATTGGATTATTTGATTACCTTATTACTGAATTAACACAGCACCAGGATCACATAATATGCTTTGGTAGACGAAATCAGGCTGCATTTGGACAATATGTTAAGCTGGATTAGTGCTAATTTTGTTTAAGTGTGTGATTGTATCTTGACATGTCCTAAGTACTCAGTTATTTGATTCACACTTCAAGGTGTTTTGAGAACCCGTAAAGTGGGTGAATTCAGTACCATGCTTAATGGCATAGTGTGATTAGGTAACAAACTGATTCTTAAATATATGAACTGGATTGGTTTTGCACAACTTTCTGTCTCCCAGAAAGCCAAGTTTAAAACTAGAGCTGTTCAGCATTTTGTCTGAATGCAGCTACTAATCAACTGTGTAAACAGTTGTGATCCTTACTATACCCCTTTAAGCTATACACTACTTTTAAGGTAGCAAATACAAGCATTTGCTTGTATTCTACTCCTCTGGTGTTGATGTCCGCTTATGAATTAAAACAAGCAAGCAAACATCTAGGTTAAAAGTGATAGAGAGACACAGACTGGATTCATACTGATACAATGTGGTTTGCTGATTCTGGCTTAGAAACCCTTTGAATCCATTCATTGTCACAGAGAACAGTTTCTGCTTTTATCCACTGTGATGAATGCACCAAAGAATGGCTTATTGATGAACCAGGTTATACGAACCATGGCTCTTTGCCTCCAGATGACTTTCCTACAGCCAAGCTTTCCAATTTCACACAGGAAATGAAGCAAGTGCATGCTAGGGTCTTTAATTGTCAGCTCTCAGCCAGTGCTGCAGATTCGCAAGTACAATTTGCCAGTTGCTGGTCAAGCAGTCACTGTTTAGCTATTGGGCAATAACTGGGAGGGTCACCACTCAATTTCACACCACAAAACCAAACCAAAAGTAAATTGCAAAAACTCTTGCCTGCTTTCTCTTGGTGGCATATCTCCCGCCAAGTCAATTCTGTATGATAACCCCTTCACAGAGCCATGCCATCCATCCCCAGTGGGAGGCTGGTGAACTGGGCATTCTCTCCAGCAGCTGCAGAAACTGTCCTAGGAAAGTCTATTTTTGAGCAAGACAAGCTGTTTCCAAATGGAAGATTCCGATTAGCCTAAACCTCAGACTATATAGCAGAAGACGGAAATGTCATGGTAAGTGTCCAACAATGGCATTAATGGAACAGCAGAGGGCTCAGTGCCCTTTCTAAGTGGACTCGAATCTACATCTGATAATGTTTTGAGTGCAGCAAGTGAAGCTGATGTTCTAATACAGCTGCTATTCTGCAAGAAGAATAAGCAGCCCTGAAAATGGAGAGTCTGCCTAATACATTGAAAATAGGTGCTACAGATATGCAAAGCAATGTTGCTCTGATGAGGCCCTCTCTCTTCCAGGTGCCTTGGGTGAGGGTCAGTCTGCCTCAATCAGCCTGTCACTTTGGTGAATAAGGCTTTTGAGCAAGCCAGGGACCTACTTTGCTCAAACATCAAAGCATTTTGAAGAGGCAGTTCAATCGAAGTCTTCAAAGCTCTGTACACACGGTTATTTGCCCGAAAGAGCTTGGGGAATGAATAATGGAAAGGTTAATATCATTAATCGACCTGTTTCTCTCCAGATACGTTGGGACTACAATTCCTTAAACTCTCCTGGATTTCTGAAAGCCGGACTCTCGACCTATCTGGAGGGCAACCGATTGGGAAAAACTCATCATGTTCTGATATTTTCAAATCTCCTCCTCCTCCTTGACCTTGTTGACCCTTCTTATTCCAGATTCACCTAAACAAGATGACCTCATTTTCCTCCAATTCAGATTCATCTTCTAATGAAGGAAGTCACGTGTCTGTGTTTTGGGGTAAGATGTGTTGGGGGGCTAGTAAAATAAACATCCTTTTATTATTGAATCTTGGGTTTTTTCTTTTTTTTTTAAACGAATCGAGATTATTGGTAGCCAAGCTGTTAGATTAGACTGGTCAAATCCCTTCCTGGCTAATATCCATTTGGAGCATCTCAAATCATCGTAGTTTACACTGTAGAAATACAGCAACCAAACACTGGTGGGTGCAATTTCTCACTCTCCCCCCCCCCCCAAGAGATAAAGTAGATTGAATAATTTCATAATATCTCATATCTCCCTTTGGCAATTTACCGAATTGTAAGAACTCTGGAAGACTGCAGAATATTGGAGAGAGATTGTCCAATTATTGACTTCAGTCATCTCTTAACTAAGATTGGGGGGGGGGGGCAAAACTCCATCTCTTAAAAAGAAGGGTTTTGTGGGTTTTTTTCCTCTTCCTTTTTTGCGGGGGTGGGGGAGGAGAGCGGGGGAATCCATCAGATTGAGTAAAAAAACTCAGGAAAACATGCAAAATACATTTTTAGCTTAGCTCAGGTGTGTGTGTATGTGTGTGTGTATGTATACATATATATATATGTCATAAAGCAAATAGATAAAAACGATCACCGGGATAAAAATCTTAAAGATTGTTTAATTTAAAAAAGCTGAGCTTTCGTCGGCCACACTGCCGACATCATCAGAGCATATAATGTAGAATTTGGGAGTCCGTTCTTATATGACTGGCTGTTTCTGCACCCGGGCTCTCGACCCGGGTGCAGAAACAGCCAGTCATATAAGAACGGACTCCCAAATTCTACGTTATATGCTCTGATGATGTCGGCAGTGTGGCCGACGAAAGCTCAGCTTTTTTAAATTAAACAATCTTTGTTTTAAGATTTTTATCCCGGTGATCGTTTTTATCTATTTGCTTTATGACATGTGTTCACCTGGGATTCGGATTTTTAGCATAATTAAGAATATATATATATATATATCTTTTGACAAATGTTATCCTTTTCTATTTTTCTTTCTTTTTCTATTTTCCATATGGTTTACTGGTATCTCTGTATAGGTTGTGAATTGAATGACACCACCCGGAGATGTGTCGTGAAAGAAGATGATGACTTATTAGAACACTTGGTATATTTGAGGACGGTAAGTTTCAATAGAAAAGAATCTCTGTAGGTCAAGGTTGAAGTTGGTGTCTCTGAGCTTGGGTGTTTGCTTGCAGCCGTTTCATTACCTGACTAGGTAATGTCATCAGTGTTAATACCCTAGCTCTGGGATCAGATAAACCCCCAAGTGGCCTCAAGAGCTCTCGAGAAGAGTACTAAGACCAGATGACAGCAAAGAAATATGATCCTTCCAACTCCCCCCCCCCAATCCTGTCAGAACTAATCCTCTCCATAGCCCCCACCATCCTGCCAGAACCGATGAAGCTTCTTGGATGTCTATGGAGATTTTCAGTCATCCAGTTCCAAAGGTGTTGTCCCAAAGGTGCTTTCTGAAAAGAACTGAAGAAGCTTCTTCGATGAGAAGCAAAAGGTCTTCAAGGAAAAGTAAATAAAGTCCAGTTGCCTTTTGAAAAAGGACCTTTTGGACTAGCTTCTTGGATGAGAAGCAAAAGATCTTTCTCAAGGAAAAACCAGTCCAGTTGCCTTTTGAAAAAGGACCTTTGGGACAGCTATGACTTGGATGACTGAGAATCTACCCAGTGACTGTGGGGGTTTTCCCCCGTTTATATACGGATAATAAAACAGCTGCAAGAAAATAACCAGGCTTGGAGAGCATCAAGATTTCCAACAGTAACTTTCCAATATTGTTGCAACCTCTAGACATAATTCCTCACATTTTTCTGGAAAGCATTCTTTTTCATAAACTAATGTTGGGGAATATGTGCCCTTCTAGATTTTCATAGATACCAGTTCCTACTCTCTCCAGCCAACATAGCCAATTGCCAGAAATGATGGGAGCTACAATCCAACAATGTTGTGGGTGGCCCCACAGTGCCTTAAACAATACCTCTGTTTTTCAAAATGTTCCCCATTCTACACACTCTGGAGAAGGGTATAGACACAGATGTTCAGGAAGGTTTGTGCAGGCTTTAGATCAGGGGTCTTCAAACTTGGCCCTTTTATGACTTGTGGACTTCAACTCCCAGAATTCCTCAGCCAGACACGCATGCCTGGCTGAGGAATTCTGGGAGTTGAAGTCCACAAGCCATAAAAGGGCCAAGTTTGAAGACCCCTGCTTTAGATTCAGCCCTGTGTGAAGGTCTATAAATGCTTAGAAAAGGCCACTGATTGTTTTTTTGTTTCTTACCGCTCAAGGTCGCCCTGGGTGAAGATGCTGATGATGAGACCCATGTGGTGGCTGTTGAATCAAGAAATATGGCCAGTGTTCCTGAGCCAGTACCGATTGTATCGTTGAAACATTCTGTCTTACCAATGGTAATGCATAGAGGCATGCGGGGGGTGGGGGGGTGGGGTTGTCTTATGCTATTTCTAATTTATATTAAGTAGCCGATGCTGTTTTAATTTATATCTGTGCATGCTTTACAAATGGTTCAGAAGTCTTCCTAACTAACAAATTGGACATGCCTGAGAGAGGTAATTTTCTAGGTATTCATATCTTAAAGTACATTAGGAAGCTATCGACTACTAGGCAACATCTGATATAAAATTCTTTGGACATGTCCTAACTAATAATGTAGAGGAGTTGAATAGAGCAGAGCAGGGCAGGGCAGGGCAGAACAGAACAGAACAGAACAGAACAGAACAGAAGTGTAATTGGACACCAAAGAAATTTGTCTCCAGTGCAGAAATTCTCAGTGTACATGCAAACATACAATATATCCATCCTTATACCTATTGTAGGAGAATGAGAAGAGCAGCATTCTGAAACATGGCATCTGTTTTTTTTTTTTTTAATATATAACAGGTCTGTCTTGATGGCTTTGAATTGCTTCCCCCAGTTTCTTTTATCCTAAAATCAGGAACGGGTCCAGTATATCTCAACGGGCAGCACCTGATCTGTAAGTAGAAGCCATGGCTCTTAAGTGCATGCATGAGAAGCGACTGGGAAGTAGTGAGTAGATAATTAGATCAGGAGATGTGACCTGGAGTTGTATATAGAAATTCATTTGCCAAACCAACATGAGATGTAGATGAATGAATCTATATACCTAGATAACAACCAGGAATTAATGGGTTGGTTTTTTTTTTATTTCATGTAAAAATATACAAGGTATGGGGAAAATATGTTTGTATCTTCAGAGAGTATATGTAGCAGCAGCTAAAACAGCATGCAATTCTTGCTGTCAATGAATTATTGCTAAATGTAACATTGGCAGTAGCTCCATACTGCCTCCAAATACCAATAAAGGAATGGATTGGGAAATCGAAGTGTGATTGACATCATTAATATATGAATCGATGATGGCTTTTTAAAATCATACATATGAACCTTCCCCAACCTGAGTGATGCTCCTCAAGTGGAACAATCCCATCACCACAAGAAAGTTATTATTGATGTTTTGGTCTAGACAAAAAATTGGGAAGGCTGGTAAGTATTCTATGAAGGGTTATTAACTGTAATTGTGTCGTGAAATAGCACTATCTAGATAATAATAATAATAATAATAATAATAATAATAATAATAATAATAATAATAATAATAATAATAATAATAATAATAATAATAATAATAATAATAATAATAATAATAAAGTTGGAAGGGACCTTGTAGATTCATCTAGTCCAACCCCATGCTCAGGCAGGAACCCTATACCATTTCAGACCCAAATGGTGTCCAGTCTATTCTAAAAACTTTTATTTTTCAGGTATGTTGTTCAGTGTTGGAGCATTCAACGTCTGGAGGCAGGTTGTTCCACTGGTTAATTGTTCTAACTGTCAGGAAGTTTCTCCTTAGTTCTAGGTTGCTTCTCTCCTTGATTAGTTTCCATCCGTTGCTTCTTGTCCTGCCTTCAGGTGCTTTGGAAAAATAGCTTCACTCCCTCTTCTTTGTGGCAGCCCCTGAGATATTGGAACACTGCTATCATGTCCCCCCTCGTCCTTCTCTTTGTTAAACTAGACATACCCAATTCCAGCAGCCGTTCCTTATATGCTTTAGCCTCCAGTCCCCTAATCATCTTTGTTGCTCTTCTCTGTACTCTTTCTAGAGTCTCAACGTCTTTTTTACATCATGGTGACCAAAACTGGATAGATGTTTGTTTTCTTTTTTTAGAAAGAAAGCAGAGGTTTTCTTGGGGGGGGGGGTGAGGGAAGAGAAGATTATCAATTGAAGTGACAGACAAGAGACGAGTGTCTAATCTTTTCCAAAGTTTGGGCTTTTTCAATTTTTTTTTTAAAAAAACCTCTTTGTAAGCTGCTTCTTCACCCTAACTGCCACAGACAAATACAGGCATGCTGAATTGATGAGTATGGAAGAATGATTAAACATTCCCTATGTGGTCTAATTTCTTCAGCTAACTTTGATTTTTTTAAAAGAGAGAGAAATGTAAAATGTAAAAATCATTATTTAACTTACTTTCTTGCAGGCATCTGTTGCTTTTTTTTCTCTCCCTTCTTCAGGGAAGTGTAATATTTTATTCTTTATCCTGTTTACGAACCACTTTTAAACTTCCTATTGAAAGCAGTGCATAGCTAAACCAATAATCAAAAAGGTATTGAAACTTAATGCCTTTTATGGCTAAGGAAAATGACTTACATGCTCAGATTTTTAGTTATTAAATGTTAACAGCTGTACAAACTGTAATATTTAAAAGGATCAAAAAATTTAACATTTTACAAGCAATACCCACATATCATACCATCCAAAAATCAATATCTTTTCTCTTCCTCAACTGGTTTCAATTTATATGTTAATTTTTTCCAACTTTACTTAGATCCCCATTTTAGGTATTTCCATGATTTTGTTCTTATTGACTAATAATAAAAACATTAATAGCACCTTTTCACATTGGTATAAAAGAACAAGTCAGGTATATTTATACAGTCTTATCTATAAAACAAAACAAAGTACTCTTGCATTTTTTAATCTGATTTTTTTAGTTTATTCAAAGAAGGTTAAAATATAAAACGCCAAATATTTTTTAAAAGAAAAAGGAAAAAAAAAGACATACCACAAAGAAGACATTAAAAAAGTGTCTTAAAAAGGAAAAAAAAGACTAACACTCTTGCATTTTTATATATGGATTTACTGTAATATTTGGTCAACTGGAAATCTTGCTAGGTAAAGACAGACCGCGTATTAAAATATAATAAAAAGGATTAAAACAATATTGAAGCTATTATTGAGAGGTCCTGCTGTGCAGAATAAAACCAAGAGTGGATTAGAAAGGCATCCTAAACAACCCTTTAGATATGAGTCCAAAATAAATAGTTTGAAATTCAAGTTCGTGAAGCTTGATACTCTTACACAGATTTATTCTTGGGCTTCAGTGTCTAACGTCTGAGGCTACTCCTATGAAGCAGAACCCAATGAAACATCCAATCAGAGTAATTTGGCCAATGACTACAAGCTTTGACCCATGTCTAGAAGTTGTAGGTGCTCCAACCATGGAGGTTTCTAAGAAGAGATTGGACAACCATTTATTAGGGGTCTGGAGGCTAAACCATATGCAGAACGGTTGCAGAAATTGGGTATGTCTAGTCTAGTGAAAAGAAGGAATAGGGCTGACATGATAGCAGTGTCCCAATATTTGAGGTGCTGCCACAAAGAAGAGGAGGGTCAACCTATTTTCCAAAGCACCAGGAGGCAAGACAAGAAACAACGGAAACTAATCAAGGAGAGAAGCAACCTGGAATTAAGAAGAAACTTTCTGACAGTGAGAACAATTAACCAGTGGAATGGCTTGCCTTCAGAAGTTGTGGGTGCTCCATCACTTTTAAGAAGAGACTGAACAGCCACTTGTCTGGAATGGTATAGGGTCTCCTGCTTGAGCAGGGGTTTGGACTAGAAGACTTCCAAGGTCCCTTCCAACTCTGTTATTCTGTTATTCTCTGCTTTCCTCCCAGCATTTAAAAAAAAAAACACCAGCTTTTGCTGCCTTTGTGACATCACATGCTGCTCTGGCTTCCATTCTGCTGTTCCTCCCCATGGATTCATTTTAACTGTCACAGAACTCTTGTTGGTGCTGAGGACAGTGGCTGAGCTAAGGGGGGGTCAAAGGAGGATTTACCAGCTGCCTCCTTCAGCGCACCGCTAGGCAAGCTGCTTCCAGACGTCTCTTGCTGGTGGTCCAGAGCTTTTTTGGGGTGCTAAGGGAAAGGAGGTGATGCTCTTCAAAGGGGCCCAGTGGTGGTGGATGTTATGTTTAGTACTGCCTTGCAATTCTTTCCTGCAAGTGGAGGATGACTCCGACTACGAGCCGACAGATGATGATATTCCAGATGATGCTGATGTTGATGACGACAGCTTTGATGACGAAGAAGAACTACCAAGTCCGGAGATGCCAGCTGTGAGTTTGGTCGATTTTATGGATGATGTTTTTTTTTTTCCATAGTTGGGGGAGGATAGATTGATAACGTTTCTTACTTTTCCAGACTTTTTTACCACCTTTAAAAAAAAAGAAAATCTAAAATCTTATCAGTCTGTATTGTTCCCAGTCCAGAGTGATGTACAGGTAGTCCTTGACTTACAACAGTTCATTTAGTGACCGTTCAAAGTTACAATAGCATGGAAAAAAGGGACTTAGGACCGTTTTTCACTCTTATGACCTTTCCAGCATCCCCATGGTCACGTGATCAAAATTCAGATGCTTGGCAACTGGTTCCTATTGATGACCGTTGCTGTGTCCCAAGATCATGTGATCCCCTTTTGCAACCTTCTGACAAGCCAAGTCAACGGGGAAATCAGATTCACTTAACAACTGAGTTGCTAACTTATCAACTGCAGTGTTTCACTTAACAACGGAGGCAAGAAAGGTTGTAAATTGGGGCAAAACTCACTGAACAAATGCCTCACTTAACAACAGAAATTGTAGGCTCAATTGTGGCCTTAAGTGGAGGATTATCTGTTTTTAAGATAGGCGGCTATATATATACATTTTTTAAAAATAAATAAATCCTATTCCTTTGATATCTTAATGTCTGCCTCCTGATGCTTGCAATTGCTTAACTGCTCTCCATCTGCATAAAGGACTCATCGCCACCATCTCTCTAATTGGCCTTAGGGTGCTATTTAGTTCAACATAGTAAACCATAACGATATCATTGCAAACGGCGAGACAGGGCATCTTACATACTGATTGCTAATCAGGAGACTGAAAAAGTGCATGTAATCCCCCATATGCTAGTGGAAAGGAAAAGACAGAAGTTAGCGTAGCACAGAATATACAATATGGTGGCCATAGCCAGGCTCCCTATTTCTTCTGGCTTTAGGTTTTTGGTTAAAAATATGTTTTGGGTTAAAAACAATAGCAAAGCTAGCTTGCTTGCTGAGAAAAAATAAATCAGTATTCAGCATCCTCCTTATTTCCAAAAAGGTCTTTAGATGTTGTGTAGGCTCCATAGGCTTTCTTAATAAATAAAGCTGGGGGTGGTTTTCAAGACCATTGCCAAAAAGTGTTCATTTGCTTAGGGGGAAAAAACTAAGAAGAGTAGTAGATTTGGTCCCACTGGTTTAGCGGAATGCAACCTAGGGGAGATAGAGGCAATTGAATATAAACATGGATAAGCCATGTTCACCATAGAAATTATTCTATGACCAAGGAAACAAATTTTCAAGATTAGTTCCAGATTTCCCTCTGGTAGAGTATGCTTTTTCCTTTGCTGCCTTCTTTGAGATGGAAAATGGATGTTCTTCTGTGTACAGACCATGAAGTTCCATTTGGATATGGGTAACATCCTAACTGAGAATCCAGTTTGATGTAGTATTAAGGCCTCAGGCTAGAATCTGGGAGACTGAGAGTTCTAGTCCTGCTTTATTTATTTTCGTACTGCCTATATTATTTTTTATCAATAATTCAAGGCACCAAACATGCTTAATTCTCCATCCTATTTTCTCCACAAGAACCCTGTAATGTGAGTTGTGTGAGTGACCTTTGGGTTTCTTCTCCATAGGAAGAGACACCGAATCAAATTTCCTAGCTGCAGCAAGTATCATCTGAAGGAGACCTGCCAAAGAATCGAGTTTGGATTGGTTCCTGCCAATGGATTATTCTAAAGAAACCTGATTAAAAATGTATTGCAGTAAAAGCTGTTGTTTGCTTGTGGGTCTACCACAGTCTCCTTTTTGGATGGGTGGTTGGGAAAGGGAGATGCTAAAGTTGTCACCAATGACTTTTTGTTTTTTTGATAGTGTGACTCAAGCATATGTTATTTATCAGATTCAAGCAAGCATGCTGTGGAACTGGGTAGCACTTTTCATTGTCCATATTTATGGACAATGGTGGTCAGTAGTAGTAGTGTATACCTTTTTCTAATGAAAATTATCAGCACTTTTGATCAGTGACGTCATCAAAGTAAACAAACCCACGTGTTGATTACGTCAGCAGGGCATGGCCCTAAGAGGAAGTGACGTGCTCAGCCCCCACCCTCCGGATATGACGTGCATAACCCCCTCCCCGGATGTGATGTGCATAATCCACCCCCACGTGGTGCAGGGCTCACAAGGTCATAACCCTATTCGGATATGATGTGTTGGCCTAAACCCATCAAGATAAGCTTGAGCAACCTAACAGCCCTATTTTCAGATAAGACGTGTTGAACCTAACCCCCATCAAGAAAGATGTGGCAGTCAAGCCTCTGGGGACATGATTAGCTTAACCCTAGATTAATTCTATGGTCATTCAAAACCAAAAAAAGCTAAGTAAAGTGAATAATTAACAGAGGCCTGTGTTTTTGGGAAACAAGCCCTGCTTTGGGGATCTGTGAAATAAAAAATGCTTTTTATTTCTAATCATTCTAGCCTAATGATGCTTTTAATTTTTGTGGGTTTTTAAAAATCAGTGCCTCAAAAACTGGGGGGAAAAGGAGCCCCTAAAAGGTAGCCAGGGCCTGCATTTAAACCCCCCTTTTTTTCTAAAAGGTATTTATTTCTAGGCGGTTTTAAAATCATTTCCTTGAATGCAGGGAAAAACAAACAAAACACAGCCCTTTTAAAACCTGGTTTTTACTTTTGTAAAAATCTAAAGACACATATTTTGCCAATTGCACCCTCAAATCCCCATGTACACGTAACCGTTCGAAGCACGGCCTTAATAAAATTTATTCTGCCCCCCTACAACAAAAGACAAGGAATATTAACAGGAATTAAAATGCTCACAAGAGGCAAGCAGCCAGGCGGCAAGTAGAGGTTTAAACCTTGTTCGGGCGTGTCAGGACAGCGATTCGTGTTTGTGTCTACTAGTAAAAAAAGGGGAGTTAGGCCTTGTTTGGGACATGCCCAGGCATGTCATACCCCCCCCCTCCCCCCCGTGATTCTGGGCATGCGTAATGCTCAAAGACGTGACATTGCAAGGGGCAGGGGAGTTTGTGCGGGCAGACCTGATCAGTTAGCAGTCTTTTGAAGATGGCAACCTCTGATTCCAAAGCTGTTTTTAAAACAACAGCAGAAGCTAGCGTCGCACGTTCTGATACAAGGCCCCAACCGGCAGAATGCAACAAAATCTGTTGCAGGGGTTATGATAAAGAAATTTTTTTATTCAGACCCGTTTTGCACGGATGTAGCATGGCGTGTTGTAACTTTAACGATGAGGTGCAGAGTACTTACCGGACAGCCTGTGAAATGGTGAACGATGGTACATTATCTCCCAGCAATGGTAAGTAAATATCTTTTTATTTATGATAATGTAAATGCTGCTGGAACGGGTAGCACACTAACAGGATGTGTTTTATATTTTGCAGTCTCCGAATTAATAACACCTAGACAGCAAACACTTCAAGACATCCCGATTTTATATTCCTCTGGTAATCGCCGTGGTCACAATGCTTCTGCAGATTTTTCTGATTTAGACTATAACAGGGATTCTGAACTATCCCAGAGACCATGCTATCTACCCTGTGAGTTAAAGAGCTGCAATTTGTGTAAAGACTGGTTTGCTTGCGACTGCGGACATGATTTGTGGGGTACAGGCGGATCAACGTATTGTAAAACAGCGTGTTATGCCCCTTTATCTTCTGATTCTGATAGTGGTGATGAGGGATATTTTTCTGATGGTGGTACCAACCCCCCTGAACTCTGTATAACCAATAAAAGACTGTGTTAACGTCAACGCTTGACCATTTTGTCAGTGTTCTTTCAGTATAATGCATGAAAAGCTTCTAAGCCGTATTTATTATACATCAGGATGTGTAGGGAGTTATGGAGGTGTGAATACCCTTTTTCAGGAAGCTAGAAAACATGATAAAAACCTGACCATGAAGCAAGTCAAGACATGGCTGTCAGGGCAAGACGCTTATACGCTTCATAAGCCTGCAAGAATTAATTTTCCTAGAAATAAAACAGTAGTGTCTGGCTTAGATCATCAATGGCAGGCTGACCTCATAGATGTCTCCAAATTTTCTAAGGAGAACCATGGAAAAAAGTATATCTTAGCAGTTATCGATGTGTTATCTAAATATGCCTGGGCCTCCCCTTTATCTGATAAATCAGGGAGGGAAGTTACATCCGCCTTCCAGAATATCTTTGAAACAGGACGTGCACCCCGAAAAATACAGACAGATGCAGGTAAAGAGTTCTTGAATATTCCGCTGAAGAAACTTTTAGCACGTTATGGCATTCATCATTTTGTCACCCATAGTGAAACTAAAGCAGCCGTTATAGAGAGGTTTAATAGAACCCTAAAAAACAAACTCTGGAGATATTTCACAGCTAGAAATACCCATCGGTATGTGGACATTTTGGCAGATACTCTTCAGGGGTACAATAACACTTACCATCGTAGTATCGGGGCTGTTCCTAACACCGTAAATTTGTCTAACGAAAGGGATGTGTGGATGAGGCTTTATGGGGTAGCTTTAAAAAGTAAAAGAAAGAAAAAATGTCTTAAGATGGGAGATCATGTCAGGGTATCCAGACTGAAGGGTAAGTTTGAAAAGGGCTATCTGCAAACCTATACAGATGAGATATTCATCGTCAAAGAACTGGAGACAAGGGGGGAAAGAGCGGTGTATAGATTAAATGATTACACAGGTGACCCTGTAAAGGGGGCTTTTTACTTTGAGGAGCTCCAAAAGGTTCCTGCTGACCAACAGCGCATATACAGAATAGAGAAAATTATCCAAAAAAGAGGGCGGGGGAGACAGAGAGAGTTTCTAGTCAAATGGACTGGATGGCCAGAGAAGTTCAACAGTTGGATTAAGGAGACTGAAGTACAACATCTTTGATATGGCGGAGTTTTACATCACCCTTCCCAGCAACGCATCAGCAGCAATTTTCCCCCAAAACAAAAATTCTAATTTTACTATTCAGTTAGCCAGATCGTTGGATCTTCCAGGGTCATGGGAAGTAGGGCTAGCAGAGATACAGTATCCACATAGCTGGCACACATTAACTTCTCCTGGATATTTTGAAATTGCTAACGAGAGTAAGATTTGGCATTTTTCTTTGAGAAGCGGGTACTATAGCAGCCTCCAACAACTGTTAGAAAATATGAACAAGGTTATATCAAATGCCAAGGATGGACCTAAGACAACCCTACATTATGATTCAGTGGGTCGAAAAATTAATCTTAAAGGGGGTGAACCACATACCATTCTAGTTAGCGGAGAACTTGGACATCTGTTAGGTATGTTCCCTGGATTCAGCACCTTATATGTTTACACAGACATTGTAGAGCTCCAGATAGTGGGTGACTTCTATGTGCCATTACTGCGCTGTGTGCCTGTGCGAGGGCAAGACAATGATTTTGTCACAATGACCTATGACCGTCCACATTATGTACCGGTCAGCAAACATCACATCGATACCGTTACTATAGAAATCAAAACCGACCAGGACAAAAACGTGCATTTTTATCACGGGAAGGTGATTGTCAAGCTTCATTTTAGACCTCGGAAAAGTGAAGGATGGTTGTAATCAAGGAGCATGGGGACCCTCAAGACTACGTGGCTTACTACAGGGCACAAGCCGGTGGCGGCCTTCCAGGCTTCCGAGGAGCCCCCATTATGTACGGGACAGGTTTAGGGGGTCTGTTCCGTGGACTTTTTCGAAAAGCAATGCCTTTTTTGAGGCGTGGTTTAGAAATCATTAAGCCGCATGTCAAATCTGCTGCCAAAAACATTGCCAGAGATGTTGCGGGGCATCTTGTATCTCGTGTTGTTGAGAGGGGTCAGGATGGATCAGGGATGTTCATAGCCAGGAAAAATTACGCATCGGGCCCGCCTATTCCGTTTAAAAAGAGAAGACTTGTGAAAAAGGCCCGTCATACCAAGAGGAGACGTGCGCAGAAGAGGAAGCCCTGTGACAAGGAAGACATATTCTAATACAATATGTCATTTATTCATTCTGCTTCAGAGGAATGTGTTAAATCAGAACTGGATCTTTTTCAACTGGCGCCTACACAGACCAGTATTGAAAACAGTACCTATGTCGAGATCCCTCCTTTATCAGCGCTAACACCCAACGCGCCCTTGGAATTTTTTATCACGGGGCATGGTGAGCATTACACGGATTTAAACAACACCCTGCTGTATGTGAGTTGCAAGATTGTAAAGGCTGACGGGGCGGATATTGATGATGGGGCAAGGGTGGCCCTGACCAACTACCCCATAGCATCACTGTTTAACCAGCTGGATGTTACCTTGGGAGATCGGCTCATTACACAGAGTCATCATTGCTATTCTTATCGGGCCATGATTGAACTGATTCTGAACTTTGGTAGTGATGCGCTGGGTACCCAATTTACAGCTGGGGGTTTTTACAAAGATGACTCGGACCTCATGGAGAGTACTCTACTGACAGCCGCTGGGAACTCAGGTTTCAAAGCAAGAGCAAGACACACGGCCGGTAGTCGTAAATGGGACCTGCTAGGGCCTCTGCATAGCGATCTATTTTTTCAAGACAGACTGCTAATTAACGGCGTTGATGTGAAAGTCAAACTCACAAGAAGCAGAAATGAATTTTGCGTGATGAAGGATGGCAATGAGAATTACAAAGTGCAGCTCCTGGCAGCTTCTCTGTTTGTAAAACGTGTAAAAGTAGCCCCGGGAGTGCGCCTTGGCCATGCAGAAGCTTTGCTCACCTCCAATGCCAAATACCCCATTGATCGAGTGGGGGTGAAGGTTTACAGCATTCCTGCAGGTAGCCTTGTGTGTAATCAGGAAAATCTATTTCTGGGGCAGCTACCTAAACAATTAGTGATTGGGTTTGTGGACAATGCATCTTTTAGTGGGGATTATGAAAGAAACCCGTTCAATTTTCAACACTGCAATGTCAATTTTTGCGCCCTGCATTGTGATGGCGAGCAGATCCCCGCAAAGCCTCTTCAGCCTGATTATGAGCACGGTCTTTTTGTGAGAGAGTACATGCAGATGGTGCAAGCCACAGGCAAAGGTATGAAAGACAGGCCGCTGTTAATCAACCGGGAAGAGTTTAACCGAGGGTATACTTTGTATTGTTTTGACTTGAGTCCTGATCAGGGGTGCTCTGAGCACTATTCTTTGATCAGGAACGGTAACCTCAGAGCCGAAATTAGATTTGCACAGCCCCTCCCCAACACCGTCAACATGATTCTCTATGCAATCTTTGAAAACCTTATTGAAATAAGTCACACAAGGAATGTGCTTTTTGATTATATGTGAGTATGGACACACTGCAGCTCCTCCACTTGTTCTCTGGAAATACTGCCTTTCTAGGGGTCTACCCTTGTGACCTACTACCCCAGAGACAAATCTCCAAAAGACCTTTTGGATTAATTGCAAATACACACCCTCACACTCTGCCTGGTGAACACTGGCTGGCCTTCTACTTCCCATCTCCCGGATATGGCGAATTTTTTGATTCTTATGGAAGGCCGCCGGATAGCCCTGACTTTCCTGACTCCATAGTGATGTTTTTAGAGCAGCAAGCTGAGAGGTATACATTTCACCAACGTCAACTGCAGCACCCCAGCGCTGTGACCTGCGGGCAACACTGTGCGTTTTTTCTACTGAACCGGTCTAAAGGAGTGGCCTATGAAAATATTTTAAAGATGTACTCCAATGCCGATATTAAAAATGATCAAATGGTAAAGCTGTTTGTAAAAACTATAAAGGTGGGAAGGGGGCTTGGAACCTGTAACCGTCACCAATGCATGCAGACATGCTTGCCTTACTGTAAAATAAAGAAAAAGACTTAAACGTTTTTACTTGTTTCACTGTGTTTTTATTCATTTTACAAATTGAGCCAGTCACCAAACCTGAACCTACTTCTAGGATTTAATGTCCAAGGGCTAGAGGGGGTACCGGTAATCAGAGTCTTCTGAGTCCCAAAAGGGGTTGTCATAACAGAGACGGGGCTAGTAGCAGTTTCATCCTTAACAACCAGAGAATCTTTCAACTTTTCTATTTGCTCTTTAACAGTTGTAGACCCCAACACAGAGGTCGGAACATTCACCTCTGCCATAGCATTCATAAAGTCATCCCATCCTTTAGGTTTCCGCTTCTCAGTAGGGGCTCGGTGTTGCGAGGCTCCTTTCACCAAGTCTAAAATATTAGTACCAGGAATAGGGACCCCTTTGTATAAAAAGGTACCGCGATCATCCCAGGTTGAGACGTCCTGATGCTGTTTCATTTTGTTCAGCAAAAGTTCCGCATTTTTCCTGTAACGGGTGCTCACACCCCTTAGGATCTCATCCATCCCTGTGTCCTGCGGAGATGGCTGTGGTGGCTGTTCTGGTAATGTTGGAAGTGGCCGAGGCTCTTCCGGTGGATAAATGAGATTCAGTCTGTCCTTTTCAGACTCATTTTGCCTGGTCAGTCTTAGATACCTCTGCAGTGCAGAATTGTAGAGCTTAATCTTGTCATCCTCACACAAATCAGCTCTCTGAAGAATGGTACGCATCTCATCATCCAACTGGTTAGTGGCTATAGCCCCCATAGTAGGCGGCCTGCCCTGTAGCTGATCCATCTGATGACGCGACACCAGATACATTTTCTCGGCATGGTCCATGGTTTATCCAGCTAACAGGCTAGTCAACAGCGGAATAGCTGTCCCTAGTAAGGGACCGATAAAACCACCCGACTGAAGTATGATCTGCTTCTTCTTTTTGAGTGAGACCTTTCTATCACTCAACTTTTTAATGACACCTTTCTTTCTCTTTAGAGACCGGAATTGTGAAGGTTTCAGAGGAAGGTTTCCTTTTAGGGTGTTCAGAGCTATTTCTGCTATTGCCCCCACCAGGTCATTATTAGCATTGCATAAGATGGCTTTTCTCTGTCTTGGTCCGGACTTTACTAAGATTTTTAAAAGCCCCCAATTTCTACGTACCCTCTCTGACATCTTAAACGAACTAGTGCTAAGATAACCGGGCTACTGTTTTTTACACTTCTTTTTCATTGTGTAAACAGTAGGCCAATCAGGTGGGAAGAGGCCTGTTCTCAATCTGTAGGATTCTGGAGTGGTGGCTGCCAAATCTACCAAAAGGTACCCGTGTGGTTTGTGAGTGGCATCTTGGAATGCTTCTAAAAAATACTTTGTGTTAGTGGGATACATCTGCCTGGCCAGTGTGACAATTTGCATCTGATCACGAGGGCTGCTGAATAAAACCAAATATTTGGAATTCAGAGCTATTGTTCTCATTTTCTTACCTTGGAAAAACAGGTTTTGTAGTATGAGAATAATGCTCAGGTTTCTGTGATGAACGTATTGTGTAAAAGCCTTCTCTATTTGATCGCTGTCACCGGCCGATGCCATGAGATCATCTATCACGGCTAGAGTGATTTGATTTGGCGGAAACAAATAATCATCTTCAAAAGAAGACGGAAGCCCCTCCATAAACTTAATATAAGGGAATTTATTAAGCAGTTCTTTGTACAGAGGTTGCCAACAGCTATAAAACCACACAATGTTTTGAGGCATTTGAGACAACGCAACATCACCATGTTCTAACATTTGTTTGATAAAAAAAGATTTACCAGAATTGGACGGACCGCTTATAATGCAGGAGAAAGGATGTACAAATTGTGCAATATTTTCCACCATCCTTAATAGCCGTAAGGCAGCGTACAATAATCCTCACTCTTTAATAACCTTTTATTATACACTACTTTTAAAGTTTTTCGGAGGACTCGCGTTTCTAGGCTCCACTGTTTCTTAACCCTAACAATCCCCAACTGTTCAACCCTGATCTCTTTTTTTCTCTCTGCACCAGACAGACAATAATCATCTACCAAATCTTTCAAGCTGTCAAAATTAACCTTATTGCTATTACCACAGTTTAGCGTGATTCCCTTCACCTTTAGTACCGCTTCACCGTTGGACAAAGCATAAGCATATGTTTTGGGACCGGCCGCAACAAACTCTGTTATCGTAGTGTTTGGTGGAATCTCACTTGTCAGATGCCCTAAATAATCACCCAAAGGAGGTGTCCACGCCCCCTCTCTACTTACAAAAATGACTGAATCGGTATCATGGTATAGGCACCTATCGCCCAGCCCATCCAGTAGCCTGTATAATTCCAGCCGTGCATAAGCCGTTGTAAAGCTGGCTATGAATACATTAGTGCATGTGGATTTGGTGGGGTGGTTCTTGGCTATTTTCCATGTCACAACGGCTGTCTCTGTATCCACAAATTCACATGAGGAAACATCATAATACGGCACAAAAAGGTATTTGAATAAATCCTCAGGGTTTGTCACCACGGATGTGGTCAGGTGATTGGTGCTCTGGCCAAACTTACCCCACAACGAATTTAAGAAGAGTTTGGCAATTTGTCTTTTAGCAGGATTTACTTCAATGTGGTCACGTCGTAAGCGGACGCCTTCCATCTTTTCATAATCCTGAATATATTGCTCTTTATCCTGTTCTGTTTTGCACCAGTCAGGGTAACCACTGGCCTGTTTCTGTCTGAGATGCATGTTCATATAACCTGAAAATAGCTCATTTGATGTTCTTTCAAAATGCCAGATCTCATAGATTTCAACAATTCTGTAACCTTTTTCTAAAGCTACATTCAATTCAACAGTACACCATGTCCCAGTCAGAGCTCTTTCCTCATCACTGTGTTTACAGGGGGTGGTTTGCAGTTTTTCTGTGCAGGTTGCACACAAGCTAAACATTAATTTGCCTCCTGATTTGTGGGGTAGGACTGGGAAATAGAGATTCCTTGGTGGGTACACTTTGACTTTGGCTAACCCAAAATATTGCTTTATGTCCCCACAGTTTTGAAATATTATTTGTGGATGGCCAATTGGGTACTCCTTGGTCTTATTCACAAAGGGGTACAAACTGGTGAAATCGTAGTATAAGATTTGTTCACCAGGTTTTGGTTTGTAGTACAGGCATGTAGCATTTGTTCTTCCACCAAAAAAAGCATCTCGAGGATTCAAAGGAGTTGGGAGCTTATTCTCAACTAGAAACTGCTTCAAAGAAGTGTCATCCTCCACCATGGCCCTCCATTCGTGTTCCCAGATGCAGCGCACAGCATAGCCCTGGTCCCTGAGGTACTCTTCTTTAATCTTAGTACGGTTGTGCAGGTTACCATATGTTAAATCAAGTACTTTGTTGAAGTCTTTTTCAGAGTAGCAGACAGGGCACCCATGAAAAAAACAACCGTGAAATTCAAAAGCTGTGGGAGTTCCATTTATGACAGCAAAACCATCCAAAAAATATTTGCCTACTTGCTTTTCACCACCCTTCAGAGCATGCTGAATATTGAGTTTCTCAGTGTGCTCTATATGCAACAACCATTGAATCGCTGGAACTGAATATCTTTTCTGTGTCTTGTGATAACTGTCCAAAGGAGCTAATGCAATGGTATTGCTCTTCAAATACATGAATCGATACTGTGCCATACAGACAGATGCCAATGTGATATATTGGAAGGGGTCAATGCATCGAATCTCTATCTCCTCAACAATCTCACCCCCGACCCCCCTGAAACACTCACGCTCAGTCATATCCATCACCTGTTCCCTAAATCGAATACAGGCCTCTCTTAATATATCTACATCTTGTCTGCAATAGTGAGCCAGAGCCTTCTTTAGTTTAAACACAGTACCTGTATTAGCAGCGTGCCATTTCATGAATTTTTCTCTCTCCCCGGGCATCATGGTTTCAGGGCTGTAATACTTGGTTTCAGGGAGTGATCCCACATAGTCTCGATTGGCCATTGTATTGAACAAGTGGGGGAAATATCCTTTGCTGCCTTGAAACCCCATAGCTTTGGGTAATTTGCTTAATTTAAGGGGCAAAAATGAGAGGCTATCAATAAACCGAATCTTATAAGCCGGTAGGGTGATACACAGCAGTTTCCCTCCCTGACTTATAAGTTGAACCCTAACCTTTTCACGGATCAGCTGCCTCAGTACTAGGTACCCGTCATAACCTTTGGAGTTGTGAGCTATAAAAGTACATCCTTTAAACTCAAGATTTATAAATTTCTTTACAAACTGATCCAGGCATCTAACACCATAACAATCCCACCTCACAACATCTTTATCATACCAATCCTTCAACATATCCCTGGCGCAGACATAATTAGGTATATGGGTGCCTGTCTCTTGACAGCATTCAAAATCATAAATGATATATCTTTCGCCAATTCGCGGTCGGCACAACGGTTTTAGAAAACATAAATGCCCTTCCAAGCTTTCAACCTTCTCAGAGCATTGTCCACACTTGGTTCCCCTGCACTTTTTGTGGGGTTTAAAGACATAAACCCCACACGTTTCACAATATTTTTTATTCTTACAGTCAACTTTTCCCTCCATAGCGAGTTGTGTGTGTCTTTCAAGACATGCCTTAGACCGACAAAACTCTTTGCACCTACAGCAGCGCGCCTTCTCCTCCTCCACCCGCTGACATTCTTGCCTGAGGCATGCTCTACAGATATATTGACAGCCATGATTAAATTTGTGGTGGTAAGGTGTGTGGCACAATTTACAGAAATATCGTTCACCCAGGAAGCCCTTGATATTTTTGATGCCATAGTAATGCTTGTCGTGTAACAATATAAATACTATTTTTTCTTGCTGGGGACTACCTGTGACAAAAAACCTCCACCCGTCCTGCATATAAAACAAGATTTTTATAGTGACCCTTAAAGCTTCTTCAAAGAGGTGTATCTGAGAAAAATCAATCCTGTTTTCTGTGGAAACACCCAGTCTGCTGTGAAGTTCCCTGGCCCTGGTAATAATTTCTTGATTTCTAACATCCACACCAATCAGCCAGAGCAAACAGCTAGCAAAACACAGAAATTCACCTCCCACATTGAAATCTACTAGGTGCTGTCTTTTTTTCTCCAGTACTCTGCTGAGCAGCACAGTGTTTAACTTCCTAAGCCCTCCCCCCTCCTTGTTCTTCACGACGGTAACCACTAATTGTAAATTACTCCCCCACAATATCTCTGCCTTACTTTGAAGCAGATTTTCAACACTGGTCAGAAAATCATCAGCATTTAAATCATTCACACACCTCCTAAGAGAAAAGAGAGGTTGATTTAACCCCTCTGCATCCAACCGGAGTTGAACAAAATCGTTTGGCCCTATGTCCCTAGCAACATTATTCAAAAGTGTCTGTATCGTATTATGAATAGCCTCTATAGCATCTACAAAAGACCGGATTCGGTCAAGATTAACAAATCTATAACGATGATAGTATTCCACAGCCCTGAAATTTCGGATAGGCTTCTCCCATGCCTGTATCATATCCAGATAAACATCGTTCATATTCTGAGTGTTTGCAGAGTTAGGGGCTTGTAGCTGTGGCTTAGAATGACATATCTCTTCTTCTGGTTGAGACACAGACATAGCATCACAACTATCACTGTCTGCTGGGTATGCGGGAAGTCCGCCTCCATGCATTTTTGCTTTTTTGCAGGCCGGCTCTGGTTAAACAAACAAACAAACAAAAGGCTATCACCAACATTCCTAATAATGTAATACCAACCCCCCACAAAATACTAATGGTTTTGTAGTTGGATAAAATGTTAGATATTATACCTCCTAACAGCATTCGTGTTGTGTGGCTTGTGGTAGGCTGAGGGCTCATGTCATGCTGGGCCCCTTGGAGCTCTGGGGGGATTGCAAGGTCCACAAATGGCTGCTCATCCTCCCATTCTGAAGGAAAAGAAAAACCCCAATGGTTAGAATTGTTGCAGAAATGTTTATAAGAATCTAAATATATGAAAGTATGAAAAGTCAAATACCTTCATATACCCTCAAACATTCTGAGTCTGTCAATTGTTGTTCTGGAGGAATTGCAATGTCCACAAATGGCTGATCGTCCTCCCATTCTGAAGGAAAAGAAAAAAACCCCAATGGTCAGAATTGTTGCAGAAATGTTTATAAGAATCTAAATGTATGCAAGTATGAAAGTCAAATACCTTCATATACCCTCAAACATTCTGAGTCTGTCAATTGTTGTTCTGGAGGAATTGCAATGTCCACAAATGGCTGATCGTCCTCCCATTCTGAAGGAAAAGAAAAAAACCCCAATGGTCAGAATTGTTGCAGAAATGTTTATAAGAATCTAAATGTATGCAAGTATGAAAGTTAAATACCTTCATATACCCTCAAACATTCTGAGTCTGTCAATTCAATCTAGTGAAAGAAAACAATCAATCAATCAAACAAGCAAGCAGACAAGAATGTTATAAGCTCCATTTTGCATCTAAGTGTTTAAAAAATTAGGCATAAAACTACTTACAATAGTTGGTTCCATTCTGAAAAGGGTCTTCTTAGCAGATCAAATGGCTCCGGAGGTATGGGTATGCCAGAAACCAGCAAACGTGTCAGGACGTGACAGGACCAGTATGGGGCCTGCTTTTATACATGTTGGTGATGTCACAAAATAATCACATCAGAGGAGGTGTGCTCTTCACACCTTTTGCAAAACTGGCCACCCTTAACTACCTAGGAAGAGTCATTTGAATAGTAGGTGATGTTACAAACTAATCACATCAGAGTTGATGAGTTCTTCTCCCCTTTTGCAAAACAGGCCAGACCCACTTTTATCAGGAAATCCCAATTGAATAATATCACATGAGCTTTGATTAAATTGTATCTCTGTGTTTAACATCTGACAAGGTTAAACAGGGGTCAGCAAAAGAAAAAACATAACACATCTTTCATGTGATTTGTAAAGCACATTTTATTATAAATTTCATAGCGTTAACAGTTTCTTGTAATTAATTTCTGTTACATTCTGGCATATGAACCTCTTCAGAGACAATGGGAATTCAGCTTCGATCTTTGACATTAATGACAGTGGTTTACTGTTCTTCTCGATACGCTGTATGAATGTCTTGAGCTCACCAAGTGAATCCTGGGTGAAATATAAGTTATTCACTTTGTCAGAAATATTGATGATGATCCAGACAACATGAGGCATAGAAAGTCTAAAGCATAAGCTGCTAACAAGCTCTGTTTCACTGATACCATCCGCATGGTCATCATCATCTGCTTGTAGACAGCCCGTTAAGCAGTGGTGTAATATTTTAATGATACATGCTTTCAGAATCTGAGACATGCTGACATTTTGAGGCTCCACCGTTTCTAAAGCAGGAAATAAGGTAGAATTAGGCTAGCTGTTTCAACTAATCAAAATACTGTTTTCTTAATGTTTAGATTTACTTACCATTTGATGTTTTGCAGAACCTGCAATAACAAGGTTTTATAAGTTTGTTCTCTTCAATGAGGCCATATAGCTCAGGTCCTTTTCTTATTCTACGCCCACGCTTGGGCGGTTTGGGGGTCAAATTTACATCAAACAAATCTCCATCAGAGGTTGCCATCTTCAAAAGACTGCTAGCTGATCAGGTCTGACCGCACAAACTCCCCTGCCCCTTGCAATGTCACGTCTTTGAGCATTACGCATGCCCAGAATCACGGAGGGAGGGGGGGGGTATGACATGCCTGGGCATGTCCCAAACAAGGCCTAACTCCCCTTTTTTTACTAGTAGACACAAACACGAATCGCTGTCCTGACACGCCCGAACAAGGTTTTAAACCTCTACTTGCCGCCTGGCTGCTTGCCTCTTGTGAGCATTTTAATTCCTGTTAATATTCCTTGTCTTTTGTTGTAGGGGGGCAGAATAAATTTTATTAAGGCCGTGCTTCGAACGGTTACGTGTACATGGGGATTTGAGGGTGCAATTGGCAAAATATGTGTCTTTAGATTTTTACAAAAGTAAAAACCAGGTTTTAAAAGGGCTGTGTTTTGTTTGTTTTTCCCTGCATTCAAGGAAATGATTTTAAAACCGCCTAGAAATAAATACCTTTTAGAAAAAAGGGGGGTTTAAATGCAGGCCCTGGCTACCTTTTAGGGGCTCCTTTTCCCCCCAGTTTTTGAGGCACTGATTTTTAAAAACCCACAAAAATTAAAAGCATCATTAGGCTAGAATGATTAGAAATAAAAAGCATTTTTTATTTCACAGATCCCCAAAGCAGGGCTTGTTTCCCAAAAACACAGGCCTCTGTTAATTATTCACTTTACTTAGCTTTTTTTTGGTTTTGAATGACCATAGAATTAATCTAGGGTTAAGCTAATCATGTCCCCAGAGGCTTGACTGCCACATCTTTCTTGATGGGGGTTAGGTTCAACACGTCTTATCTGAAAATAGGGCTGTTAGGTTGCTCAAGCTTATCTTGATGGGTTTAGGCCAACACATCATATCCGAATAGGGTTATGACCTTGTGAGCCCTGCACCACGTGGGGGTGGATTATGCACATCACATCCGGGGAGGGGGTTATGCACGTCATATCCGGAGGGTGGGGGCTGAGCACGTCACTTCCTCTTAGGGCCATGCCCTGCTGACGTAATCAACACGTGGGTTTGTTTACTTTGATGACGTCACTGATCAAAAGTGCTGATAATTTTCATTAGAAAAAGGTATACACTACTACTACTGTGGTCATTATCAAGGTTGTGGTGGGGTAGAGGTCTAGGACCTCACTTGGCAAAATGGGTTGGACAGTCCTAATTGCAGCAGGACATGCTCAAGCTACAGATGATCAAACTATGTTATTTTAGATTACCTTTTGAGTGAATTGAAGGAAAATGTTTGTAACTGAAATAAAAGGTGCCTTATTTTTTTTTTAAAAAAATCAGTCCATGATTATATCCTTGTCAATTGCCAATGCTCCTCCTGTGCTATTGGTCTGGACAGATCCTAAGCACAGATCTAATATTTGGATAGGATACTATATGATATAAGTTAAGTAAAAGGTTGCTACATTCTCAAGCCTGGCTCCTAAACTCCAGTTGTTCAGCTCATGCAATTGGACCACACAGATTTTAGCAAGGTATCTTTAATGCTAGTTAGAGGTCAATACACAGTGTTGGAAAATGCCAGAGAAAACTTCCTTCCTTCCTTCCTTCCTTCCTTCCTTCCTTCCTTCCTTCCTTCCTTCCTTCCTTCCTTCCTTCCTTCCTTCCTTCGTCATCTCTTCTTGGAATGAGTTGAAATACTTCTTCCCATGATTCTATGCCAATAGGACCAAAGTGCCATTTAAGAGAAAACCTGTCAATTAATTTGTCTGCTACCTATTCATTGTTTGCCTATTCTTCTTCACCATTTCTCATCCAAAGCTAAGTTTATCCCAGGAATGAACAACCTGAGGTTCTATGGGTAATTAAAAATGGTAATTAAACATCTTTCATTAGATCAAAAGGAATTTTGTTCCCTTTTATTGATCCTGGTAGATTAAGAACCTTGTTGAATTAAAAGCCTAAAGTTCTGTTCCCATGTAACCTGCTAAATACTTCTAAAAGCACATCTTTAATTTGGGCATAATCCAGAGATTGGCATTTAACTGGGTGCTGGCCACCTGATCATGGAGGCAAGAAACTGACATTAGTCTAATAAAAACTGTTAGCTTCATTATGAACAAATGATTAATTCCCATCTAACATTAAATCCATCTGCATTAGTGGTAATATATTATGAACAGCAAGCTGGTTTAAAACAGAAGAATTCTGAAAGTCCAATCTACTGTAGTGTTCTATATTTTCATTGTGGTAGGGTGCCTGTAGCTTCATTTCTGCTTGTCAATGCTTTGGCTAGGGAATCACCTGAATTTGTCTTTCAAAATATCTATTAACAATTGTGGAAGTTTCTCTGTTATTGGCTAATTATAAGCTTCTCGTAAGCAGAGTGCTGGGTAGATATGATTTGGATTCCTCTTCCTCTAAGAATTTGGAGCCAGCAGCTTTGAGAATTTGTGATGTTGTAATCCCAGTAGCTTGTTAATGTGTCAGTTCTGAGAAGGTCATCAAAGGAGATGGAGCTTAAAGATGGTACTAAGGGATAGTCCATGTCTTCCAAAGTATATGGGTTGGGTTCCTACCAGTTTCTGTACCAAAAACCAATTAAACCCTGTGATGGTTGAACACAATTTGTGAACAAGGCATTGTCTTAAATCTAAAGCTAGTGCTTTGACACATGTGGAGCCAGGAGTATATACATGGTCTCTGGCATTGCCAGTCAACCTTTTGGTACAAATGAGTAAGTATATGTCCATTTTTGCAGGATAACATGACTGATAACCATCCGATGCTGCTTCATCCTTCACTTAGTTCAGAATGTTGAAAGGCAAATATATTTGGTTTCCCAGGAAACGGTTGCCTTAGGAACTCTGCAAGCTATCCTAGAACTTGATGGACCAGTTTTTCAACAGAAACAATAGTCTGTCTGAAAAATCATCTTAGTCTTAGCTGAACTGTGCTATGACAACTCTTTCTGTCTTCTTGGATGTTCCCTTGGCCACGGCGGTGGATTTTCCCTTAGATGTCTACAGGGAAGATCTCTCACCCCAAAAAGTGTGTCTTGGCCATGCAGGTAAACTAATTCTTATTCAGACACGAATAGCCCTGTTTACATTGCATGCCAACTTGAAAGAAATCTCTATTGACAAACGTGTATATGCTGCCCTCTTAGATACTGCAGTAACTGAGGTTTGTGGTTTACTGTACTGTCCAAATCTGAAGCAGCCCTATTTTGATTCTCTGGTGATTGGGAGATCAGGAGATAATAGTTCTGCCTTAGGCACAAAGCCAGCTGGGTGACCTTGAAAAAGTCACTTTCAGCCTTAGGAAGAAGAAGGCAAGAGCAAACCACTTCCAAAAAGTCTTGCCAAAAAAACTGCAGGAATTTGTCGGGGCAGTTCCCAAGGCTCAACACTGACTAACACGTATCACGATGTGTAATCCACAACAAACTTTGATGGTAAGATCGGGTTTCCTGTGAGAAGAATTAATCAGGAGTGGTTTGCCTACAGAAGCTGTGGGTATTCCATCACTGGAGGTTTTCAAGAAGAGATTGGACAACCATTTGTCCAAAATGGTATAGGGTATCCTGCTCGAGCAGGGGGTTGGACTAGAAGAACTCCAAGGTTCCTTCCAACCCTGTTATTTTATGTTCTATGTTCTATTTCAGATTTTTTTTTATATTTCTAAACAGTACAGTCCCCCTACAAGTTGGAGTGTTTCCCTGGGAAATCTTATGAGAATGGCAGTCTTTCAGAATCACGATGAGTATCCGACAAATGTTTAGCCTTTAGGATAGAACAGAAGGTATGAAGGCATGGGGACAATGTTGCCCTGTAGTGCCTGCAATATACATCATCACATGCAATGAAGAACATCATATAAAACCAACACAGAAAACAGCAGACTAAAATGAAAAATACAAAGCACTAACCGAAATAGCAAAATGAGAATTTCAACCAGTAAAGACTATAACCTAGGTACTGAATAGATATCTGTGGGAAGGTCATTCAACTGAAAAAGCCCGTTTTGTGATCACATGAGATTAGTATATATTTTTGATTTTGAATATTATGGTCAATATCTACATTTAAAGAAAAAAAACATGTCTCTGTGAAAAGGGGACCTAGTGTTAAAGTTTGTGGTCTATATAAACCGAGGAAGAATCTTTATCCTATTCTGTGTAGCTACAGGTAGTCCTGGCATAGCTACCATCCAACGTAACAGCAGGCTTTAATTTATGGCCTAGATTCAAAATTCTAACTGCCATCTCCCTCATATGGTCACATGATTGCATTGTGGGTGCTTGGCAACTAACCTGAATTTATGGCCTTTTGTAGCATCCTGTTGTCACATGACCACAATGTATTTTTATTTGTTTGTTTGTTTGTTTGCTGAAAACTGGTATTCACTTCTGCAAAATGGTTGTAAAACCAGGCACGGTCACAGGGGGACCTCCTTAATGGCCAGCACTCCTCACAACCACAATTCTGGGTTCAGTTATGGTTATAAGTCAAGGACTGCCTGTATTCAGAGTCTGGTTAGGTGGACTCAGTCCACTTTCCCTTAAGCTCTCAGAGAGATACAGATATTAATATCATATCATATATGCAGGGTTTTGCATGACTTCCAGACTTGAAGGGGGGAGATTTCTCTATTTTTACACAGTGTAAATCCTGTGTGGCATTTCCAGTTAGTGACCATCAGGAGACACCCACACTACCATTTTCATCCTTGTTATGAATCTTTAGATGCAAGGAGCCAGATGTTATTCTATGGAGTTCAAAAGGCTCAAGCCGTGAGCCTTAGTATAAAAATAACCGTGTGTCGACAGTTTTCATCCCTAAAGCATTGGCAGTTATGTCTCAGTTGTGTTGCTTTTCCCAGGATGCCACACTGATAATGCTGATGAGATCTGGATCCCACCAGTTGTGCAAAAAATTCTGTGGCAAATCTCTCAAGATCCCACTTTGGATCATGAATACATCAGAGAACTGGGCATCGTGGAGTTCACCAAAACAGCCATGGAACTGGTCATTGGCAAGAACAACCAGGCTGTCTTAGACAACAGGGTATGGGGACATTTATACGAGTATGGCCCTATGCTTAGGAGACGGAGATATGAAAGGAACAAATAGACATTTTTTCCTTATTGATTACATTCAAAAGCTTCTATGGAGTCCCATTGGAAACAATGGTGCTGTAGCATCTTTTTCTTGTTCATTATGACAGTTTATTTTGTTGCCATGGCACAGGAGGAAAGAATGTTTAAGGCCATTAGCAGCTTGGGAATAATCATGAAAAAAATAAATAAATAAAGTGCTGTTGGTCTTGTCAAAGAAAGCTGTGATTTGGCCCAGATTTCAGAACCCTTTCTCCAATGAAAGGAAGAAGGGATGCTTAAATCTTGCAGAGGATTAATAAGCTGAGAAACACTAACCCAATGCCTGTTGACCTAGAACAGGGGTAGGCAACCTTGGCTCTTTTATGACTCGTGGACTTCAACTCCCAAAATTCCTGAGCCAGCCATGCTGAGGGGACATAGAGAGGTTTCCATGCTGAGCTATGTTGGCTCAGGAATTCTGGGAGTTGAAGTCCACAAGTCATAAAAGAGCCAAGGTTGCCTACCCCTGGCCTAGAACCAATTTTTAGATTGCCTGTTGAAATAGGGTAGCTAAATTCTTCTTCTGCCTTTCCTACTTTCTGCCTGCATTCAACTTTGGTTCTAAGCAGTGATTTATTTAATCATGACTTATTAAACCCTCCTTAGTTGAGTTTGCATGACATGCTAGCTGGAGAATTCTGAGACTTAAAGTCCATACATCTTAAAATTGCTGAGATTGAGAAACACTGGCTATGAAAATTAATCTTTTGAAATGTTGAGTTGACAATTCTACGTGCTTGTTTGATAAATAAAAAAAAATCTTCCTTCTCTCTAAACAGGCAGGTGGTGTTCACACAATAGGTGGGACAGGTGCTGTGTGGATTGGAGCTGAATTTCTGCACCGTTGGTATCGATCCAACCATTCAACTCCAGCTATTATCTATATTGCCAAACCACAACTGGGTAGCTAATATATTTTTTTTGTCCCTGTTTTGACCTAGTCTTACAGTTAAAACCATTAAAACCATTAAAGCCACTAGAAACATGGCTGGGAAATAAAATCAGACATGACAACAACAAATCAAGGGGTTGGAAGGTTATGTGGCCATCTCCCATCTGGGTGGTCATAATATAACACAGTGGTTCTCAACCTTTTCTTCATCATGGACCCCCTTAAAATACCTTTTGTGGCCACAGACTTAAGATTTAAATCATAACATTTCTTTAAATCTTTGCGGACCCCTTCTGAAGACATCAGTGCCGCCCAGGGGTCTGCCAGCTGCGGTTGAGAACCACTGATATAGCAGAAATGATCTTATGCCTCTGATTAATGATGTACCTGTGTAGAACTACACATGAACGAGACTTGGTTTTATCATGAGGGCTTCAGCAGTCACACCCTAATAGCAATAAAATTCTTCCTGCCATAAAGTGGCAATCAAACCATGGGTTTGTGTTTTAGAGCATTGGGAGATTGAGATTGAGAACACACCTGTCCCCTGTCCCCAGTCATCTCCAATTTCATAAACAACAACAACAACAACAAAGCTATTATCCACCCTTGATTCATTTAGCATAATGTTTTCATCTTGCCTATGAAATAGATCTCAATAGACTTAAATTGAGTTACCCAATGATTTTTAATTGAATATTGAATTTAAGACCTTCTGAAGGTAAATCATGCACTCAATCACTGAATTATGAGTCTCATCTCATAATTTATTATGAGCGTGCTGTTTAATCCAAGTTAAAAAAAAATTAATGTGACAACAAAATGGGTGTCCCTGTCTTTGCAGGAACTCTTGGTTGCATATTCCAAGTTGCTGGCTTTACAGATATTCGTTCTTACTATTACTGGGATCCCATCAAGCTGTCGGTTGACATAGAAATGTTTGTGGCAGAACTGCAGGTATCAGGAAGCAACGATTTACATGTCTACTTAAAGCAACTTCCCTATAGCCATCTAGTGTAATGATTATAGGATTGGGCTCAGAGGAAGTGTGTCAGGTGCAAAGAATCAGGGCCAGACGTTCAGTTGCAGTTAAGATTTATTGCTCAATCCTATACACAAGTATCTAGTCAATTATTGTTCAGCATTAAATTGGCACTAGATACAAGGGTAGGAAAATCAGTTATGGAAGACTACAGAAATGGAAGACTACATTGATTCCTACAACGGAGAAATGGTTGCAAAAACTGATGGAGCTAGCAGAGATAGCTAAACTGACTGTACTGATTTTAAAAAACATATGAATACTTTTATTGCCACGTGGAAACCGCTTCTAGATTTTGTGCTTGAGGTGGGGAAAAAATGACATTTTGATTGTGGGCTTTACGAATTAGATAGATTTGATGTTATTGAAATGGCTAGTCTATATTATTTTGTAAAAATAAAAAGTTGAGGTTTGAAGTTGATACTCTATTGCATCAAAGGAAGTTGGAAGTCAATGCCTTTTTTTCTCTTTTTTTTCTCCCTTACCTCACTTTTCTACTCCCTTTTCCCTTCCCCATCTTTTCTGCTATTTACTTTGTATTTCGATTGTATCGTATATTATAAACTAATAAAACTTTGTAAAAAAGAAAGAAAGAAAGAAAATCAGTTACAGATCCTTTGTTTACTTCGGAAACTGAATGGCTATCCAATCCCTCTCATTTTAGCCACAGTAGGTTTAGATGTTACTTCCTCTATGAAAAAATAATGCATACTACTATTAATACTCTACAAAAAAAGGGGGGGGAAACAACAACTTTCGGGGAATAGTCATGGTTTTAAGAATGTGGGAATTTGACCTATATCACATTAGATTATTTGTCAGTTTTGCTACTTCAGTTGATTAAGAGTTAAAAAAGATTAACTTCTTCTCCATTACATACTGTCTCCCAACACTTTAACAGGCTGTGCATGGATAGGAATTTAGGAGAGTTTTCAGGAGAAAAAAATGAACATGTCCCCTCTCCTGGATCTATAATTGTGCCCCATGCTCTTATGCACCATGGAGGCAAATACTTGTGTATACTGTTTCTAGCATCTTAGAATCAACTGTGCTGTTTCCAAAACTGCTAGTAACTGTGGTAAATAACCCTTTGCCTCCAGCTGTGTCTTTTAAGCCTTCTGCCCTACTGTCAAAGTCCTCGCCCACCAAAACTGATGGCTATTGTATTGAATGTCCTTGCAGAATGCCCGAGAGGGCTCCATTATATTCCTGCATGCTCCTGAAGAAATTGGCTTCAAGCCCTCTGAATGGAGAAGAATCGCATCAATGATGAAGGCAAGTGATACCTTCAGCAGAAGTATGACTAGACAGGCCACAATATGTAGAGAGAAACACTTGCAAACGATATCATGCAAAATGACATCTGTTGACACCATGCCTGTGTGGCATTCAGACCTTGCTCTTGACCCACAGTGAGTTAGCATAGGGCAGGGGTAGGCAACCTTGGTTCTTTTATGACTCGTGGACTTCAACTCCCAGAATTCCTCAGCCAGCATGAGGGAACTATGGCCCCTTCATGACTTGTGGACTTCAACTCCCAGAATTCCCAAGCATGGCTCAGCTTGGAAACCTCTCCCTTTCCCCTCAGCATGGCTGGCTCAGGAATTCTGGGAGTTGAAGTCCACGAGTCATAAAAGAGCCAAGGTTGCCTACCCCTGGCTTAGGCTGAACTGCAAGGCCTGTGAAGTTTAAGAACCCTTCCGATTTAATTCATCTGTCACATGGCCACAGTGAGGATTCTTTTCTATGACCGGCATTCAAATTATAACCGAATGATTTCTATGGAAAATATGAATGCACTGAACCTGAATCAGAACAATAGATACTACAGGTATTCATCAACTTACGACCACAATGGAGCCCATTAGGGACATAAGTCATTATGGCTGTAAAATAACGAACACAGAGGCCATAAAGTGAACTCTGTGGTCATTAAGCAATCATCAGATACGTTAAGTTAACCCACAATGTCAAGAGTGAAAGTTTGGCAGCTACCGTGCCTCTCTCTTTTCATCTTGTCATTAGAGTGCTGGTGGGGAGGAGGTGTTGTTTTCGAATGGGTTAATTAGAGAAACGAAACCTTTCCAGATCTAGGGAAGCTTGCTGACAATTGACAGTGTGGAAACCTTTCAAGGACATTCTAGCAGGTGTGAAGAAGATAGCAGATGGGTCTCATAACAAAGAGAATTTGTTCACATGAGCTACATGGACATCTGGGGTGGGGTTTGGCTAGGAATGTTATTGCTATATGCTATGGTTTGATGCCTTGGGATTTTAGAGTTAGTTTTACCTCGCCTTTACCAGGCCATTTATTCAATAAATAGTAAGCTTTTCAGAAATGAAAATAATCCTGGACTTTTATTTGGAGTCTTGAGCTGGAAGATGACACATAGTTTGCATAGTAAACACTAGTTTTCAGCACAAACATCATAAATCATGGTCACAGGATTGCAGGATGCTGTAAATGGCCATATATACAGGCTAGTTGTTGAGTGTCCAAAATGCAGTCACATGTCCACATGGATGGGTGGCCATCAGAACTGAGTCATACGTACTTCTGGGATGGTTCATCATAATTTTCAAGCGATCACTAAGCAACGGCTCATAAGTCAAAGACTAACGCAAAAACATCCTTCTCTCATTTCCAGTGATTGAGATATTCTAGAACAAAGTGACTGGGTTTATTTTCTTTTGAATGGAGTCACAGGGGACAGTTAAGTTGCCTCTGTGTCAGATCTCAGACACGATTCATGCATTGTTTTTAGACAATACACATACAAAATTACTAGCCTGCAAGACTTGATATGCATACTGGGGACTGTCAAAGTGAATGTTAGATGTACCTTTTTTTCCTGTGTCAGCCCACGTAATTTCTGTACTTGATATCAAGGCTATAATCTCTGCTGTCTTGCTTGCAGAGGTTCCACAGCCTCAGTGAATAGCCATTTCTAAGCTAAACACAAGGCAGCATTGAGGCCAAATTGTACTATTAAACTCATTCACTATAACAAATCTGCTGTCTTTCCCTTCCTTCTTCTTTTCCATTGTTTGCCCAGAGAAGGCATCTTTTCCCCTTTTTTGATGTCGCAGCTCAAGGACTGGCCTCGGGAGACCTGGACAGAGATGTTTGGGCAGTACGTCTGTTTGTAAACAAAGGTTTTGAGATGCTATGTGCTCAGTCCTTTTCTAAAAACTTTGGCTTATATGGTAAGTCTTTGCATTCTCGACCCTCTTTGCCACATGTCTGGGAACTGAGACCCACTGAATGTCATTTGGGAATCCCTGCATAAATTGGAAGTATAGATGCCTTAAAACCAGGTTTTGCAGCTGGCTTCTGGCCCCAGTGGAGACACTCTTTGCTGGTGTGGTTGACAGGATAAAAAGAAGGCCTCACCCCTTGTGCCGTCCATCCCCTTGGCCTTAGTTTTTATGTATCTCTTTTCCATTTTTAATTGTTTTTATAATGATCTTTTTACCATTTGTAAGTTGCCCAGAATCACCTTATCAGTGACATGGGCAACATATACATTTCATAAATAAATAATAAATGTGGGGTAGGAGCGGGGCATTGAACTAGCTAGCTCCAGCTTCTATCCATAGTGGTGCAGTGGTTAAACTGCGGTATTGCAGACAAACTCTGCCCACTGCCCGGAGTTCGATCCTGATGGGGCTCAGAGTTGACTCAGCCTTCCATTCTTCCAAGATTGGTAAAATGAGGACCCAGATGATTGGAGGCAATATGCAAATAATGCTTCTTCATTGCAAACCACACAGAGAGTGCTGTAAAGCACTTTGGGGTGGTCTATAAGCCTAAATGCTACTGCTATTGCTATAGCACATGCATCAACTATCTTTTCTTGAGTACATGAAGAAGTTGGATGCACTTCTGATTCTTTCCATTACAAGAGTCGTAGATCTGGTTTTAGAAGTGGTATATAGCTATGAAACAGCCAGTCATAACTTGTCTGCCCTTTTTTGAAGTAGTAACCATCAGCAAGTCCATCATTATGTGCCTCGGTGCACAGGTATTGCAACCCAGATAAGGAAGATTATTTTTTCAGTGGCTAAACACATTTACCAGGAAAACATCTGAATTGCATTTTCAGTTTGTTTCCAACAGTGCACAGATACACAGTCGCGCCAGTTTTCATCAAGATTACCTTCAAGCCCATTTCTGTATTTGCTGTCAACTATTTTCACTATTTTCTGCATGACTGGATATATTTGTCATTGCCGTCCACTTTAATCAGTACTTGTACAATCTCAAAGGTTCACTTTTACAGATCCTGATAGATCTCAAAATTACTGCCTAACTAACGATAGCTCTCCAAAGTCTCAAGAAGAGTCATCAAGTTTCCATCATCTGCTCTCTTCCTTCAGAGTGATATAAAGAGTGAATTTGAGCCTTGTATATTGAAAACACAGGGCCTGTGGCTAAAATATGATCTTTTCTGCCAAAATAGCAATGGAAATAATTGGATATCAATGCATAATTAATCTAAGTGCAGATGCATTCTGGTTCTTAAAATAAATGCTCTCTGAAAAAATATTATACAGTATGTATGTCCAAACACTAGAGGTCTCTAAATACAAGAAAAAAGAAATTATGTTCTTGAATTTTCAGGACTGAAATGTTCACCTTAAAGTTTAACTGTTCCTTTTTTGACAATAATCATAAGCTTTCCTTTGCTACATTGATGCTCGGTGTCCCAGATTATTTATGGTTTGGATTGTTTTATCCAAAGATAAAGACAAGACAAAGACTGTGAGCTATGGGTGCCATTCTAATGTGTCATAAATTAGGCTCTACAAAATTGCTTTGTGATGTCAAAGAACAACTCGTGTTACTTAATAGATTTAGAAAGCTTGTGGGCATGTCACAAACGCAAGTGTTGATGGCCCAGTTCTTAGACCAGAAATTATTGATTATTTTTTTAAAAAATAGGACTTGTGCATCACATCTAGTGCTTCTCACACCAGCCTGGGTATAGGGTGACCATATCCAAAGCATCGTTTTCAAAGAGCTATTTGGACCCAGGTCTTTTTGGATGTTGTCCAATCCTCATATCACTATTATCAATTTCCCCCTCAATGGGCAACATGGCAAATGAAAAGGGCTGAACAATAATGAAACCTTCATTATTCCCATTAAACTCTTTTTTATCTTTCCAAGCTATTTGGCTCAATTCCTCAATTCCTCCTCGTAACAGGAAAGCAGAGGAGCTGTCCATCATAAAAAGAAATAGTCCTAAACAAAGAGGCTGAATTAGGAAGGGAGCTGTCCAGCGAAAGAATCCAACAAGGACTTAGATACAAAGGTAGCCACAACAACAGCCACAGTAATTAAATCATTTGAAGCTGTTCTTATTGTCACATCATTTCCTAGAGCACATATTCTTGCTCCTGTCTCTTAAACAGGTTCAATTTGTGTTGTGTTAAGAGTTGTCAAGGATAAAAATGCAAGGCCTATCAAAAAGCATTGGTTCCTAGGAAAAAGGAGGAACATAGAATAATCGAGTTGGAAGGGACTTCAGAGGTCTTCTAGTCCAACCCCCTGCTTGAGCAGGCCACCCTATAGCACTTCAGACAAATGGTTGTCCAGTCTCTTTTTGAAAGCCTCCAGTGATGGAGCATCCACAACTTCTGGAGAAGGTCTTACAATTAGAAGTTCATCTGTCATCTCTAGTAGGCCTCATGAAGTTACCTGTCTAGACATTGATTCATCTTATCAAAGTCTGATGGATTTAATGTCAGAAAACAGAGATAAGCTAGAAAATTTTCAGCCCGGAAATCAGACAGATCCTAGACTAATTCAAAAATCTTCCTTGAACATCAGTTCACATCTCTGACAAGAGTAATCTGACTCTGATTCTCCTGGCATTTGGGGAGGACGAAAAAAAACAGTCCATCCATATCTCCTCCTCATCTGGATTGGATGTCTCTGATTGATATATTATCCTCAAGGAAAGGTAGACTCCTCTCCAAGACCCCATCCCTAAAATAAGGTTTATGGGGAACTCTTCTTTTAGTAATTGGTGAAGTGTAGAGAGAGTGAATCAGAATAAGTTTCTGTATTTGATGGGATGACAGGAACCCTAATATTAAGAGGCTTGGGGGAGGAAGGAATATTTGGAGAAAGCTAGTTTCATAGAAATACAGGCTCAACTACAATATACTAAGTACTGCAGCATTGTGTCTCTTTGGCTATCTCATGCAGATGAACGAGTGGGGAACCTCATTGTGGTGACAACAGACAATCAAACCCTGATCCGAATCCACTCACAGATAGCTCAGCTAATAGCCATGACATGGTTTGGACCCACCAGCTTAGGGGCACGGGTGATTACAATCGTATTGACCAGCCCTGCTCATTTCTATGAATGGTAAGAAGGAAGACAAGTAATCAGATAGTTTGAAGTTACATTAGCCATGAGATCATCTCTCTGTATTACCATCTTGGGACTATTATGATCCATCTGCTATAGTAAAGTATCCAAGAGTATACTTTTAAGTTATAAACTTTTTGCTTGGTATGAGGGAAGACAAAGAAAAAAGCCAATAAAGGCATTCTTCAGATGGAGGTTCTGCCATCTTCAGTGTCCTCATCTAAATAAAACAAGAATAAGGATTCTTGAAAACACTTAGTGAGCTGGTACGGAAGTGTTAGGATAGATCATTAGGATTGTCTTCTGGTTCCAGACAATTTAATTTGGCCAACTGAGTGGCATTTGAATTCAATTTTCATAATTCCCAGCATTTCTATCCTGAAACTTCTGACGAGTAGAATGAAGCTTTGTTTTTTATTGGAAGTAGAAGACAACGTAGTTACCTTGAATGGTGCTTATTAGCACAATGTGACTCTCTGGCCATTGATGTATGTAGAAGTGGTTTCTAGAAATGATTTCTTTGTACTGCTTTTAACCAATTATTTCTTCAATGTCTTTTAAAATTCTAGGAAGTTCTAAATTGCAGAACTGATGGTCAGTCATCTTTGTACTTGCATTTCAAAAGCACATAGTTACCTTTCCCAATGTAAGGCCCTTTTGAATTATTTGACTATAGCTTCTAAAATTCCTGGTCAACAATGTCACCAATGAAGGCAAATATACATGTCCCAGGATAATGCTACAAAATCAAATTTGGTTGGTCACCGGGACCAGAGATTTACGCTTCTAAGCTTTCAGTCTTGTGCTGTAGCCCATCCTACAGGAACTTCTCTCTAGAGTCTAGCAGAATATATGCTTGGGGCCTTTCTGTGAGTCGTATTTATGTGGTGCTTTCCTATTGGTTGATTGGTATATTGATGGCTGGCAATTGGCAGCAAAAGGAAACAACAGCTAATCGCCATCTATCATTATACTAATCAAGCAATGGGAAAGCACCACACAAATACAACTCACAAAAAGGCCCCAAGCACATATTCTGCTGGAGAGAAGTTCCTGGAGGATGGGCTATAGCACAAGACTGAAAGCTTGGAAAAGTAAATCTCTGGTCCCGGTGACCGACCCAGAATCAGTTTTGCAGTAATGTCACTATCCATTATTTACCAAGTCTATGGAGGATGTACATCAGCACATTAGCATGGCATCATGTTGGAGAAAGCTAATATGCCAGATCAATCCGGTATCATTTTAGAACTGCTCTTTTTGGCAATAGCACACTCTTCCCAGCCTTGCTACATTAACTAAATGCTGTATTAAGAGAGAAAACTCTTGATTTTAATTCAGTTCTATATAGACATGATCAGTTTGCACAGCCATGGGTTTGTTTTGTTTTGTTTTTTCTGAACTCTAACCTCCTTAGGAAACAAAGTCTTCAGACACTAGTGAAGAGGATTATGTTGATTAGGGAAAAGTTGAAAGAGAAGTTGCGGATTCTGGGAACACCGGGATCCTGGGAGCATCTGACAAGGCAGTTGGGAGTCCATAGCTTTATTGGATTGAATTGTAAGTATTCAATGAATACTGTAACTAGTTTGTTGACAAACCAAGGATAGCTCTTCCTAACTACTGGCTGATGAAACCTCAACTGCTATATGGCTTCTTTTTTTCATTTCTGCATCAAGGTATGTTGAAACTATGGAACTCCTTCATGATAAACTCAGTAGGAGTTAGGGATAAAAGTGTTGCGCTTGGGAGACATTGGGTAAGTTTGGGCCACTCTCTATTTCTCAGTCCAAACTATAAATATCTTCCATGGAGCTTGTCAATGTTGATCCAGTCAAAATCTTGATTCAATCCAATTCAAGGATTGATGACAATTTGTAATTTTTGATTTTGAACAATTTGATTTGGAAAAAAAAAATCAGCTATTGCACATTTGCTAAAATCCCTTCCAAACGATCAGATGGATTTGAAAAGAGATGTTTTGCCGATTCATGCAACTTTCCAGTTTGATGAACAAGGTTGATCTGATCTGAAAATTCAAACTAATCAGCTTTGACTCATATTTCTAAACTAAAGCTTTGCATAAAAAAATTGTTTATTTATTTATTTATAAGATTTATTAACCAGGTATCAAAAAAAATATCAAAAGGCTTTTGGAAACAAATAGGGTTCCACATATTTCCATGTGGTTATGGTGTAATTACTCTGCCAGTTAATTAATTCTAGAACCGTTGATTGCATTCAGAGGGTGATGGGGCAAGACAAATACTCCAAAGACCCTCTAAGTAAATGGATACATTTAATTTATTCATACTACATTTTGGCTACAAAAATTAGACGACCATTGGAGGTTTACATATCTCTTGGCTGAACATCTGGTGCCATTCAGTATTTTGCAGTCCAAATCCGGTATGCCTGTATTGATCCAGGAATGGGCAACCTTTCAATAGCCAGCAATGGATCGAATGCAGAAAGCAAAAGCTGCAGTGGGCGTATGAATCATGCAAAAGACTGAGTTATGAATGTGACTGGGATCTGGATGCTCTGCTCTTTTATTGCTCTAATTGCTATTTTGGAAGGCAAATTGAAGTTTTTCTATAAAGTATGTTATACCCATTGCAGGTTTTTAAATTCGTTTTCTTGTGTTTGCCCCTCCCCCCTCTGAATGTTGGGTGGTTTTGGCAGCTGCCTGGAGACGGCTTGGAATGTGGGCTGAAAAGGTGTCCCCAGAGATCAAAATGCCTTCTCCTCTATTAAATAATGGAAGGGAGGTTAGCTAGAAGTCTCAAAGGTGCTTTTTTTCAAGAGGCAACTGGTCTTTCTTGTTTTAATTTGAAGAAGGTTTCACTTCTCATCCAAGAAACTTCTTTAGCTTTGACTGGGTGGTGGGGAATGGATGGATTTATATTCCTTACAGGCAGCTGGTCATTTGCATTCTTTTAGAGAGTCGTTGAGGCCACTTGGAGGTTTATCTGTGTCCTCAGGGACAAGATTCAGCAGTCCATCTGCATTTAAAAGACAAAGACCACTCTTTTGAAGACAGCAAAGTCCACATTTTGGACAGAGAAGACTGCTGGTTTGAATGAGGGGATCAAAGAGGCCATCTATGTCAAAATTGAACAGCCCTCTCTCAACAGAGGGGGAGGGATATGGCATCATCTATCTCCAGTCTACAACACAGTCCTTTCAGCAGTTCCAAGAAGGCTCCACACCCATTTGCACCACTCAGGTGACCCTGAGGATACAGATAAACCTCCAAGTGGCCTCAATGACTCTCCAAATGAATGCAAATGACCAGCTATCTGCAAGGAATATAAATCCTTCCATTCCTCATCATCCAATCAGAGCTGAAGAAGCTTCTTGGATGAGAAGCGAAAAATCTTCAAAGAAAAACAAGAAAGTCCAGTTGCCTCTTGAAAAAAGCACCTTTGGTACAACCATGAGCTGGATGACTGAGAATCTCCATCGACAGATTTCCTAGATATTTGCCAGTCTTCCGGCATAAAATCCACAGCCATTCATACAAACCAGATGCACACATTGTTCCTATTTAAGCTAAATTTTTCTTCTTAGCTGGAGATCCCTCAAAGTGAAAAGCATTTCTTTTTCCCTGCCAGCTTCCCAAGTGGAGTTCCTGGAGAAGCACAAACATATCTACCTTCTTGCCAATGGGCAGATCAACATTTGCAGCATTAACTCCAAGAATTTGGGCTATATCGCACAAAGCATCCACGAAGCCATCTTGGTCACCACCTGTCAAAATCCCAGCTACCTCCGCATAACGGCTGATCAAGAACCCGAGAAGAGCTCTATAGATTTATCAGATTCTCCTTAAATCAAGAGTGTTCTAGTAAAACTGTATTTCGGAAACTCTCGACCTGGTCAATGTTTCTTGAAACTGATCATAATCATGATCTCCAGTTTCCAGATGTTGTGTCTATGTACTCAGTAATCATTAAAATGATCTCTGATGTGAATCTTTGTGAAGTAGAGTGCTCCTTTGGAAAGACACCAAAGTCTACTTTTTCCAGTATATAACTGCTGTTTACTCTTTGTCCAAGAGATTGCTTTCTTCTCAGGCACATATGTATGGAGTACATGCTCACTGACTGTCCTTCTGGTAGGATGTAGTTAGCTAAATCAATCTCCTTTCAGTTATAGGTTATTTTATTTTATTATTATTTTTTATTTTATTTTATTTTATTTTATTTTATTATTTTATTTTATTTTATTTTATTTTATTTTATTTTATTTTATTTTATTTTATTTTATTTTATTTTATTTTATTTTATTTTATTTTATTTTATTTTATTTTATTTTATTTTATTTTATTTTATTTATTTTATTTTATTTTATTTTATTTTATTTTATTTTATTTTATTTTATTTTATTTTATTTTATTTTATTTTTATTTTTATTTTTATTTTTATTTTATTTTATTTTTAGTTTAGTTTAGTTTAGTTTAGTTATAGGTAGAAAACTTACTGCACTAATCAATGTTCAGGTCAGATTACCTGTTCCCAGAAATGCTAATATGTACACAACTCTAACAAGGGCAGAATCTGGAATTGAGTAAAATCTCTTTCTTCTTCTAAAGATTGGTTGAAGGAAGTTTCCATTGGAATTCAGATTGTCCCCATAAGCTTTCTCTCAGATATAGTATGATATGTGTATAAGAGAGAGATAGTGGGTTCAGGTTAGGGTTAGGGTTAGGGTATTCTCCAAACTGGTGCTTTCTAGATATTTGGAGATTACAGTTCCCAAAAATATTTGAAATGGGTCTCAGTTTCCAGCTCTGAATGTTTAGTTGGCATCTCTTGACCTTTAGCCAGACTTGTCTCTTTGGAATTGTGATTGGCTTGTGTTTTTTGGTTTTTAGGACTTATTTAAATCTGGTTGTGATGTGTGCTACGATGGGTTAACTCAGTGGTTTCTATGGTAACCGCACTGGGTTGTCCCTGATGCAGACACCCAGAAGGTTAATCAACAAAAAGGAGACAAACAAAGGACTGAAATTCACTATAGCAGGAAGCATGAGATGTCCAAGGAACTGCTCATGAAAGTGATAGCCATAAATGAAAAGCATTAAAGGTTCAGCTGAAAAAGGACAATATACATGTTTTAACAATCAGGCATAGATTAATAGCTGGTTGGATAGTTTATTTTTAGTTTTCAAGGAAAAGAACTGAAAAATCTTTATGGAACAAATTAGATGTGTTGTTCTAAGGAACATCCTTTTCTAAACAAAAAGTACAGAACATTCTCAAGAAAGTAGAGCAATATGCATATTTCTACCAACCAAGTAAAAGAAAAAATTGTTTGTTACATTTCTCCTTATTTATTTTAGGAGAGGGGGTGGGAACCAGTAAACCAAAGTGCAAAGAGACCAAGCAAAATACAAACTGTTATTCCCTCTGCAACCAAATGGGCATCAAATCTTGTCTTCGTAAATCTAAAACATTGTCAGTTCTCCAGACAGGAAACACAACTAGGTGAACTAATTCTACTTTATTGTAAGGCTACATTAACAGAATCTTGCAAGTCTGAAAGTAGAAACTTGCTGCTGCCATTTTGAAATGTTTAATCCTTTAAGGCGGTCTTCTTCAGTTTCTTCTTCTGATGGCTAAGCCTCTCTTCTCAGATTGTTTCCTAGGCAGCAACTCTTCCCCTCATCCCCCAAGATCATACACAACTTCCATTACAAGAGTATTAGAGGAATTTCACTTCAGTTGTGCCTGACTTTGTCAAAAGGGCTATGAATCTTGATGCTGATGTTCTCTAGATGAGGGAAAAAAATTGATATTCAAACTCAGTATACTACAACAGAAGAGTCTGCTCCAAGACTTTTTAAAATAATGGGCTTGCAGAAAATAACAGCGTCAGGTGGAAATGTATAATTTTGTCTAACAACCAAAATGGGAGGGCAGGGGAAGGATGTTTCCAAAAAAGCCATTTCTTATTAGTTCTTTGCATTTAGCATCTTATTTCTTCAAAACAGAACTGTGGCATTTTGCCCTCATTTAAGGAGCAGTTATAAATCGATCAACAATGATTGTTTGAGATTTTTCAAAGCTATTGTGCCTATCACTGAAAGCTTCTGCTTGTGTAAAGAATAAACCTGCTTTGAATAACTTTTGTTTGTTTATTTGTTTAACAATTCACATTAACAATACATTTCTTTTTCATTGCACAATAATTAGTTAGATCCTGTCCCTTCTGCAGAGGTAGGTTTTCTATAACTGGTTCCTTCTAATCTGAAAGAAATGGGGGAGAAATGAAAGGGAGCCCCTATTTTAGGAAACAGAAGCAGCTGCTATGCTAGCTGGGGAATTCTGGGAGTTGAAGTCCACACATCTTAAAGTTGCCAAGCTTAAGAAACACTGTTCTAGTCATTAGGGCAAGGAAGGGGATGAAGGAGGAATTATATTCACCTTCAGTCCTCTGCAGTTGCCTTCCCTGTTCACACAATCAGGATTGCACAGGAATGCCTTGTTTCGTACTCACTAGAAGAAGCAATCTTTCTGGTTTGGCAAGTTGTAAGAATTCGTCCATTGTAGCTTAGTCAGGAACTAACAATTTGACAAGCCAATACTTAGCACACAGCACACCCTTCCAGTAAACATTGCAATGACCTTTTTGCTACTGGAGAACTGAAGAAATTCTTGGAAGAGAAGTGAAATGTTTTCAAGGGGAAAAAACAAACAAGAAAGTCCAGTTGCCTTTTGGGAAAGCATCTTTGGGACTACTGGAGACTTGTGCAAAAAACATCCTGGGAGAAAGCAGTTGCAAACCACTCCCACAATTTTGGGATAGGTACAGGAATTGAGTGAGACGTGAAGTCACTGATACTCATTCTTGTGTTCTTGGTGAAATGGCATTTTAGTTTTCCTTCCAGATGTCTTTAGAAAAAGTGGGTTTTGACCCTCTAAGCAAGCCAAAAATATGAAAGCAAGCAAGATAAAGATAATAAACTCAGAAATCTTCAGGACCTGATTTGGATACTTTCCTAGTAGGTGCCTCCATAACTGTCACCAGATGTGTATCTGACAATTTTCTTCATGTCATATTTTCTTCTCTCTTTGGTAGCAGTAAAAAAAATAAAGCTATTTTTTGTAACCTTTCCTTTTGACTATTTGCCTCATTCTGAAGATAGGCAGTATCAAAATGACAGCAAATTCGATAAGATGTCTAATTTGCATACTTTATTCATCCTTCATTGAATTGAATTGCAATTAGACATAATTTGCAATTATGCCTAGAGTTGAATTTTTTGCTTAGTGCAAAAAATATAGCTTCTTCACAGCTCAACAGCAAAATTATATGGTACGCAGATGCTAAAACTTTATTGCAATTGCCCTTGATAATATCCAATATGGCAAACATATGCAGATCTTAGTATCAGAAGACAAAAACAAGGAAAAACAGGGTTTTGCTCATTGTGGCTCCATTTCTCCTCCACTCCCCCCCCCCTTGTGATCAACATCATGGATGAAAATATCCACCCAGATGTGATTGAAGATGGAGATGCTTCAAAATTTCCCAAAATGCGGTCTTTGAATATGCATCATTTATTTCAAACATTATTACAAAGAGCGGTGCTCACAGCCTTAAGAATGTATCTTCCCGATGGCTAAATACATTATTGTGTTATAATTTCTTAAAACATACTACAGTGGGCTGCTTCACTTGCAAAGATAAGCCATAAACCAACACTAGTAAGAATACAGAATAACAGAATTGAAAGGGACCTTGGAGGTCTTCTAGTCCTACCCCCTGCTCAGGCAGGAGACCAGACAAGTGGCTGTCCCATCTCTTCTTAAAAGCCTTCAGTGATGGAGCACCCACAATTTCTGAAGGCAAACCATTCCACTGGTTAATTGTTCTGTTAGGATGTTTCTCTTTAGTTCTAGATTGCTTCTTGGAAGCTAATCAAGGAGAGAAGCAACCTAGAACTAAGGAGAAACTTCTACTGAACTGAAACAGAACAGACTTCATTAGGGTTTTTCATGATGTGTGAAACCCAGAGCTTACTTGGACCAGAAGCTTGAAGACTGTTAACCAAGTAGAAACCTCTAGCCTGGAAGATGATGGACAGACTGAAGGGAACGTGTCTATGTCCCTAAGCAAAAAGGGAATGGCTGAAGCAGCAGAAGGAATAATGAAGAAACCTTCATTACTCCCCTGTGACATCTGTCATCTCGGTTGTTCATTGTGTTAGACGGTACAGAAAAACTTGATCATGTCATATGGAAGAGCTCTTGGTTATGTTGACTCTAGGACAGGGGTAGGCAACCTTGGCTCTTTTATGACTCGTGGACTTCAGCTCCCAGAATTCCTGAGCCAGCATGGCTGACTCAGGAATTCTGGGAGTTGCAAGTCCACGAGTCATAAAAGAGCCAAGGTTGCTTACCCCTGCTCTAGGAGAAGTAATCATTCTGCAGATAACAAAAGAAATTAACTCTGGAAAACATGGCTGCAAGATCACACTGTCTTTTCTCCAGAAAACATTGTAGGAAAGATGGGAACCTTTGTATGGTGTCCTCATAGTGCATTTTGCAGAGTCCATCACAGTCCACTGAAAATAAGGATAATTGCAAATATAAGAGGGAAGAGCCTTTGTATGTTCATTAAGGGATTCATTAATGCCATAACAAATTTGTTGGGTAATGCCCATTGTGTTCACAATGAGGTTAATTAAGCAAAGCTACTGCTGGGTCACTGTATTCAGAAACACACTCTAAATGCAGAAAGCTGCCTATAACCAGTCCTATTATTTGTGCATCTAGTTCAGTTGGGTCTCTTCAAAATTATAAAAAAGGGTAAAGGCTTTTTAAAGCCTAGCTCAACCTTAGTGGTTCAATGGACACGTCTTTGTTTTTTTTTTCTTGACAGCAATATAGAAATGGGTTGCCATGTTTGGAAAGCCAGTATTCTAATCCTGAAGTATTAGTCTCACTGAAAAATTGGCATTCTCCCCATTCATCTGAGTAGGAACAGCAGCAGCTGAGTTAATCCAATATGGACATCTTTCCATTCTGCTGTCCCCCAAGAGGCATTAGATTGTTTCAGGTGCTATTCACAAATGGATGTATTCTTTCATTTCCCTTCGTGCAGTCTTGACTTACTTAGACTGATCAGCACTTTGATGGCCCATCTTGACTGACTGGGAAGTGCTGCTGCCATCAACCTTCCATTACCTGGGGCATTCAAATATGAAGGTGTAGGTGCTCCATCACTGGAAGTTTTCAAGAAGTGATTGGATAATCACTTGTCCGGAACGGTATAGGGTTTCCTGCTTAAGCAGAGGGTTGGACTAGAATATCTACAAGGTCCCTTCCAACTCTTGTTATTCCATGACTTCTAGGTGGGCTTTACCTTGCAGGATTGCCCAGGTGAAGGGCCATAGCTAAGATCAGTAGTGGGATTCAAATATGTGAGCAACCAGTTCTCTGTGTGGAGGGAAGTCCGTTCTGGGCCTGGGCAACGAAAAATTAGCTACCGGTTCTGCTGAAGTGGTGCGAACCAGCTGAATCCCACCACTGGCTAAGACTCCTGGGAACCAAATTCCATACATCCAGAAAGTATGCAATTTGGAGACGTCTCTGCATGTGCTGTGATAATTGTGACACTGCCAGATCTAGGCAGAGTGATGCCAGTGTAAAATGAAGACTGTGAGAGCCATCTACCCAAGGTTTTTGACTTACTATTGCAATCGAGTCCAAAATTTCTGTCGCCAAGCGAGACAGTTGTTAGGTAACTTTGCCCCATTTTATGACCTTTCCTGCCACAGTTATTAAGTGAATCACTGCATTGTTAAGTTAGCAACACGCTTGTTAAGTGAATCTGGATTTCCCAGTGACTTTGCTTGTCAGAAGGTTGTTACAAAAGGTGATCACATGACCCCAGGACACTACAACCTTCATAAATACCAACCAAGCATCTGAATTTTGATCATGTGACCATGTGGTTGCTACGACAGTTGTAAGTGTGAAAAATGGTCATCAGTCATTTTTTCCCAGTGCCATTGTAACTTCAGACAGTCACTAAACGAATGATTGTTAAATGGAGGATTTACCTGTATGAATGCAACTCTATGGTGCCCGGAATACTGTCACGTGAAAACTGGCAGAGGCAAAACAAGTAAGAGCCAGTTTGGTGTAATGGTTGAGAGGTTGGGTTAGAAATCAGGATATCCTGAGCTGGGGGGCAAAATGAAGACATAATTTGTATCTTTAGTTTGTATTTTTTTAATTTTAGATTCTTTTTTGTAAGCTTAAAGATTATTTTGTTATGAAAAGAAAGATGTTTAAAAAAATAAAAAGTGAGATTAATAATTTGAAAGGAACGCTCACTTTGTATTGAACATTCCTCTAGGTATAAACAAACTACTAAAAGTGAATTAAAAATGAATGTAGTTTGGATGTACCTGAGGCTTTCAAACAGAAATCTAGCAGGAAATGTTTTATATAAAGCATAATTTGAATGGAGGCACAAATTTAGAGAGGCTATACCAAGATAATAACAAATATTGTATGATTTTAAAGATATTAATTTGTGGATTTGACTAAACTCAGTCTTTGTACTCCCCATACCATAGTAACAGTCTCTTTAGCTTCCCAGCTGCTCACAAAGTAAGAGCAGAACACTGAAATGTCCACATCAAATAACTGATAGATCAAAGCTAACTTACAGCATTATCTATGCTGCATAAATAATACTGAATATTTATCGAACAAATTCAAATTCAATGAAATGCAGAAAAAGTCTCTCTAGGGTATTCAAGACAGCACTATTCAAATTAGCACCACCAGAAATGCAAATCAAATGTGCATTTGGAAAGCTTATGACACCCAATGGGACTGCTATTTTTTCAAGTTAATTTGCATCTAGTTTCTCTTCCCAACTTTTTCAGACCGATCAGTCCAAACATGCCTCCAAGTCACATTCCCTACAACATGGAATTTAATTTCAATTAAATGCCTTAACGCCCAGCTAGGTGACAGCATCTACATCACCTTATCCAATGTTAAAAACTTAAGTAGAGATCTGATTGGAAACATTTGGATATACATTATCCCATTATATGTGGGCAAGCATTGCCGAATAACATTGTCCAGCAGCAGAGAGATCAGGAGATCCAGGCAGTTCAAATGAGTATAAAGTTGTATTGCAAGCTTAAGCTCTCTAAAAGAATCTGACCAACTAACAGTCAAGGGAAATAAGCAGGAGATAAGAGAGGCATTCATGGTGGACTGGACTTAGATATCTTGCAGGCACGCAGGGACTCGTGACTTATGACACGTTTGACCCCTCCCTCAGGCTCAACCTGATCATCTCCTACAAACATAGTGTCTTTAGCCTACATTTGTGTCTAATCAAAGTCAGCTTCTATAAGTGGACTTCTTGGATGATAGCATACCAGGATTGTAGGCTAAACTGAATAGCAAAAAAATAAAATAAAACCTAGATGAGGGATTTGGCAAATCATTTTCATCCTGTTGCCAAGAAAAGTACATTAAGTCCCACAGAATCGAGCTCGTAGGAGGCATAGCTTAACTTTCTTAATGGAATACATCTGGCATTTTTTGCCTTTCTTCTTGATACTATCTTTCTGCCTTATCTCTTTAAAAAAAATTTAATCTGCAACAAATGCTGGGAAAGTAATATCCCCTCTTTTGCTCCTCCAGAATTTCTGGATCAGTCTTTTTAACTACTTCCCAGAGGAATGAAATTAAATAACATCTATTTGTTTCTCATAAAACTTTATTTTTTCTTCTGCCACAAAGATACTATTCACAGACCCCATTTAACCTGTCATGCAGGAGTCAAGTAGTGTTATTGATACGACATTTCTCATCATCATCTGATGCCTACATATATTTCTGTTCCATCTCCTGATAACTAAGATGGAATTCCACTGGAGTTAGAAGGCTTCTACATTAGCTTTTACTCTATCTTGCTCTGCCCACTTTATTTGTCGGTTTATTAATTTTATCTGTTGCATTTCTCCCAGAGATGCTTTTTCAAAAGGCAACTGAACTTTGTTTTTCCTTGAAGACATTTTGCTTCTCATCCAAGAAATTTCTTCAGTTCAGAACTGAAGAAACTTCTTGAATGAGAAGTGAAACATCTTCAAAGGAAAACCAAGAAAGTCTAGTTGCCTTTTGAAAAAGCATCTTTGGAACAATAATGATCTGGATGATTGAGGATCTCCATAGACATGTTGCATTTCTCTTTTACTCTTCAAGCAGTAAGAAAGCAAAAGGATTCCTACCTACAGTTATAGCAAGTATTCTAAATTTAGTCTTGTACTGAATGTACATGGAATATTCCCCAAAGCCAATCTGCCTTTGCAATCAATCAGAGTAAAAGACTCCTGACTGAATTACTGAAGTTCAAAAGATGACTCCTTCTTCCTGACTGAAGACAATCATTCCACAATCTTATTCTCTCCAGTTGTATTAATTTTGTTAAGGCAGGACACTGGCCATCTCCCAGCCAACAGACAGAGGGTCTTCTTCTGGGTCTTCCATTGTTAAAAAAGGACACCAAGAACTTGTTTGCAGGTAATGGTGGAAAATAGTTTCTAGGCATACATCTTCTAGGCAAACCACTAGATGGAAGCACAGAGATACGACAAACTCTTTGTTGCCATCTAGTGGTCTTATGGAGTTTTTTTTTAAAAAAATCCCAGTCCTCCTTGCCTTCATACTGATGCAACTTGCTAGCCTTGTTCCAAGACTTTGATCCACCAGTTCCGCTATTTGTCACTGACAGTGACTTTTGCATGCAAGCTCTGGGCAGAACATATCTGTTCTCCCCAATGTAGCCATGAGCTCTTCAAGTGATGACTAATGCTGGTATAAGGAGTCCCATCTGCAAAACGCCCCTTTGGCCCCAGCGAGCACTCCTTATGGTTCCCTCTGCAGCTCTCAGCCATTGCCTAGATAAAATCCCATTAAGAGGTAAAAATTTGTTCTGCTGTTTCACGGCAGGAAAGCAGGGATGTTAATAACTGAGCACAAATTGACAGTCATTGTCCCCAACAGCAGGTGGGTAGAAGAAAATCATTAAGATTTTGTGAATCTTTCTTCCTGGATGTAGCATTCCATCAGAACTGAAAAGTATATTCACTTTGCAAAATTTCATAAGCTCAAACAATCAGATTCCAGTAACCTTTCTTCTATTACAAAAAGGAAGAAACAAAGTCTAAGGCTATAAGTATGGTGGAGCAACTAAGCAACTCATTTCCTTCTTTTGATTGCTTTGAGAAAGGGAACAAACGAAAGGGAAAGGATCATGCAATATTGAATCTGCCTTTTTTTTTTTATTATATAGACTTTTCTGCACTGGAACTCACTTGCTTGGAGGCAGCCTCAACTTCAAAAGAAATACAGCTTGGAGAAAAAAAATCCTACTTATTTGCAAATCACATATACATAGTCCTTGACTTACGACCGTAATCGAGCGTGGAATTACGATCGTAAGTCATGCTGGTATTTAAGTGAGTCATCACATGACCAATCCAATTTTCTGATTTTTTTTGTGTTGGTTTTTAAGCAAATGCTGCAGTCATTAATGAATATCAGTCATTAAACAAACCCAATATCAGCAATGGATGGTTTTTTTTTTGCCAAAAACCAAAGGTGAACATGAATTTTGGGCAAAAGAATTCATAAATTATGATCATGTGACCACAGGAACTGAAAATAGCCATAAATGCAGAGCATTGCTAAGCACCCAAAATGCAATCCCATGAGAGTTTGAAGTTGGAACTTCAAATCTGGGTCATAAGTACCGTTTTTGGAGTCTCTCCTAACTTCAAACGTTTGCTAAGTGACTGGTTGTTAAATGAGGGCAACTTATATGCATCTGAGATAAAATAACTACTGCTAAATAGTTATGGGGGTTACAGAACTGTTTAATCTTTTGTTTGTTTGAGTCTGATGCTTATTTAAAGCAACTTTCATAAGATATGGTTGTAATTGAGAGGTCCAATAGATACTATTCATGTCTCAAGAAAGTCCCCAATTCAATACTGGCATCTCCAAATGAAGAATTTAGGTCCCAGCCGACTTTGGCTGAACCTGAAAGGGCTAATCAGAATTACATCTCGGTTAGAACTTTGGTGGGAGATTATAAGGATAGGATATTAGATGGATTCTGAAAAAAAGAAAGCAACAGTAAAACACTTCTGAGAAAGTAGCACTTCCATCTGCATGTGGTCACCAATCTTTCCAAACTTGGGCACCGACAAATGTTTTGGACCACAATTTTCATCTTCTCCAAAGACCTGAAGGCAGAACAAGAAGCAATGGATGGAAACAAATCAAAGAGAGAACCAACCTAGAAACAAGGAGAAATTTCCTGACAGTGAGAACAATCGATCAGTGGAATAGCTTGCCTTCAGAAGTTGTGGCTGGAGGTTTTTAAGAACCTTGGACAACCACTTGTCTGAAATAGTACAGGGTTTTCTGCTTGAGCAGGGGTTGGAATAGAAGACTTTCAAGGTCCCTTCCAACTCTGTTATTCTGTTGTCTTCCCTGTGCTGCTGAGGATGACTGAAAGCCAACAGACTTAACATCATTTAAAAAGAAAACTGTTTTGACTGTTCACACAATACAGTGAGCAGAGTAGAGAATTTACAGCTTTCCAGATATTACTGAATTTCAACTCGCAACAGAATAATAGTCGCATGTCAAAAAGTCAGGGGTGCTGGCAGTTGTAATTCAATAACCTTGTAAGTTCCTCAGATTCCCAATCTCTGCAACCATAGTTTCTGCACCAGACAAAGCCAAAGTCCGTTTTATAGATGAATAAAACAATCATGGCTAATTTAGTCAGCTTCTGCTTCAGATGTTTTCCCTTTTCTACCTGCTGTTCCATTCCTCCCTTAGAATTGGCTATAAACTTAAATAAGAACTAGAACGCATCAGAAGTCAGGAAATCACAAACCATGCATCCCCATTCTCAAATGACATGAAATTACAACTGCCCACAGTTTAATTGCAGAATTAAATAGCAGTTTAGTGTCCTAAAACAAGCCCATTTTTTTTACTGTCCCATTCTCATATTCCCACCAAGCCCAAACCAAACCAATCACATTAGGATTTGGTGAAATATCTGAACCCAGTACTATATACTAACTGGTTGCTTGTAAAACACATCATGTGTGCTATTCCCACATTATGATGGAGGTCCTTTTTGCTGGCATGAATATTCAACTGCTACTTGGAAATGGTACCACAGTCCATTGGGATGAAGAAAGCTGGAGAAGGATGCATGCTTAATTACAGATACCATGCTGAAGAACTTTGCAGGGAAAGGAAGGAGGGAGGGATTAATTAACAAAATGGGCCACTTCATTAAATTAGTCCCAATAAAGAGCATCTCTCAAGCACTTGGTACCCATGAAAGGTCTCAGGAAACATGTTGCATAAATTAAATTAAGTGCATCAGCACCCTTGACAGTTATTTCAACACGTGAGAAAACTCAGAGTCTTCAGCCTTGATCCACTGAGTACAAAGTCAAGATTAAGAGAAAACCAGAGTGATAAACACAAATTTCAATAGTTCTTCCAGTCTTGTTTTGCTTTCCTGTAGCCAAAGTCCACTGAAGCAACAGTTGAGGAAATATGAGGTGTCATCACGGGATTCTGCTGATGTCCCCGGAGCTCAGTTTACTCTTGTGTCTGCGTATCACTTAGGATGAGCATCTGTCTAGAAGAGAAGTACCACTTGTCTGGAAAAAAATCTGTCTGAAAGCCAGATGGTAGCCTCACTAAAAGATGAAGAATAATCTACACCTAATGAATACATATGTATTTCAGAATTAGAACTGAGAGGGATGTACTTGGCAATTTTTAAAGCAATTATTTGACTCCTGAAATACTGGGATGATTTTCTGTAACCCCCTTCTAGTGTTGGCATTCCCTTGGCCAACAGCTCCCAAAAGGGCAATTTCCACAACCTTTGTAGCAAAACCATCTTGTGGCACATTAAAGATCAATTCCTCATTAACCTTTCATGACTCACAGTCTGCTTTATCAGATGTAGGGTGCAAGTCCTTAGAAAGAAAGTTACACAGACACAATGAGGTTCTTTTGTTAATGCTCACACTCAGCAATTGTACCTCTCCCCTTCCCTGTTTCCATTCATTCGTCTTTGTTCCCTGCTTTCTTTACAACACCACCTGCTCACACATCAGGGCTCTGCTTTAAAGACTTTCATGGAAAACGATTGGTTCCATGCTTCTAAGCATGACTAAATCCCAATTTAATCCCATTAGGCATGTTCACTTGTAATTCTATGCAGCAGCCAGCTCTAATCCATCAAGAGTTTATTTACACTAAATGTGTTTATCTTTCAGCTGCCACAAGGCTAGCTCGGTTCCATTGTTTGATTCACCACAATTTGTGGAGGAAAAAAATCACCATGGCTAAATAGGCCATGCTCTACAAATCCCAAATGCTGTGTTTCCTTAACCAACAAAAAAAACAAGAAGCCAACTCTATTACAATGTACTGAAGAGTCCAACATTGTCATCCAATGTTTAAATAGCATTGCCCTGAAAAGGTGGATAAACATTAGGATAGGATAAACATTAGGATAAACATTAATTGAAAAAAAATAATGAATTATCAAATTCATGCAACTAGGCTCTGTTCAGACAACAAGATAGATGCTAAACCTTGTCGAACAAAACTTTGGTATTCAAGTACCGTAAATAGTATTATGCCTTAACATAACGGTCAGGTTAATGTGCTATGTGTTTAAGAGAATAGATGGGTGCCCACAATATGTAGCACCACATGCTACATACCTACTCAGTGGTGGGATTCAGCCAGTTCACACCGAACCGGTAGCTAATTTTTTGTTGCCCAGGCCCAGAATGGACTTCCGGAAGTGGCATCCACACAGAGAATCGGTTGTTCACATATTTGAATCCCACCACTGTACCTACTGTATGCGTGTATTAAACCGTTCCTTCCAGGGCCAACAACATTAAGCAAGTGTAGAAAAGGATAAGAAATAGTAAGCCTAATAATTAAAGAACTGAGACAGGAAATGAAAAAGAAGCATGGCTAGGACAAGTTTACCCCAATACCACTCACTATCCTTCTCTACCACTTTCTCTCCTTCCAAACCATTCTTTCTTTTGTCATGTCCACACACTGTTCTATACATTCACTTTGGTTCTCCAAAATGTCTCATCTCTCTTTTTTAGGATCTCATAAACTCCATCCAATCACAATTTCTTCAATCTTGGTGTCAACTCATGTTTTTTCTTCCTTCATATATCTATTTTGTCATTCACTCCTCATTCTCCCTAGATCAGGAGTCTCCAACTGGGCTGCGGCATGCCAGCAACCGGTCCGCACAAACAAGCAAAGCCCTCCAGTCCCCGGGAAAACCTCTCTCCAAGGAACCGGTCCCTGGTGCCCAAAAGGTTGGGGACCTCTGCCCTAGATGGTCAAACCTTCTCAATGCATTTCTTTTCAAAACCAAGAACGATCTCTTAAGATCTTACTTGATCTCCAGATTTAAAATAAACCAAGGACATGGCTACAATATTGGGCATGCAGAAATATTACCAACCAGTAGATGGCAGCAAAGATTTGATATTTCCTCTCTGCCTTTGTGGTCCTCTCCTGGTTATCCAGAGTTTTGCACCTCAGATATAGTTGTCCTACATAAGAACGAGGGTCCAGGCAGAAGAAGAACATCATGGCTTCAAAATCTAAGGGACTGGTTTGGACAAAACTCAGCAGCACTTTTTCGTGCGGCTGCTAATAAAAACAGGATCGCCAACATGATCGCTAACGTCCGATAACGGATATGGCACAAGAAGACGACGACATAAGAACGGTGAGCAAAAACAAACCAAACGAAAATAAAAAAATATTCCTTCATGCACAGAGAAAAATTAATTTATGAATAGGCTGCAGTTTGCACGGCCATAACTAATGGTTTATGTGAACCAGGTCTCTGTTATTTTTGTTGCAACAAGTTAACACAATTCTGCTGGGGGGAAAAAGTTAAAGCAAGAGTAACCAGCAGAGGGTAGTAGCAAGCTGAAAGCTACCCTAGAACTTCAGCTACTAAGCTGAAATGTACATAGTTGGAAAATAGTATCTCAGGATGCAACCTGCATGTTCTCTCTCTCTTCCTGATATGCACACCTTCCGTTATTCCGATCCTTCACTCGTGGCATCTTCAGCTTGCTTCCCATCCTGAATTATTGTAAAGGTCAGTAAACATCTCGTTGATATTTATATGTTGATCAGCTTGTTAGCCAAGTAACTAAGTAAAAGGGAATCTGTCTCAAAGCATGGTGAAGCTTTTGAGTCAGCTTTTGCAGGAGGATCTCTTCTTTTAGCATTTTGTTGGCAAAAGAATAAATTTCCGAAACATGATCCAGAAACGTCATTATTTCAAAAAAGAGAGAAAGAAAGGGAGAGAAGGAACCTAAGCTAAAAGGAAGATTTTTTGCTCGCATTCTGCTTTTTGGAGCATTTTTAGGAGTTTGGCTGGGCAGAACCTGAAAGGAAAGGAATCTTAATTAAAACAGTAGGGCTTACCTTTGAGAAAAAGAACTTTAGCCTCTATTGCAAGTTATATTAACTTAGAATTTAATTTACCGAGCTCAGGGAATGTATCTTCTATGTACTCTTGGTAAGGGTTAAGCTTCAAAAGTGCTAATTCTTAAGAGCCGCTCCATTCCAGACACTCTGCTATATTTTATAGGACTTATATTCAGGAAAGAAATCCATGTCATTTATCTGGGGAAAAATATATTACCTTTCAGTGATAGCTCACAGGTGTAATTAACATTTTTATAGCTTCTTTCAATTACCTCCTTCCTGAAATTTCTCTGTTAAGGTTGAAATCCTATTTTATTAAAAACTTACAGATACATTTCATACATTCATATAACCCCATATGTGTTTCAAATGTTTTGAATGTTGCATGATTAAGTGATATCAGTTCCCCTTGCCTAGATAAACAAAAGACTTCTAAACAAACCTAGAAAAGTAGATGCTTAAAATATATCCAGTCTAAATATCTGCCTAATCTACAGTGTATTGTTAGACAATTTTAGATGGTCATCTTTAGTGGACTTAAGATAGCAATAGCAATAGCACTTAAAACTTATATACCACTTCACAGTGCTTTACAGCTCTATCTAAGTGGTTTACAGAATCAGCGTATTGCCCACAACAATCTGGGTCCTCATTTTACCAACCTCGGAAGGATGGAAGGCTGAGTCAACCTTGAGCCAATGAAATTCGAACAGCCTGCAATGCTGCATTCACCACGGCTCTTGGACATTAAGATGACAATGTGTTTTATTTCATTAATGACTGTCAAAGGGGATCATTCAGTTCAGCAGCCTTCCCATTCATTCTGTGGTGTAGATCTTTGACTGCAGATCCCATGGTGACTAACCCACAAATTGTTGCTGAATCTTAACTTCAACTCCCACAACTCTCCAGTCAACATGTATGGACTTCAATTCCCAGAATTCCCCAGCCACCATGCTTGGAATTCTGGGAGTTGAAGTCCACACATCTTAAAGTTGCCAAGATTGAGAAATACTTTTTTTTTTAATTGGAAAGTTATAAGGATATTTCTGAATACAGAAGGAATAATAAAGCTGTAGTATAACGAACTACTTTAGATTTAATTTTTAATTTAAATATCCTAAACCCTACGTTTTGGAAAGAAAACACCAGCAGACCATTCAAATAGAAAACTACAATCTTCAGTCGGAAATACTTAGCCAGCCCTAAGTGGTTGCTGTCAGGCAAAATGAGATATTCATGGATTTGTCATCAGTATCTCTATATTTCCTAGAGTCTGAGCAGATGGAGGAAGTTCATGAATTCCATAAAGAAAGAACTGCAGTATAATTTTACCTTATTTTTCTGTACCTAGCTCCTATGTCTAATTACATTACTTTATGCGGATTTCCTATCACTAGAACAAACAGACCTGAACAGGTATAAAAAACTGATTTTAGGAAAAGGAACTCGATGGCTCTGCCAAAGTTCTTCAAACATTTGTGCTCGGATGAAAAATTAGCTGGTATCTTTTATTTATGGAAGAACAAAATTTAACTCATAGGGATTTTTCAGATAAATTGATCTAGTTTGCTCAAAATGCTACATAAGGTTTGACTTGGTTGAGCTAGTTTCCATATAAAATCAGCAATTGATTCCACAAGCCATGGTTAAACAAACAACAGTGCAGGGTTTGAGTTTGGTCACTCTCAGGATTTCTCTAGCTCTCTAATGCTCTGAAATGCTCGTGAAACTCTAAGGAGATTCCAGGTCAGTAGTTTAGACACCCACATGATCTCTCTGAATTGGCCCCATCTGCTTCAGGATTCCAGGTGGATTTGTGACCCAGGTTAATAACAGCTCATGGCGGAGTACATTTCGTATTTCATAGCTGAACATTGCCAACACTCTCGCTTTCCATATTTGCCAGATATTGCACAGGCAAAAAAAAAAAAAGGCCTCTTAATTGCATGGTTCATTTGTTAACAAAAAACATTGGGAAAGTTGGAGACCGTATCCAATATTTTTATGTATTTTATTTATTGATCGATTTATTTGTAAGGTAAAGGATTTTACTCCGCTAGTCTTTGCCAACTAGAGGGGGTGGTGTTCATCTTCCTTTCAAGACCATTGAGCCAGCTCTGTCCAAAGACATTTCCAGGGTCACGTGGCCAGCACGATGTCACAGAGCGCTGTTACCTTCCCATCAAAGTGGTGCCTATTTATCTACTTGCATTTGCATGCTTTGGCAGGAGCTGAGGCCAGGACCACAGCTCACCCCATTGTGTAGCACTTGGGTCTTGAACCTGGGCTGCCGGCTTTCTAGCCGACAAACTCAGTGTCTTAACCACCGTGCCGCCCTTATTTATTTGTATCCTGCCTTTATTATTTTTTCACAAATGACTCAAGGCGGTGAACATATCCAACACACCTTCCTACTCCTATTTTCCTTTCTCCTATGTTTAGAAAAGCATTTTATTTATGTATGTATGTATGTATGTATGTATGCATGCATGCATGCATGCATGTATGTATGTATTGCTGAATATTTCAAGCCACCCTCTCTTCGCAACACAGCTCTGTCAGCTCCGATCAGTGCAATTTGTGGCCTGGCATGTTGCTAACATATTTTTCAGTTTGTCAGTCTTTAGGGAAAGCTGTTTACCAGATTCCCTGTCATTCTAAGTCTCTCCCTCCCTTTTCTTCTTCTTCTTCTTTTTTTTTTTAAATTGCTGTTTTCAAGCATCCCTGCAGCAAAATTCTTCCCTTGAAAAAGTAAACAAGGAGGTTGTGATCTTGAGATGAAAGAGTAAAGTTACGGAGGAGCCTACAGAAGCTACTCAGAGGAAGATGGGGACGGCGTTAAAAGGCAGGGGACGCCTAATGAGCTGAAAGGACTCAAACTCATGGCCTTTGAAAGCATTTCCTTGGCGGCTTCGAAAACAAGTCCTTCAAAAGATGGCCCATGAATACGGAAGTGCATCAGGACAGAAGGAATTTTCTGAAATATAGATAACTGAACCAGGCTAAAATCCAGCACCCATTGTATTTGATAGATACCTTGTTTTTCCATATCTGATTGGTGTGAAACAATGTCAAAGCTACTCTACCATCCAAGTTGAGCCTGGTTTTTGGTGGTTTTTAGGACACATCTGCGTAATATTCTGTGCAACAGTAGAAAAGCGAACTGCTGTTACCTTCTCCTGGAATATTTTCCTTTCAACTTGTCAGCGTGGTCTACAGCCCATCCATAACTTAAGCAGAACCAATCCTGCTTAGCTGTTGATGCCCAAGAAGGTCAACTACTTGCAGAGACAATGTGAGATGGAGCTCAAAGTAAATGCTGTCTATTCTACTTATGGTTAAATCCAGCTTCTACTGTGATTGACTCATGGAACCCACCAGCTATTGGAATACTGGCTTCTTTAATGGCAGCAGCTCTGGGGTAGCATTGAGGAACAGCTCCAATTTCAGCTCCCAGTTTACTAGTGTGCAGCTGATCCAGTCTTTCAAACCTCTGATCATCCCCTGCTACACCTTGGTGGTGCTTGTCGGCATCTTTGGCAACTATCTTCTTCTTTATGTCATCTGCAAGACCAAGAAAATGCACAACGTCACCAACTTCTTCATTGGAAACTTGGCCTTCTCAGATATGTTGATGTGTGCAACCTGCATCCCCTTTACTCTGGCATATGCTTTCGACCCCCAGGGGTGGATCTTTGGGAAGTTCCTGTGTTACTTTGTGTTCCTGATGCAGCCCATGACCGTCTATGTGTCTGTTTTCACACTTACAGCCATTGCTGTGGACAGGTAACGAAATGTTTCCTAATAATCAAGAGTCAATGCAGTATTTCTCAACCTTGGCAAGCTGGAAGATGTGTGGACGTCAACTCCTAAAATTTAGGAAGTTGAAGCCCACACATCTTCAAGTTGCCAGGGTTAAGAAACACTGGTCTAAAGAGAGACTTGGTTCATACACTTCTCGCTGAACTGTCACATTTGGCATGTTAATCAGAGAATTAGATTCATTTGACCTGCTGTCCGTTTCCCTTATTTGGTTTTGGCCTAGTGTGTTGTGTGAATCTAAAGATTGGAATTTATTTGGTGAACCATGTTTAGGCAAATGATGCCTTAACACAATGTGCAAATCTAGGTTCTGTGTTAAGAGGAAGCCCTGCAGGTCAATGGTGAAATACATGATTGACAGAAGAGAAGACCTCTTATTCAGTCATTGAACTCCCTAGTTGAAATGCAACTCACCTTGAGGTCATGCAGCTGGGATGTTTGTGTTACTCTTAAGGATTGAAGCTCTCCAGGAAGTTGATCAAGAGTTCCTCACTCTTCCCTACTCATAAATTGTGAGGATTGATCCTGGGATTCTCTGTCTGCCAAGAATGTACTTAACATTAGATGTTGGTTCTTTCCTTAGGACAATATGATAGGTCAATGTTCTTTCTTATGTCCTATAAATGTCCTACTGTTTTCATTTCATTCCTGCCAGAAAGGAACTTATTATAGTTGGAGGAGATTAAACTGGTACTTCCTTCATGTATTTCCAGCAGAGAGTTAAAAACACAGAGCATTTACTGGTTGATCATCATTATCCTGTTGTCAGCTCTTTTCTACACCTCGCTTATCATCCTTTTCTCTCCAACCTCTCATCATGTTTCTAACGTGTGGCCAACTGCTTTGGTAAATAAGTTAATTTTTACACCCTTTGTCCTCCATAGGTGGGCTGAGCGAGTGACTATAACCAGAGATTTAGATTCATTTGCTCGGCTTATCCTTTTCACAGCCTGGTCCAAGGAAGGATCACAGAGACAGTTGGTCTCTCACTGCAATGGGAATTGTCCTTGTTCTTCAATTAATAATGTGATATCTTATTATTTGCCACAGAGAAAGAAATCGGTGCCATGGTCATCAAATGTAGCTGTTGCCTTTGGAAAGCCAGACAAACGTAGAAACTGTTTGGAACTGGGAATGGGTGATGGAACATTTCCATGGCAACATAGTCCTTGCAAAGGCTGGGGGTGCAGCTTGTTGTAACTGTGGCACTTCCTGCCAATACATTGAGCAGCACATCCGAAAGGAGTGGGATGCATTCCAAAAAGTAGATAAGACCAAGACAAAAAAGTTGAAGCTGATGGGACTAAATAAATAGTTAAATATATAACATAATAATTGCATATCTGGAAGCCACAATTCTAGGGCAATCTTTGAAGGCTTCTGGAGAGTCTCTGCTTGGGCTTTTAGAGGGTTCATGGTATCCTGGGCCAAGTTGCAAACAATATTGTTTGAAAACAAAGGGCCAGATTGTATAAGAAACCTATTGATATCTACAGCCCCTGCTGTAGGAAAATAAGGGCCAGCTCCTCAAACTTTCCAGGCTAACGTGTTTGTCACGTCCATAACAGGACAAAACTAGATTACATCTGATTCTTGGCCATGCATTCCCCTGGATTTAATACAGGTGCCCATATGTGCACCATGTTCCACTTCGGTTGGCCTTTGTAAGTGGTACATGTGGTGGCTCAGTGAAATAGTAGATAAGAGAGAAAAGAAAATCTTACCTTTTTAATCTCCTTTTCCTTTAGAGAACTCAAGGCCGAGAATTCCCCACGCTCTCCACTCTGTATCCATCAAAAGAATATATTCCATAAACAGCTGTGGTTTAACTGCTCTTCAGATGGAGAAGCTTCTTCAGTAGAGGGCCTACAGAGAATAAAGGGGAAAATGTTGCTATATTGGTCACTGCCCATAGAGAAAATCCTCCATAACCAAATGAATGTTCTCTGAGTAGGGTTTTTTTTTTCCAGTGTTCCCTCCATTCTCAAGGAGTGTCTTGCCATGGAGAATAGGTTAATAATTCGATATCAGAATGCAGACAGTGATCATTCCTGATTGATAGTTCCCATTCTCAAATAAGCTGTTTACTGCAGCACAAGAGGAACAGAGGAACAAAACGCAATTTATGAAAAGAATTCTTTGTTGCTCTTGAAACGGTGGTGGGTACGTCGGTGAACATTCTTGATTTCTACGGATCATTTTTTAAAGCGGCAACGGATGACATTGGTTAGGATATACATAAATTTTGGCGGACCTGAATTTTGGGTGATATGTTTCCTCTGATCTGGGACTACCTTGTAGAGAAGGAAGCAAATTTTCATTTAGCAAAGTCTCCCATGATGGAGTGTTTTCCCTTTTATTCTGATATTGTCCAAAGACATCCGCAAAGTATAAAATACCTGTTAAACTTTGCAACCTTGGAAGAAAGTTAGAGAACCGGCAGTGACTGGGAACAGAGGCCATTAAGCAGGTTAGAAACTGGCAATGGGACAGCAACTCTCATGACAATGTCAGCTTCTGCCAACAGCTCAGCAGTGGGAAACTGCCTTTATCTCAGAAAATGAGACTTTAGAAAGATTTGGCGTATATTTTTTAAAGTCAGAGCTAGAGGAGGGCTTTGGTTTATTGGCAGGCTTTGAGAGAGACCAGGAAGAACCTGCTGTGTATGGTATAATTGACCACCTGAAAAGAAATAAAAAGCCTCTGTGGTTCATTCTTCCACAATATAGATTGTCCCCGTTATTTTATTCTGTGATGAGGATGTTGATGGGATAATTGGCAACTCCCAAGGATTGAGATCATTCTGGGATGTGTTTTACCTTGGGACATGCCTCTCTTATTTAATTAAACCCAACAGAAATAGAACATACATTAAATCAAACCAGGAGGTAGAGAAGAATGCTGGACTAAATCCACATTAGGCACCCTGAAGGTTTTGCCGGCTTCTGTGGACCAGCCTGGAATTTTCTTCGGTTGATCATTATTGGTCCAGTCCAGGGATAGGCAACCTTGGCTCTTTTATGACTCGTGGACTTCAACTCCCAGAATTCCTGAGCCAGCATGGCTCAGCTTGGAAACCTCTCCCTTTCCTCTCAGCATGGCTGGCTCAGGAATTCTGGGAGTTGAAGTCCATGAGTCATAAAAGAGCCAAGGTTGCCTACCCCTGGTCTAGTCCTTGATGTATAAACCATTCATTTAGCAACCTTCTGAAGTTACAACAGCACTGAATAAGTGACATAAGGCCTCTCCTCCAACTTATGGCTATTGCAGCCTCCTCAAGGTCATGAGAACAAAATTTGGGCCCTTGGCAACTGGCATATATTTACGATGGTGGCAGTATGGCACGGTCACACGGTTGCCACTTGCAACCTTCCCAGCTGACTTCTGAAAGGAAAATTGATCAAGGAAGCTGGATTTGCTTAACGACCATATCAGTCACTGAGCAACTACAGTGATTCACTTAACACCATAGCCAAAAAAAAATCATAAAACTGAGCGTGACTCACTTAACAGCGGCCTTGCTTAGCGATGGAAATTCTAGTCCCAATACTTCTCTCTGGTTCTTTATTCTTTCATGCAGATCTTTATTGATTGGCAACACTACCAAAGCTAAGTCTACGGTCTGGGCCAAGCAGTGAAGCAAATATCAGAAGGATTCAACTCCCCAAAGGGAAAATGGGGCAAGTGACACTCTGGGGGCAGCTAAGGGTTACAATCTTATGCACACTTATACTGGAGTAAAGCCCAGGATACTTTTTATTTAGTGTGCAATCTCACTCTTCCTTTGAAGAGCACATCCTAAATCAATAAATCATAACAATGGAAGGGAGCTTGGAGATTATGTAGTCCACTCCTTCTCAATGGAGAGCATGCAAGGCCAGGTATAGCTAGTCACTGGTAAGGTTGCAACTCTGAATACCATCAAAGAAACTTGAAAGACCATAGTTAAAACCCTGGACTTTGATGGCTTTCCCAGATAAGGATGTAGGTCTGAGAGGTATCGAGATGAGCATCTGTTAATCCCATATTATAACCAAGGGCTTGCAAATGCAAGTTATTTTGATTATATTCCTGACCCTGGTGGTATTATTGGGATGGGAACATATTGTTCCAAAGCAGCAAATGCTTCTTTAGAAATTAAGCCCAAATATAGAACTGCCAGAGGAGCAGCAGTAAAACTTAGAATAACGCTGAGCATAGAAACAGGAAACACTAGCAATTTATTTTTGTGATGTGAGAAGACATTTGTGTTTAGACATGAATCTGAGGTGGGAGTGAGCACACAGTTGTTAGCCACCAATCAATATTTGTATTCACCAAAGCGCTAAGTGTTATGCTAGGAATAACAATGCAGACTGATTGGAAAGACAACCGTTTATTACAGAGGTAGTAAATTAAATTAAATCAAAAGTAAAAAAAGTAAAAAGATGTTGGGGAATAACAGTCGTTGTTCTACTGGGTCCACCTGCCCCATGGATTGCGTTTGCTCTTTTATTGATTACTGCATATATTAAGATTATTGTGTCTTGAATTATGCACCGGGCACCTAGGAAAGTTCCTGTTATTATTATGTGTATAATAAACATTAGTATTAATCCTAATGCACAGAAAAATGACAACAGTGATCATGATGATGACCAGAAGAAACACGATTGCTTTTTATGCTGCATTTTCTTGCCTTAATTATTACTGTCCTTGACATTTATCTTGGATGTTGTCCTCCGTTTTAATTTTTCTATTGTTTTAACATGTTTACATAATATGTATTTTTTTCTAAAAGATTTGACAGCACCCTACCGAGCTGTGGTTAGGGTATGATTGAGAAGCCAGAAAGAATTCCATAAAAGAGCAGAGAGAGGAGCAAGAGAAAGAGTCATGCTCATTCTCTTCCTCTCTGCTGGATGAATGAAAACTAATCAAGGAAAGAACCAACCTAGAATTAAGGAGAAATGGCCTGACAGTTAGAACAATTAATCAGTGGAACAGCCTGCCTCCAGAGGCCGTGGGTGCTCCAACACTGGAAGTTGGACAATCATTTGTCTGAAATGGTACAGGGCAGTGGTGGCGAACTTATGGCACCTGTGCCAGAGGGGGCACTCAGAGCCCTCTCTGTGGGCATGCACGCTGTCGTCCCAGCCCCATCTCCCCCCACGGCCCCCTCCTCACCAGCAGCCCCCCTGGAGGAGAGTCGCCCCCAGGAACAGTCCGCACGGAGCAGCGCAGCCAAGGACATGGCAGCCAGGCAGCGGGGACAAGACTCCATCCTCGTGCCCCATCACGTGCAGATGATGCTGCGTGGCGTGGCTGCCATGGCGCTGCTGGGCCACCTGGGCAATCGGAGGGCCGTGGAGGCGGTAGGTGGCCCTGCGGGCGGCGGGGTGGGGGGCGGGGCAGGCAGGGTGGGGGCAGAGTGGGCGGGGTAGGGGTGGGGCGGTTTTTGGGCACTCGGTCTCTAAAAGGTTCGCCATCACTGTATAGGGTTTCCTGCTTAAGCAAAGAGTTGGAGTAGAAGACCTACAAGGTCCCTTTCAACTCTGTTATCCTGTAACTCTGTCATTCTGCTCCCCCAGATATTATACCACTCTGCATCTCCTGAAGAAACGCATCTCATTTACGACGTGTGTCTATGTCATTGGTGGGATCTGGCTGCTCTCGTGTGCCCTGGTAGCTCCCGCTGTTGCCCACACCTACCATGTGGAGTTCCAAAAGGAAGGCTTTGCTATCTGCGAGGAGTTCTGGATAGGAGAAGAGAGGGAGCATCTGGCCTATGCTTACAGCACCTTGATCATCACCTACATCCTGCCTCTTTCAGCGGTCTCACTCTCCTACATCTGCATCACCATCAAGCTGAAGAACCGTGTCGTTCCGGGTCATCCGACACAAAGCCAGGCAGAGTTTGACCGCCTGAGAAGAAGGAAGATCTTCCGCCTCCTGGTGTTGGTGGTGGCTGCTTTCGCCGTCTGCTGGCTCCCCATTCATGTCTTCAACATCATCCGTGACATCGATATCAACCTCATCAACAAAGAATACTTCCTTCTGTTGCAATTGCTCTGCCACTGGTTTGCCATGAGCTCCTCCTGCTATAATCCTTTCCTTTATGCCTGGTTGCATGATCGCTTCCGAAGTGAGCTGAAAGAAATGTTCGCCTTCAAGAAGAAAATAATCCCCGCCAATAATTGTGTGGCAGTCAGTGTTATGCTTTAGATATAGATTCAGTTTCCTGCAGCAAGTAAGTAAGGTAAAGTCTCTGCTGAGTGGAGTTCAACTGCTTACGGCTTCACAGAGATGTCCATGTAGTTTTCATATAGTAAAGGGCGTTATGTGTGCACGTAGGAATAGATTGCTGTTTTGTGCTTCAGATATTTTGAATTACAAATCCAGTTACCCCAAATCAGGAATGGCTAATGGTCAGGTGTCAGGCTAAGCCCAAGGATAATGAGGAGCAATTCAGTCAAAGTTCAGTTCTTTATTTGCTTACAGTCAACAGACAGCATCTTGCCAGACTAAACCCTTACTATTCCCATCCTAACAGATATACCCTGGGAGATTCTAGACTAGAGAGTGGCTATTCTAACTCTCCTCCTCCGTCTCCTATCCAGCTTCGGGTTGTGCTGCCTCTTGTCTGGTCCCCCTTTCCCCCTTTATTATTAAAAATATTTCAATAAAAATTATATTTAAAAAATGAAGAAAGACAGATCAACTGATTTAAAGTACCCTTTGAACTGACAAAGGCAAAATACCAAATTTAAATCACTAGAAAATAGGTCACGATTAAACTATTTTTTTTTTAATAAAACACATCTTTACCAAAAATTACGTATGGCAAATTGAGCTCATAAGGGAGGGAAAACATTTTCTGTAATACATATTTATTATCTAAAATGAATGAAAAAGGATGACTTTTCAAGAGCATTGTTTCCTCATATGCACATCTGCAAATTTTAATGGGCAGATTCATTAATCGACCCAACCATCAATAAATAATATATTTATTTGGAAGCAAGTCCCGATTTCAATGGGATTTATCCACAGACAAATTGGTCTAGAACATTTATAAAACTGTAACTTTTCAGATTTTGCTGAACTGTAGCTCGTGGCACCCTTCCTCATTGCCCCATGCAGTAAGGGCGCTGTGTTCAAATCTGTCTAGCACATTTATAAAACTGTTTTTCTCTGGAAATTTGTTATTTTATGGTTCTAAAATCTCTTCCAGCTAGTGCCTGGAGAATTAACGGAGAATATAAAAGGGCTGATAGCAGATAGCCTGAGATAGCTTTTCAGATTTTGCTGAATTGTAGCTCATGGCACCCTTCACCATTGCCCCATGCAGTAAGGGCGCTGTGTTCAAATCTGTCTAGCACATTTATAAAACTGTAACTTTTCAGATTTTGCTGAATTGTAGCTCGTGGCACCCTTCACCCTTGCCCCATGCAGTACGGGTGCTGTGTTCAAATCTGTCTAGCACATTTATAAAACTGTTTTTCTCTGGAAATTTGTTATTTTATGGTTCTAAAATCTCTTCCAGCTAGTGCCTGGAGAATTAACGGAGAATATAAAAGGGCTGATAGCAGATAGCCTGAGATAGCTTTTCAGATTTTGCTGAATTGTAGCTCATGGCACCCTTCACCATTGCCCCATGCAGTAAGGGCGCTGTGTTCAAATCTGTCTAGCACATTTATAAAACTGTAACTTTTCAGATTTTGCTGAATTGTAGCTCGTGGCACCCTTCACCCTTGCCCCATGCAGTACGGGTGCTGTGTTCAGCCACACTTGCCATGTTGGCAAATCCTCTCTCCTATTACAGAGCCACAGTACAAATGGTGACACACTGTTTCTAGCGCACAAACTCCAATACGTCCTGTAACATTTATTTATTTTGTGATTGATTGCCCATCAAAAGCACTTTCCTGGGAGTGAACCACTCATCCTACCTCAGTATCCTTCAATAAATCATGCACTTACTTTCCATCAATACAGGAAGTCATTTATTAAAGCAACTCTTGTCTCTATAGCCAGATAAAAAGTCTTTTCCCTGCCTGTGCACTGATTAGCCTTTAAAAACAGAAAAAAACGACAATTTGTAACTGCTTTATTCCGTCAATGGCTTTCAATCCTAAGCTGATTTTAGCTATTGGATTTTTTTTTTTTTACAAATACTCCCTCTGAAGTCTAATGTGAAAAAGACATATAAATGTTCTCAATCAGCTCGCACAATAAGAGCTAACATTATCCTGTCCTAGAAAGCACTTGCTTTTTGCCCATCATGTTCCTTCTTGATAACATGGCAACTACTGGTTTCATCATGTCATAATATTACTCACAAAACATCTTTATTTGAGGACAGAAGAATCTCCCAGACAGTACAATTCTTTCCTTCTGGAAACCAAGGTCACTATTTTAAGCAGTGGATTTTAAGTAAAATGAAAGAGCAACATGGAGTTTTCGATTTTATTTCTGATCGTTGTTCCTTTATTTCCAGAGACGGGTATCTATCTTCCTCCACTGATCTCCTTTTATTATAGATAGCTGTAATGTAGAAGAAGGTGCTATCTCAGGCTATCTGCTATCAGCCCTTTTATATTCTCCGTTAATTCTCCAAGCACTAGCTGGAAGAGGTTTTGGAACCACAAAATAACAAATTTCCAGAGGAAAACATTGTAAGACTAATAAACCAGCATCAAATATTTCCAACTGTCTTTAACACGCTAATTTGCCCTCCTTCAAAAGTCTTTGAAAAGATTCCCCACCCCTACCCCACCTCAAGAACTTCTAATATAATCCTGGTACAAAACCATTTCCCACCTTCTGCAAAGGAGGAATAATTTGATTTTCTCTCTGCTTTAGAACATCAGGACTATTCTTCTGAGGATCTAATTAGATTGCACCCTGTCTAAGCCTCTCAGTCTAGAAGCGATTACAACACATTGAGCCCTGGGCTTTTGTTTGTTTGTATGTGTTTGTGTATACTTCCATTTCTACAGCACACAAGTCAGGGGGCATTAGGCAACGCAGCTAGTGTAAGTCCAAACATTTGACACAGGGAAGTAAGGTTAGGAACATAAAGAAAGGCGTTACACCAAATCAGATTATCAGATGTCTATTATTTATCTGCCTAGAATTGTGAGTGTTGACTGGCTGCAGTTCCTCTGCTTCTAATTTGGAGGCAGATTAGAAAATAACACAGCCTGATTTTTTTCTCTTAGCCCTTCACCTGCAAATGTTTCACAAAAGTGCAGCGTTTCGCTTGAGTGGGGGCAAGGGGTACTTTATTCTCTCTCCCTCTCCCTCTCCCTCCCTCTCTCTCTCTCAAGAGTGCAGAGAAGAAAGGTACCCTCACAAAGCATTTTATACCCCACTAGTGCTTTTCTAAGAACTTATTTTGCCTTTTTCAAACATTCTCATTTAATGAAAATTAAATAACTTCCCCATTTTAAGGAAAATAAAAAGAACATTAAGAAAAAAATAAAATATACTCTTAATAGAAACATAGAAAACTGATGACTGAAAAACATCTAGTAGTTCATTGAGTCTGCCCTTTGAGGGTTTTTTTCCTTGCTGTTGTTCTCTTTTTAATGAATTAATTTATTTTAATTAATATTTCTATTGAGTCTGCCCTTTGAGGGTTTTTTTTCTTGCTGTTGTTCTCTTTTTAATGAATTAGTTTATTTTAATTAATATTTCTATTTTAATAAAATTAATTACAAATTAATTATTAAATAAATGTAATTAGTCTGAAAATGCAGTATGAAATCGAACTTGGAAGAATTGGAGTATAAGTTTCAGCCTAACTAGATCATACTTTGCATTGTGGCATAATATACTTGTTTGACTTTGACTTAGCAAGTTATGTGAAGTCAAACATTCATTATTTGTACTGTACATCTGGCTTAGCCTAGTGCATGACCCTGCCAACTATGGCTTGGTCAACCATGCATAGTGTAACAAACCCATGACAAAACATGACTTAGCATGAAGCATGTACCCTATTGGGATCAGGTAGAAATGGAGCCAATTCAAGCTTTTTATCTCCCCCCCCCCCGCCAGTACTATATCTGTTGTGATATTGAATTATCACATGCTTTGTCCTAGGTAACCAAAGCACCTCATGTCAAGAAGTATGATCAATGAATTATAAATGAGCCAAGTGGAAATTACTTTGTGGTGTCTGATGATACCGGATGGATGAGCTTTAAAAAGGACATGGCGTAAACAGCATAACCATAGAAGCATGGCTAATTGTTTGCTTTGCAACATGGCAATCTTCTCCTATAATCTACCTGTCCTGGGTTAAGTGACTATTTCAGAGGTGATGCATATCCATGGTATTGCTCAGGGATGCTTAGACTTAAAAAAATATAAGCTTCCATTTGAATTCCTGAAATATGAACTTACCTTTCAAAAGCACATTACATTTGAATATTTAATCTTTAAATGTGAATTTGGATAGATTAGGCACCCAACAAAATTTCTATTAGGAAACACCATTTTATTTTTAATTTTCCATTATAATTGTAATTTACCAGATTGGTCTAGACTGAGAACAGGTTGTGACTGGTTCACACATCACATTAAGTTTTGTTTAATCATGGCTCGTGGAATAAACCAAGGTCACCTAGGTTAACACAAAATACTAAGCTCAAATTATGAATTTGTACGATGATAAACCTAGTACAAGGGAAGTTGCATGGCTAATAGTTCTCAACTAAACCATTCTTCTTCATCTCGCAAACAAGCTAATTATGGCTTAGTTTGATATGTGAAGCGAGAATACAAATTACTTTGATTGCATAGTTCTCTGAGTTCTCCAGAACAGGTCCGTCCTTCCTTCCTTCCTTCCTTCCTTCCTTCCTTCCTTCCTTCCTTCCTTCCTCTCTATTTTATAGTACTTTTCTCTCTTTCCCATCTTAAGTATTTGCTTTTGTTAATTTTTCTTTCTAATCTAAAAAAAAATAAATCTAATCAAGTCATCTTAACAGAGATCTTAAACCTTCATACCTCGTACCTTCTTCCAATTGAAGTCACAATGTATCTCCAGCAGTGTAGTCCATTGCACTCTTTATAATCAACTGTCCTACATAAAACACTGGTTTCTGGAGGGTAAGAGTCTTTTTCTGTTTGTCTGAAACATCACTCCTATAAAGGAAAGCCTAAGGCAGTATTGCAGGATCAATCCCTATCAGCAAGACTGCAGGTGGACTTCAAATGCTAAAGAAGCAACAGCAGCGTTCTGTAGTCCTTGAAATCTAGAGATCCCTCCCCTCCCCTTTCCCGATATGAAGAATTACAAAAGTTGTTAGCAAGTTAGGGAAGCTGATTCTGAGACAGCAGAGGGAATGAAGAGGGGAGGATCATAGGAGCAAATGATTAGAAAGAAAATCACCATTCACGGCCCACAGGATAAGCTGGGAAACCATTTGAACTGTGGTTTCCTCTGAGTCACGCAATGATCTTAAGGATGCTCCTAACAATAGGGTTTGATTACCAAGATGAGTGTCAATCAAGTTTATTATGGAGCCCAGAAATACTGTAAAATGGTTTGAGGAGGGTGAATGGACATTACCACCAAAGGAGGCCATGAAGTGAGATGGTGCAACCTCTTTTTTTTTGGTAGAACCCTCCATTCCACATGTAAATGCTGCCCCCAGAGGTGAGCATCAGTAAATACATTAGAACCATCTGCTCTGTTGCAGTGTGGACCACTACCAAATAAATCCATTGTATCATAGCTGTGGGAGAAGAAATTGGAATCTGAAATGCCCAAAGTCATCCAGCTGACTTTGTATCTAAGTGGAGGCTAGAACTCAGTCACCTGATTTCCAGCCCGGTGCCTTAACCCAGGGGTCCCCAACCCCCGGGCCGTCACCTGTACCGGTCCATGGCATGCCAGCAACCGGTCTGCACAAACAAGCGAAGCCCCATCCGCGGGATGCAGGCAGCACACAAAACCACGCACCCTCCGGTCCGTGGAAAAACATCTCTCCATCGAACCAGTCCTTGGTACCCAAAAGGTTGGGGACCTCCGTCTCAACCACTACACCAAACTGGATCTCTGTAGGGAACATGAAAAATTGTACCCTATTGCAGGTTGCTTAAGAAATAAAGGAAGGCAGTAACTTTAGGTACAGCTCCGCAGCTGACAGCAATGCAGGAATGCAAACCCAAATATAAACTTTCTGGTTTTTTTAAAACTTTCCCACTCCCAAAGCACATTCTTCGGCTGCTGCATGAAGTTGAATAAACAAGAACTAACAGAATGGCTTAACGTAATGTATGGGTGCATCTGGTACAGCAATAAAGTAGACATGCATGGGATCATCCTATTTGACACAGGCAGATATCCATAGGAACGTAAGAGGATCTTTTTTGCGAAGTGATGGAAAAGCAAAACACAATTTTTATTGAATTAGTAAGCTTTAAAAGACAGGAAAATTGTTTTGGCTGAAAAGTGTATGGGGCAGCAAAGCTTTAAACCTAAGAGTTTGAAGGATAAATTAACTCAGATCTGATTGTCATGTACTAATAATATTAACATTTTTAATATATACTACCTTCATTTTTAGAAATGCTATTTTGAAAAGATATTGAATGTGAATAATTAAAATGTGTGTATTTCTTTTTTGGATCACAGACATGTCTGAACGCTCCCAAATTTTGTTTTGTTCATAATTATTTCTGACTTTAGCTTCCCTTCCATCCCATATAAAGCTAGTATTTATTTCCCATTTTGCAAATATGGAGATACATACAGCCTAAGGATTGCTCTGCTGGATTTGAGCAGGAGGATCCATTTGATTACTACATTAACCAACCTTTGCCCTTAGTTCTTCTCCCACATGTCAAGGATTTGATGTCTGCTTTTTAATAGTTGTGGCTTCCATTACAGTTTGGGAGAGTTCTGGAAATAAACAAATGCCAAGGAACTCCCCTCCCCATTTTAAAAACCAAATTATAAACAAATCAACACTATTGCTTCCTCCCTTCCTTGTTGTGTACTTAATTAACTTTTTTGCCAGGCAACCTGTAATGCATGACATATAAATCATTACAATTTTTTTGTGGTATTATTCCTATACGGTGGGAGGCAAGACCATGGAGGGACACAGCACAGGTAGTCCTCGACTTACAACAGTTCATTTAGTTACAATGGCACTGAAAAAGTGATTTTGATCATTTTTCTACACTGTTGCATCATCCCCATGGTCACGTGATCAAAATTCAGACCCTTGAAAACTGGCTCATATTTATGACAGCTGCATAGTGTCCCGGGGTCACATGATCTACCTTTTGTGACCTTCTGACAAGCAAAGTCAATGGGGAAGCCAGATTCACTTAACAACCGGGTTACTAGCTTAACACCTGAAATGATTCACTTAACAACTGTGGCAAGAAAAATCGTAAAATGGGGCAAAACTCACTTAACTGTCTTGCTTAACAGAAATTTGGAGCTCAATTGTGGTCCTAAGTCGAGGACTACCTGGACTTTTAAAAAAGTTTTTAAAAAGAAGGCTTAACGGTAGGAACTGGCAGCCCCCAAGGACACTGCCTCAAGTATCCAACTATCCCTGATGTTGCAGGTTAAGTGTTTAATGGGAGAATGAAACTTACCAAGAATACAAAAATACTATATTGGTCCACCCAAACTTTATCCATTCATCCACTCAGCTCAGCCTTGCTTTTTCCATCAGCACGACATAAAAAACTGCTTTGCAATTTCTTGAGACTTTTCTTCCTGTGAAAGAGACTATAATGATGTTGATGAGTCATCTCAGCAGATTCTTTAGAAGTCACCAGGTAGAACTAGATTTAATTGCATGTTACCTAAGCATTTCCGGGACTTTCCAGCTATGGCTCTGTTCTTCTTTCAGATCAATAACAAAGCTGTGTCTGAACTTCCCAGCTTGTATGTTCTTTTAGCTTCTGCAGGTCGCCCACGTGTTCTTCACCAACACTTCTTAACACCGCCTTTGTTTATTCTGTAATCACTTGCTCCATCCTCCACTTGCAAATAAGAATCAGCCAGTAAACTAGTCCCACTTCCTTGTTTTCAAACATTAAAAACAAGATAAAAACTAATCTCACATCGGCCTGTTGTACATATTTAAGAACAACCACACTGACATCATAGCTGAAGTACCTCAAATCTATATTCTGTAAAATTGTGATTTGCCAGGAAATTATTGTAGGGAGAGTCTGCGTGGAATGGAACTGATGCAGACTTGTGTGAACTAGAACAAGTAAAGCCTCTGTTGACCTAAACTTGGTTCCTGGTGACATATTCCTATAATGCAAAAATGGTTTATCTCTTTCTTCCAGTACATGTTTTTCAGGTTCCCAATAGGACCTGTAGAATTTGGATTTTCCAGAGGTCTCCCGTTATGAGAGAAGAGGCGGAGGAGGAGAGATTGGTGGACTACAGTGAAGCAATAGTTTTCCAGGACAGAGGAAGCACATTCCAGAAAGTGGGTTTATGAGCCAAGAGGCAGCACATCCTACAGCTGGATAGGAGACAGAGGAAAAGAGTAAGGCTAGCTAGTCAGTCAGGAGGAGGAGGAGGAAGAGGGGAGGAGAAGGAGGAGGAGGAGGGGAGGGGAGAAGGAGGAGGAGAAGAAGGAGAAGGACTGTGGTACTATGGGCATGGGGTGGGAAAGTATTGGGAGCACTCTCCACTTAGCCCAAGCATAAGAAAAATGGTGTCCACTGGCATATGTAAATGCACTCTGAATAGTGCATTAACATCTTGGTTTTAGACTAGGTTATTGACCTAATAGATCCAATGGTAAAATTATCTGTTTTGGGACTGGAGCTGCAGCCAAACTGGAACAAAGCAGCAGAGACCACTTGCTTGGAAAGTCTTAGAAAGAACAATTTTAAATGAATAAGGGTGGTGGGCTAGGGACTGGGGGACACCATCATTTGTTCCTGCACCCAGGACATAGTGAACGACAGAGGTTTTCCCCTCACTGTTGCAATCTTGTCTTGAGGTTTTTTTTGCCCAGGAGAAGAGATCATTTACCTTTAAGCTATACCTTTGTAAGAAAGGAGGACTCCCTCTTAGAATGGACAGAAAGCAGTCAAATCACCGTTTACTAATCCGTGCATAAATGAGTATGTTTGCTCTCTCTTAAATCAAAGAGAACCGCACCCTTTAATGTTATGAGTGTATAAACACCGAAACTCCCTAGCACACTTTTCACCTGGTTGGCTGTTCTTTCCACCAGTTCCTCTTCAAAGAACAGGACCTCCTGCTTCAAAATGAGCAGGTACGTAATAGGAGGTGGGGAGAAGCCATCGATACTGGCATTTACCTGCATTTGTCTTTTTTTTTTTTTTTTTTTGAAAGAAGCTGAGAGACTTGGCAAAATACATAAAGGTGATTGACGGATAGAAGGAGTTGGCAAATCGCTTCACCTCACCAAACCGAAAGAGTTTAAGTTCTGGAACAGGAGCTTAAATAAACCAACCTAAAATATTACCACAATGCTGTGGTACCGTGACAGAGCCCAGAGTTCATACATACATCTCCTGGACTGCTGACTAAGCTATGGTTTGATTAACCAGTTTGCCAAATCATCCCAAATTGACTAGGTTTTCCTGCAAGCTATATAAGTTAAGGTTTCAGGACTACCTGTCCAGCTTCATTTCTGTGGCCTTCTGTGCAAAGCCACAATTGCAGGAAATTGCTCTTAGGAGTTAATAAAACAACAACTTGGAGGAGGGATAATACCTGAAGAACTTAAGCATATTAGTTTCTTCCAATCAATGAGTGTTTTGAAAAGCATCTTTCATATCTGCCCATAAGTGGGGTTGGTGCTGCCAGAAAGGAATTGCTAACATGCTTTTTTCATGATTCAGTCCTTTCTCCAGGATCTTCATAAGTTCAGGTTCATAATCAGTTGGTGTCCATATCTGCCTCCTACAGATTTCACAGGCCCCTGTTAATAGTCGCCATCCTGCTGTAGCACCCTATCATTTCTCAGCTTTGACTAAGGGTAGGCTGTAGCAAAACTGTAAGTACATAATTTAGGCATAAGAATCCTTTACAACAGGGGTCCCCAACCCCCGGTCTGTGGACCGGTACCGGGCCGCAGCATGCCAGCAACCGGTCCGCACAAACAAGCAAAGCCCCATCTACGAGATGCAGGCAGCACACAAAACCATGCACTCTCCGGTCCGTGGAAAAACCTTTCTTCACGGAACCGGTCCTTGGCGCCCAAAAGGTTGGGGACCTCTGCTTTACAATATAAACTTTGCTGGGCAAAATGTGGACAGTCACAACCACGCCTTTTTCCACACTGTGTGGCAGAAATCAGCAGCAGATGGTCTGATCCAAATCTTTAGACATGACATTAACTACTGTGAAATGTCCTCAAGAAAGCTCTTGTGTAGGTAATCCAGGTCATGAGGAAGAATGTCCATTTAGCTGAAGAGAAGCTCTGCATTCAACTTCATATATAAAAATCCCTTTACATATACATATAGCAGTGACAGATTCAGAGTTATAAATAACTAGGCTTTGAGCTGAAAAGGATGATTAAATTTACACTTCTGGGAAGACAGCTTTGACAACAAATTCTTATTTCCATCAAACATCGGGTTAAAACTCAATCCCAATACAAAGGATTACAACCACTTCAGCAGTAAGTGAAATTTAATATTAGTAACATTATGATATAAAACATTATAGCTCTACGTCCTATGAGTAAAATTGTGCTGTTGCTACTAAACTCTCCAATGGATAAATAAAACCAACCAATACAATAGAATGACGTAAAAAGACAAAGAAGTAGATTTACTGTTAAACTGTAGTCTAAGTGGCTAACATGCCTGGTAAAGAGTCCTTCGTTTTCTATTTTTTGTAATTAATATGGCCTCAGGAGGAAAATGGAGAAGATGACTGATGATTCAAATAAAGTTGAATTTACATATCATAATGTTTATTGATTTATTTACTGGAATACTCTGTTGCAATCAGACAGTTCTCAGCAGTTCACATACATCAATGGAAATACAGTAAATATCTAGAATAAAAATATAAGCAAAATGACATAGTTCAGTCCCTGAAGTTCTCTGAAATAACCCTGAAATTTGAATCAGAAGTGTCAAAACTAAAGCAGATACTGTAAGTGTGAATAGAAACCCCTATGGAAAATGGGAAAAAAATGAAAAAAAAGAAAAAAAATTATGTTGTGATTTACAGACTGGCTTTAATGATTACACATTATGGATTATAGAAAGAAGAGAATCATGATGTAACTTTAGAAAGATTAACAGCAATAGCAATAGCCCTTAGACTTATATACCGCTTCACAGTGCTTTACAGCCCTCTCTAAGAGGTTTACAGAGTCAGCCTATCGCCCTCAACAATCTGTGTCGTCATTTTACCAACCTCGGAAAGATGGAAGGTTGAGTCCACCTTGAGCAGGTCAGGATCGAACTCCAGACTGTGGGCAGAGTTAGCCTGCAATACTGCATTCTAACCACTGTGCTACCAGGATTAAAATATAATTGTCCTTATAACTGCTGTGAAGTATACTAGAAGCTACTTTTTTCTTTCTTTTCCGTATTTTTTTACTTTCTTTTCTTTTCTTGACCATTTAGCTTTCTTTCTGATTCCTTTCTGTTTTTCTTCCTTACTTCGTATGACTTTGTATTTGTTTTATCTTCCTTTGTAAAAGTTTGTGAAAATTATATATTATAAAAAAATATATCAAAGCAGATAAGAATTCCTGCAATCACTTTGGAGGCAAGCAAGGCATGGCTTGGAAGGATTGAGAACAAGGATTTTGAATTGTTTTGAAACTAATAGAAAGACAGCTCAGGGCCTGAAGGACAGGGCTGATATGGCCATGTTGGTGGCTACCTATGTGCCAACAACAGGCCATGGCATTCTGGACCAAGGGAAGCTTTCAAAGCATCTTAAAAGCCAAACCCATAAGGAGCACATTGCAGTAGTCAGGTGGGTGGCAATGACGGCATGAATTACAGCTTGCCTCCTGGAGTTGAGGGAGCTCCAGTGTTAGTGGTTCTCAAGAAAAGACTGAACAACCGTTGTCCAGGTTGGTGTAAGGTCTCCTGTCTTGGGGAGGGGGTTGGACTAGAAGACATGCAAGACCATTCCAGCCCTATGATGCTAGGTCCTCTTGCTTCAAGTTGGGACCAAAACTGGTGCACCAAACTGAGTTGGGAAAAGGTCCTGATGGCTACAACCTCCACCTGCCCATCTAATAGTTGCTGGGCCCTGCGATCTCAAAGTCTCTGAAATGCTTCCTCAAGTATACCCTACCCAGAAACAACACTGAAGGCTTCAAAGAACAAACAGCAGCTGCCTCTTCTTAGGTTATTACTTGATTCATCCCATCCAAACTTTTGCAGCCTCCAGACATTGGGTTGCTGCATGTCCTTTACACCAGGGGTCCCCAACCCCCGGTCCATGGACCGGCACTGGTCCGGGGCACGCCAGCAACTGGTCCGCACAAACAAGCAAAGTCCTATCTACGGGATGCAGGCAGCACACAAAACCACGCACTCTCCGGTCTGTGGAAAAACCTCTCTCCACGGAACCAGTCTCTGGTGCCCAAAAGGTTGAGGATCTCTGCTTTACACCCCAGAGTTATACAACAATATTTACTTTCAGGCAAATATACAGTCTTTTGCATGCTTCAACTTCATAAATGTAAAACATACTGGGCTTCAATGGTCAGTTGGTGACTTTTTGTCCCTAAGTTAGATTCCCTCATGTCAGCAAAATAGATTTTCAAATTTAATGTACATCAATAAAATGTTATATCCACTGTAATCATAGGTCAGGGATCATAAAGACTAAGATCTTCTCAGTTCTTATTGGCCAAATTTACCCTTAAATGCACAGGAATCGCTTATCAGAAAATCCTTTTTACCGCTTATCTTATTTAAATGTCCCTTTTGGGATTGGGTAATGGGTTCATGTGTTGCTGTCCAAAGGAAAAAAAAACTTATTTATTTTGGAGTAATTTACCCAGGTTTGGGAAGCACTAAATTAACTTCTTAAGATAGGCTTCTAAATGTCGCAATGCAGGGTGGAGTCTTTATGCATTAAGTCATTTCTAAAAAAAGGAAATGCGAGACATTCAGGCTTGAATGCATTCAGATTGCCTACGGTGGAAAACTACACCCTTCTGAGGTGAAACTATTATTATCTAACTGCTAGCTTGTGGACAGGGCCATGTTTATTCACCCTCAGGAAAAAATGAACTCTGCATATACTCTAAGACAAATTGGCTCGTTAATTTCACAAAGGAAATACCAGGGTTCCCCCCCCCCTTTTTCCTGTTGTGAGTTTTCACTAACATAGAAATGACTAGTAAATCAGCAGAAATCCTTTCTCCAATATAAAGAAGCCATTCAAGGAACTTCAGTGTCAGAATTTTTGCCAGCTCTTTGAGCTACTTCAAAAACTCAGCCAGGAAATGGCAGGAAAGTCTAAAAAAACCTACCCCTTTTCAGATCTTGTCCATATCTTGCTCCCCAAACTAGTAGCCACGGCTGTCGAGGCATTATTTGATAAGTTTGTCCCAGTTTCTGGGCCTGTTATCAGCATCCTGACATGCCACATTTACGGTTGATGCTCAGTCATCCTGTGGTTTATTTGCCTGTAAGTTGAATGCAGTGTATAATCCATATACTGCACTTATAAACTCAGTTTGTGCCCCAGAATAAAAACAAAACAAAACCTTAAGCAACAGTGGTTTATCCAGCAAACAATTACAGGGGAATCCAAGGTGAAAATATAGACTTACGTTTAATAGGTTGTAGACATGCCAATTTTCTTAATAAAAAGCAATGGAAAGCCATCGATTTGGCAGAATCTGCTATATGTATGGTGATTATTCATTTTTTTATTACAAAGAACAGTCTTTTTATATCAGGAAGGCATCCTTTAGATGTCTTTATTTTTCCAAAACATACTTTGGTCCTTTTTGGCATTTAACTTATACTGTACAAATGGCACCATTTAAGGGACGGGCATTCATATTCTTGTGAAAAATATGGAAATAGAATAGCACTGATGTTACCTAGTTTGGTAATGAAACACCTGCAAGAAAACCACCTAGCTCAAAGAGCACCAAGGACCCCACTAATAAAATAGTCTTTTTAAATACAAATTTACTTATTGAATTTTAGGTATTTTTTTTATTAGAACAGGCGTTTTTGTAAAGTTGTCCCTTGGCCTTGCTCTTGAATTTCCCTTTTTAAAGCAAAGTTATAACCATAATAAACAATTCTTTTTATATCCTTACAAACCTCTTCAGCTTTGTCCCTTTTCAACTGAGTCCTTGTATTTTTTCCCCCCCCAAGCAGCTTTTACTTGCACCGCAGCTATGTGCAAATAAAGGCAGAGCAACCGACGGCCTTCCGCATATTTTGCATTATCCCCGCTGCCGTCCTCGCAATGGGAATCGCTCCAAACCAAAACCACAAAGGAGGCGCCGGTCTACCGCCCCCGCCCGGGTAAACAAACTCCAGCTTCCCCCCCCCCCCGCGCCAACTAGGCTGGAGGCCGCGCCCCTTTTCCCTTGGCAGATCTCGCGAGATCCGCGCTCGAGGCTCTCCCCTTCAAGCGTTTTTTTTCCCTTTCGGAAGCGGGGCGTGGCGTGGCGCTCTCGCGAGACTAGGCACCCGACTGCTTGGCGTCTCCGCGGTGCCGGTTGCTCAGTCTTGGCCGCGCGAGGAGAAGGAGGAGGCGGAGCTGCCGCCGGTCTGACGGATGCGCTGCTGAGGCGGACGGAGCCACCGCTATGTCGCTGCCGGACTCCCCGAGCTCCCCGGGCCCGCGCTGGGCCCCGACGCACGTCCAAGTGACGGTCCTCCAGGCGCGGGCGCTGCGGTCCAAAGCCAAGGGCGGCGGAGGAGGAGGAAGCAGCGATGCCTACGCCGTCATGGCGCTGGGCAAGGAGAAGTTCGCCACCTCGGTGGCCGAGCGCTGCCTCGGCTCGCCCGTGTGGCGGGAGGAGGCCACCTTCGAGCTGCCCTCGCTGCCCCGGCGGGGCCTAGGCGGGGCCGGCGGGCCTGGGCCCAACGCCGTGCTGCAGCTGACCGTGCTCCACCGCGCGCTGCTCGGCCTCGACAAGTTCTTGGGCCGCGCCGAGATCGGCCTCGGCGAGCTGCAGGGCGAAGGCGGCCGCCGCAGCACCCGGTGAGCGGGCGTGGAGAGCCTCCAGGCTCAGGGGCAGTCTACCTGCGCGGGGAGGAAGAAAAGGCAGGGCAGGGGATGCGCCTGTCGGGGCCACGCTCGTTTTTATACTAGGACTCGTTTTGGCTTCCCTGAGAAAAAGCAGAGAAATGTGAAAGAATATATATTTTAAACGCCCCCCCCCCTTTCCTTCCCCCTTCCCACGGCGAAACATCTGAATATCTAATTGTCAATTGTCAGATCTCTAATGTTGTATATAGTATGTTTTATGTTGTATATAGTATGTTTTAAATGTGTGTTATGTATGGGTTCCCTTTGAGAGGAAGCAACTAAATTTCATTTTTAATGTGTGCCATTGTGCCCACAGGAAAAATTGACAATAAAGGTTATCTAATCTAATATCTGAAGATCTAATTGTCTAAAATAATTGCACATTAGATGTGTGGTAGGAGTCAAATGGAGCCTCCACCTTCAGGCCCAGTGTATATGTCTACACCTGAAATGAAGGGGAATACTGGCTGATATTGGCGTGAAGCAGCCTAATGGGACAAGAGGGGATTTCTTGGAGTAGGACCTGTTTGTATGTTTTGTGTGTTGTGAGCACCCACCCATTTGGGTAGTTCATGATAAGGTATATTGTGTGAGCCCCCCAAAAAGCTGAATAGGAAATGGGAATCCAGATAGCGTTCCTTTATTAGGAGAATAAAATGTTATTTTAAAGGCCACGTTTATATTTAACATAAATGTTTTGGATAGGCCAGCTCAGCAAATTTTTAGTTTAGTTTTGTGCTTTAGGTTAAAATAGTCATTTGAATTAAATGGAGGGGTGGAATAGTTCTGCTGGATACAATTAGAGGCTAGCCAGCACACTTTAGTTTGTGCTTTTAATACAGACTTTTAATTAAAAGGAAAGCCTATTTTTTAAAAAAATTAACATCCTGTTTTCAAGTACTGTACTTTATTTTTTATTTATTTTATTAAGAAAATTTACGTGGCCACCCACTCATCATGGTGACTCCATTCAGCTTATAGAAATAAACCCCAATACAAAACCCAATAATACTTCCAAGAAATGCCCAAGGAAGGTATAAAATGATCAACTCGTTTTCATTTTTCACTCAGCAGCTAATACTCAGTACATCATGTTGCTTCTGTTTAATAGATGTTGATCTGCTAATAGTTAAAGATAAACCTATCCTGTATAAATGCAGTTACATTCCTTTTACATTTTTCAAAGTAAATATTCATCTTTCTGAGTAAAATTGGCTTTCAATACTGTAAACAAAAGCTGCCTTGAAGAATCTAATAGATTTCAATAAAATAAGATATATTTGTGTGTCTTCTGGAGCGAAGGATGAATTTGCTTGATTATGAAAAACTAAATGGAGAATGATGTTTACATTTGTAAATTTGGGGACGATGATGAAATAAAAAGTGTCATTTTTAAATTACAACTTGAACTGAAAAATAATTGGTAATATAGAATATTGGTATAAAAATTAAGTTAGAAATATTGACGGCTGAAGATGGGTAGAATCCAGTAATTTGATGAAATACCAGTGACTGTTGAATGTTTGGAGATTAACTCCCCCCCCCCCCCAAACTCCAGTGTTAATTTAAATAGCATACTTTTAATAGGTTGAACTAGTAATGTGACACTGGGGGTTAGAGGGAAAGAGAGGTAAATAATCCAAATGAAATGGATTAAGGTACCAATAATTAGGAGTTATTGAAAAAGAACGAAGACTTCAATTTCAGTCCAAAATGTAGGGCTATTTAATGAAAGGTTGGGATAGACATTTATCTTTGGAAGAAAATATTGGAATCTAAAATTCTACAGTTAATACAAGGTTTCAGTGGGTGTGTCCTTTCGATCAAGATGAGAATGTTTTCAAATGTTTATATGGCAATTTGTAAACTCATGTTGGGTGTGTTCCTTTTATAAAATGTGCATCATAAGATCGGGGCAGGTGAAGTATCTATATTCAGTAGCTGCTAGGAATGAGTCAGAATTTTCTGTATATCCTTATAGCCGTTTACTGATTGATTGGATTTTAGCAGCCCCACAAAACAGCCTTCTTGATTCTGTAACAAGAATTTGAATGTTGCTAGTTTAGAGAGAAATTGGAAAAGTGAGTTTACATATATACCTATTGCTCTATCTACTTTGTGATACAAGAAACGTGAATACCATCAGACAAACACTTGTAATATATATATATATATATATATATATATATATATATATATATATATATATATATATATATATATATATATATATACTTTCATTAAAATTATTTCCTCCCATAGGTAGTTTTTCATACATTAAAAATCATTGTCTATTCTTTCTGGTGAGAATGTGCTTTGAAAGCAAATGTGCATTATTATGTGAGGTATAACTCCATCATATGCTACTTGTTCCTCTATAGGAGCAAAATTGCTTTGGGGTGGTAGATAAACTTCTATAAATAGAAGTTCTTTGTGCAGACGTCAAGCTGGAATTGGTAGTAAAATGGATAGCTTGCACCTTCATTGTTGAAAGTCGTGTTTATAGTACTTCCCCTAATTTTTACATATGTTTTTATGATTGTTTAAATGTCGTAAAGGAGGCTATTTGTTTATTTTAAAATGGCCTCTGTGGAGTAATGCGAAGAGCTTCCAGACTCATAGCTAGTCTGTTAAAATTTCTTGTTCTGCATTTTACATCCTAAAAACAGCATTGCCAACTATATAACCTCAATCAGCGCAGGATTTTAAAAATAAAGCTATTGAAGAATTCATTTATTATTTTAAAATAGGCATTTTCCTATTATGTCAGGATTCCTGCTGCAAAACGTGCACATAGGAAAAAGCATGCTTTAAAAATAAAAGATTAAATATTTAAGACTGTATTATTAGGTTGTAATTCTATGGCCTTTTGGAAAATGTCTCAGACTGTACCAAAATTTCTTCTTTTGACTTTGAAGAGAAGATTCTAACCTTGGGAGAGAAAACTTAGCCCTTTTTTCTGCCATTTTTCCAAGTGGAAAAAAACAACTAGATATAAATTAAATTATGTTTCAACAATAATAGTTGAGCACTATATTCACATTCACCATTGAATAAAACCATCTGATTAAATTAAAAATATACGTGCATGGTAGATAATTGATGTATCACTGTTTTGTTTTGGAGCACAGAAAATGATTCTTTAGAACAAAATAACACGATCCTTTTCTTTGGTCAGCTTGTTTTTGGGCTGAGCTCATACTTCAGTGTTAGGAATGTAAATTACAATATATTATGATAACATTATTTTCTTAAAATCGTATTGGTTATAGTTGATAAATGGCAGCTCTCTTGTAAAGGCTGAACTATAACAAGTCCAGCAGGCTTACCAAGTTTGCCTGACAGTCTCGAATTCTTTGTACAACCATGATAAGCATCCAGAGAATGTTTGAAGGAAAGGCTCTGTTCATAACTTTCTTAATACAATAAGCAGCACAATGTCAGCTAAGCCATTGGATTGGTTTTATAGGGGAAAACCAGAGCTGTTTGATCTCCTTAATTTTTACTGATTTAATCACCTTTACATCTGCAATTGATTGACTATAATGCCATCATGTATTCTAAATCTGTTGGTAGCTTTCCATTTGAAAATTGTATCCTTTTACAGAGCCTTATACCAAGGGGCTGATTTTTGATAGACAGTAGTACTTTTCCTATGGGATGGCAAATACACAACCATGTGCAGGTAATGGTCATGGTTTTGAACTAAGGGATATCCCACTTAGAATCATATCACTTAGGACAGGGGTCCCCAACCCCCGGTCCGTGGACCAGCACCGGACCGTGGCATGCCAGAAACTGGTCCACGCAAACAAGCAAAGCCCCATCCGCGGGATGCAGGCAGTACATGAAACCACGCCCCCTCTGGTCCACGAAAAAACCTCTCCATGGAACCGGTCCCTGGTGCTCAAAAGGTTGGGGACCTCTGACTTAGGTGACCTAGTTGAAGAGCATTTGCACCATCTCATCTGCTGTTCAGAGGGAGGTAGGAAAGAATGTGGAAAATCAGTTGCTTTACATCTGGTGCTTTTTCTCATTCTGTTCCTCTGTTTCGTTCTTTTCTCCAAGCTTGGTATGTAAACTTTTAATGCATGCAATTTTTCTTATAATAATATGGAAATATTTCAAATGAAAGGAGAAATTGCATGAATACAGGTAGTCCTTGAGTTGCAACCATTAGTTTAACAACCGAAGTTACCATGGCACTTGAAAAAGTGACTTAACGACCTGTCTTCCCACTTATGACTGTCACAGCCATGGCCATGTGATCAAAATTTGGGCTCTTGCAGCTGGTATTATTTACAGGGCATCACAGGGTCACGTGACTGCCATTTGTGACCCTCCCAGCCAGCTTTCGACGAGTAAAATCAAAGGGGGGAGCCAAATTTGTTTAATGATCGAATGATTCACTTGACAGCCGCAGTGATTTGCTTAACAACAGTGGCAAAAAAAAATAAATCTCATAAAATTGGGTGCAACTCAACCACTTTGCTTGGCAATGGAAAGTCTGGTCCCAATTGTCGTAAGTCGAGGACTACTTGTACATAGATTCCTCTTTCTGCTTCCAAAATCTTTTTCTGGTGATAACTTTCTTCTTTTCTTTCTTTCTAGTCATGCTATCTCCTATGCTGTATCCGGTTCCATTCAAGACTATACTACAGTACTTGTCTTGGTTCATGTTGTACCTATGAGGGAACCAAAAGGTTAGAGAAACCAAGATGGCTTGCATCTTAGGCTTCAGTAGAGAAGCAGTTCATTCCTTCCCATATATTTCCTTGTGTCTATCAGTGCTGGCATTTCAGCAGTTACCATTACCAATCTTAAGGAGAGAGTTTGGGAAACAGCCAAATCGTAACAGTGTTTTTATATTGTAGCAATTTAAAATTACAGAACTGTTGTATAACAACAAACCCACCAACAGAATAGGGGGAACTAGGAAAAAAGTTTCAAGATCCTATTAAAAGCAAAACCTTTCTCCAATTATATTCCTGTATCTTAAGAGTGAAAGCTCCCACTTCTCTTAGCAGCAGATAAATTTACATCTGCAGTTTAGATAAGGCTCATCTTGTTTAAGTGCCTCAATTCTCCTTTCTACCCATTATAAAAAATTCTCTGGATGTATTATACTTTCATAAGGGTGTTTAAAATTCTTACAGAAACACGTTCCTCTTTTGTTAAACAGTTTGAAAATCTCCTTAAATGGGAATTACAAAACGAATTACTATCTATGGACATATGCATAAATGGATAAATAACATGATGCACTTAAATTCACACTAAATATGAACATCATATGGGAATAAAGAGCAGGATTTTTCAAGATTTTCTTTGCCTAATAGCTATCTGTGCCCGATAGTTCAGAAGGGTCTACGACAACTTACCACAGCCAACTCACCATGCGACAATTTGCCGCGGGAGAAGAGTTATATTAATATTGAAAAAATAGTGGAATAGAATCAAATTAAATGAAATAAAGGATGCCAAAGGAGGGGGAAAATGAAATGTGAATGACAAAACTTGAAATAATGGTTTAACTATTTAAAATAATGAAACTGAGTTGTTGAATTGTCCTGCGGTGAGTTGGCCATAGGGAATTGTCTGTGACAAATTGGCCATGGCAAGTTGGCTGTGGGGAGTTGCCTGCAATGAGTTGTCCCATTCCCATTCAGAACTACCCACCCTTCTAAGATATGTAAGCATAGAGACCCTTTTTTCCTGATATTTGTACACTAGTTTTAAAGTAAAAAGTTATAACTGTAAGTATTTTGAGAATAATGCAGTACATTGGAGGAATAAATACTTTTATGATTCCCCCCCCCCTCTTTTTTACATTAACCTTTGCTGGATCATTTCATACCCATAGAGAATTTCATTCTTCTTTTATTTGGGCTAAAACTCTGCAGGAAGCATGTTGGAATTCGTGTCTTCATGTTCCTAATTCCTGATTTCACTTTCCATGTATGTAGATGGTACAAGCTTCACTCCAAACCAGGGAAGAAGGAAAAAGAGCGGGGCGAGATTGAGGTGGATATCCAGTTCATGAGGAGCAACATGACAGCCAGCATGTTTGACCTGTCCATGAAGGATAAGCCTCGGACTCCCTTTAGCAAGCTGAAAAACAAATTAAAAGGAAAACGGGGCAATGGATTGCCAGATACAGCTTCAGCAATTATTCCTAGCATTACTCACTCTCCAGCTGACAGTGAAGAAGAGTCAAATGAAAAGGAGAAGAAAAAATCAAAGTTCAAGACACTGTTCTCTAAGCCTGGTTTGCATAAAAGCAATATTTCCCAGTCCATGTCTGTGCTACCCACACTCCAGCCTGTTTCAGAGAGAGTTCGACTTCGGCCCAGTGACTTTCAGTCACAGTGGAGTGATGAAGATGATGACACTTTGACAACGGTCTCTGAGAGTGAGTAGCCTCTTCATTAAGAGAAGCGGTTTCATAAACTCTTCTGAGGGCTGTCTGACTTTGAGACATCATATATTTTCTTTTTTGATTAAAATTGAGTTCCCCCTGTGAGAGAATGGAGCTGTCACGATGATCTGTAGTATATGTCATTGGTTATTTTAAGTCTGCTTTAAGTAACCCCCAAACCGTAAATATATTGTTACTAAAAATCCTCAAATTTGTATAGATATGTTCTTTCAGAAATTATTTGCTTGCCAAATGCTGATAGCGATGTTATTTTTTCTTTTCAGAGCCCTCTGCAAACAGAACCAACAATAATGTGCTTGGACCCCCTTCTGTCATGACCCACAAGAGAACTGGTAGTGGAGACTCCAAGCAGTTAAACCAAATAATGGCTGGCAGCGCTAAGAAGGATATGCATTCTTTATTTGGTCTCAGATCCAAAAATGATCCAGTGTCCAGGTCCAATTTGTGTATCAATGGCAGCCACGTTTACATGGAAGAAAATGAATCAAAGAGCGACCTCGTTACAAAAGAAGGCACTCCATCTCCTCTGACATCCCAGCGAAAACGCCTCTTTCTCTCTCAGGAAAACCTGTCTCTCGAACGCGAGAAGGAGCTTGAAAATCCTCCCAGGTTGGCCCTTGATAAGTTGCCCGCTGGGTCATCTTCGTTGGAATCCTTTAAAGCCATGACTCTGCCATCGTACAAATTGCTTGCTGGCGGGGATTCGATAGAAAACAACACTCCGTTTGTTTCAGACACTCCGAAAGAAAACAAGGAGATCAAAAAACAGGAGAACAAGAAGTCTGGCTTGCTGTCTCTTGTGACAGGGAAAAAAGAAACCAAAACCAGCGAGGAGATGGGCAACACTGAAGGTTCTCTGAAGGCGAAGGAGGTGAAGCGCAATGAAAAAGAATTGGCCAGAAAAGAGACAAACCCTTTTGAGCTCCCTGTGGATGGCAGAAGGGGCCACGGCCCAGCTAAGAGTAGTGCTACAGATGCTGTGATTGCAAAGACATCAACAAACCCTTTCAGTGAGAACACTGTGGAAGGAGAGAAGCCAGAAAAAAATGCCGCTTCTGTGAAACCTTCTCAGACGAAACATGTCAAACCCAGGTTTGTAAAGAAAAGTGCTTAATTTTCTGCTAATATAAAGATGATTTCATCCACTATCATCATTTGTCAAGGCTGCCCACTTTAGAACACTGGGTAGCTTCTAACATTGGAATGCACAGTGGACAGTTAAAAAGATAATACCAAAACCTAACTGCCCCCACAAAAAGAAGCAACCTTAACAAACATACAAGGGGTTCTGCAGTCTCACCTATTAAGAGTTACATGGTGCCCAGAGTCTCTTTGGCGAGTGAGATGGGCAGCATATAAATTTTATAAATTAAAAAAAAAAAAATAACTTCAGGCCTTCCAGAACCCCAGGAGGAGAGTGCGTGCTATAGATATCTCGAGTGGGATGGGATCAAAGGTCACAAATATATTAGCATATAATACATTTAGTAAGATTGATCTTTTAGCTGGGACAGGTATAAATTTCAGGGTGTATCTGATCTGGGTATTTAGCAGTTAGATCATTCTGCAGGTGACCTGCATGGTGCTCTGTATTCTTAGAAAAAGGAGAGTAACATATGGCCGTTGCAAGCTACCTTGATGTTTTTTTTAAGGAGAAAAAGCAAAATAGTTGCTATTCTTGCCCTCGGGGTAGAAATATTCCTCATAGAGGTTCTACAGCTGGAACACAAAGGGAATTGGAAGAATTATTTGAAAACTAGGCTGTTTTATGTTGTATAAGTTGATTAGATTTGCAAAGTAGTTCACATGTCCCAAACTAAATGTTTAATCAAAGTACGTCACTATAGATACTGAGGAATATTGATAGTGACTCAGGTTCATTGTTTTAATTTGGTGATATATATTATATATGTGATAACTATGTCTTGTAACTTTGACTTTGTACTAACTATATTTTAGAGACAGATAAATGTTGCTTTTGTAAGGAAAGTGCGACTATCAAAAACAGTGCTGTGCTTTCTAACTTTTGTGTCTTTGCTGCTTTATATATTTGAGGGCTTTGCTGCTCGTGCAGTCTATTCAATCCACTGAGTTTAACAAAAATGTAATACTTTATAGACAGATTTTTTAAGATACAGTTTATTGCTTTTCCATTTATAGTATTAAAAAATATCACAGCATAAAAGTATGCTTGGGTGCTTCACTAAAGCCCTATATCCCTCCTTATTACTAACATGCAGCAGCTTCTCTAAACTCTTTATCTAAAATGTGTCTGCTTGTCTCAGGTTGCATCTGCAACTGACATGCAGGTTTTATTTTGTCCCTTCTTACAGACTGGGCGTGTCTTCAGAGGATGAAACCAAAGCCACCTCTTTTCCTCCTGTTCCTCTTCCTCCTACTTGCTATCCTTCAAATAATGAAAATAATCCTTTTACTTCTAAATTGGATGCAGAACAGAAAACTCAGGAAGCTGGTAGGTTTGATAGCTCAACGAATGTTTCTGTTAATAATCCATTCACTACAAAATGGATGCAGGATTCTAGCGACTTGGTATGCTCTGCAGTTTCTGTCTGTCTTCCTTCAGCTTCTGGCCGTGAAAATAATCCTTTCAGTCCTAAATGGGAACAAGAATCTCAGACGCAGGAGATGGAAACCTCTTCCTTATACGCTCTACATTCTGCAGCTTCCATTACTGAAACTCATACTATTCCTTCTCAGCTTTCTAATGTTGATGATCCTGTTGTAGTCAAAGTAGGACAGGAATCTGAAAGAATTAAAAGTCCTCCCACATCTATAAGTTCTATATCTGTAGCTGAAAACATTGATAATTCCAAGTACCCTGATGATGTTTCTTCAGAAAAGTTTCAAAATGAAAGCTTAACTAATCAAACAGAGAGTCCTTCACCACAGTCTTCTGACCTAGTTAGAGTGAATCCAAAAGCCCCATATGATGACAAAGTGCATATAGTACTGCCTTTTAAAGAAAATAACGGGATGAAAAATTCAGTAGCCTTTGCCCTTGATGAATCGAAAGAGGATGTAATAAGTAGTCCTAATGACCGTGCAGATGAAGATTCACTTGAGGTAAATGAAAATAAAGAGGCACTAAATCCATTTGAAAAGAATAGCAGCCAGGTAATTGAATTAAACATAGAAAATAGTTGTGGCTCTAAGCCTGATGAAGAAGACATAATTTCTGTTCATACTAGTGGGAACCCCTTAGAGAAGGAAGTTGAATCTGGCTACTTACCTAAAATGGAGCCACCAGTACCAACTGCAAGAGTCCTCATTTCTCTGCAAACCAAAATGGCAACTGCTGAACTGAGTGACAAAACACACTCTGTACCACCAAAACCAGCACCAAGAAATGGTTTGAAAGTGAAAAAATGTGCACCTCTGACTGATGAATCAAAAGAAGATGTGTCAAGAGATGCATCTGTTTTCAAAGAGATTTCTCCAGACAGTTCAATCTTTAGTGAAAAGCCAAGCCATATTTGCTCATTAACTTCAGAAATGGCTGTCCTTCCTCGTGAATACGATAGTGGTAATACGGATCCATCTCAAAGTATTAAGGATGACTCTAACCACATCATGAGAACATCACTTGGGATTTCAGGTCCTGGAGAGCTGAATGTAAAGCCCATTACTCTTCCTGTTATTCCAGAAGTAGCTTCAGATGATGAGCAATTAGGGGATTATCAGCAGAATCCGGAAAGTATGGCACTAAGTGAAGATTTGTCAAGAAATGAAGATGGCTTTGTGAACTTGTGGTCTTCTATTGAGAGGACAGATCTGACATCAACTAAGAAAGCTATTGGAGAGACTGTATCAGGTCTCATGCAAATGAGTAATTTTGGCAGTTCATCCAACAGATTGTTGAAGGATCCAGCCAACAATGTATTGGATGCAGAAGTACATAAAAACCCAAATCATAACCTTACAGGCATAGAAAAGAAGTGTGGAGAATACTCAAACAAAAAGAGGCAAGAAGATTGTCCCAAGTCTTCTGTTGAGCCTGTTTCTCTTTACCCTCTGTCTGATTCTTCTCAATCTTGCTCTGTTAGTTCTTTCCAGTCTGATTCTCATGGCTTTAATAAAGCAGAATCTCCCAAAAAAGCTACAGCGGAAGAATTGGATGCCAAAGTGGAAAGCTCTGGCAAGAAGAAGCTGCTTCAGGCACGGGTTTCACCCTCTGAAACACATCCCAATCCTGGTGGAAATTCTGCCAAACTCAGGTGAGAAGACAAGCAAGATGGGTATGGGAAGTCCAATATAAAAAAGCATTAGCTGCTGTTGCATCCTTGATATCTCTCTTTTTGGTGGGAAGGTGGAAAAGCCAACTTTATTTATAACTTTAATAAATGAAATGGGGAAATAATAAGTCATGGGGAGATACTCCGTACAAGGCTAGAGCTTTGCATGTCCTGGCTTCCTGGATATTTTGTCATGTATCTCTCAGCCTATCTAATTTATTATGAAAATAAAATAGTAAAAGTGAAAATCCCCTACTTTGGCATAAATTCCTTGGAAGAAGGAAACAAATGTATTACGTAAACCTTTAGTCTTATTTGAGCGTGTTATTTAATACACTGTTTCGATTTGTAGTTCCACCATATGGTGATGCCAGCCATACAAAAGTGTCTTAAATTTGAAGGTGAAAGGTAAGAGGTAAAGAAAAAAGTGACTTTGCAGAATTCATGTGCGCAGTGCTTTTTGTTACATCCAGAGTAGATCTGTTATGTTGTTCACTGTAAATGTTATCTCTAATTTTAGACTTCATCCTGTGAAGCCAATGAATGCTACAACCAACCAACCATCTGCAAAAATCTTGAGTATAAATGCTAAGATGCTGGATAATCAAACTGAAATCAATCTGAAGGTACTTAAGGCATTTTTTAAATGTATGGGCAATCTCTGGCTCTGTAATTTCTGTTAATCCTCACTGTCAAGTAAATGAAAATTGAGTATTAGAAGAGGAGCCCATATCTATTTTAAAGCACAGTATAATATTTTGTAGCTGTGATTAAAATGTGTGCTCCTTGTATTCTGTGTTTTTAACTACCTTTTTTTATGAAGACAATGGTCGAAGGACAGTATAATCCCTTTTAAAATATGACTGGGGAATGTATGAATTGCATATGCTGAAAACTTGAAACTCTTCTAAAGGCTTTCAGCATAAGATATTTTGGTATAGGGTTATGCAATGGTTATTGACTGTGTGTATGAAGTTTGTAGTGGTTTGATTTTATACAGAAATTAGTTTTCTCAACTGAGACTATTGCAGTGGATGATTTACATGTGATATGTTAAGAAGTTTGTCTTGATTTTTACTGGTTTGAGCAGCAACAGCCAGAGGTGGGCTTAGAAAAGCTTAAAATCTTCATCTCCATAAATGTCCTTACTTGCTAATGCTGCACTTTTACATTTTGTGATTTTTTTTAAAAAGCGATTGCTTTTAAGCATTACTGAAGCATTTTTGACGTGCATGCTCGATCCCTGAAGCTAAAAGTCTGGGCTGCTTTCTTATTTTTGAGTCTATTAATGACAACTCTTTCTACTGACATGACTCCCCCCCCCTTTCTTTTTCCTACAGAAATATGACCGTTCAGATCCTGCCTGTGCTTATGCTCAGTTAACTCATGATGAACTGATCCAACTGGTCTTGAAACAAAAAGATATTCTTACCAAGCGAGATGTCCAGGTACGAGAGCTGGAAGACTATATAGATAACTTGCTTGTTAGAGTCATGGAAGAAACCCCCAACATTCTTCGGATTGAAGTCCACCCCAAAAAGAAAGCTGGAAAGATGTAAAATGGCACCTCAACCTGTATGAAGAATTTTCTTAGTCAAACTTGACTAAGAGAATGTGAAATGAAATAACTGTTACTTTAGCAAAACAAAGGTTATTTATTTCTTTGGGTAAAATTGTTTTCTTGTCTTCGAGACTGGTTAGATGTAATCCAAAAATGACAATCTTTCTTCACATACTCTTCTAATACAATGCACATATTTTGCTTCTCTGTTTATGATTAAAAGTATGACTTATGAAACTTCAAGAGAGCTATGTTGAATCAGTTTTCTACTGTGAATAATACTCTACCTGGAGCATTTATACAGAATTTTATGTAAAGTTGAAAAATATTTGCCAGAGTTTTCAAATTTCTGTGGTTAATACTAAATTTTTGTGCAATATATGCAATCTTATCCTAAGCAATTTCATGCTAATTCACTGAAAACACTGGAATATCATCAAGTCCCTCGTTTTAATTAATTAGCTGGGAAATGAAAATATTACTGGAAAACTGGGTGCCTTTGAAATCATCATTGTGACTTTCACAGGTTCTTATCAATTGGAGCTTATGCTGTGGATGTTTACAGTGGATTGTGTACTGAGCTATTTGTATTCATTTGGGAACCATAGTTAAAAAAATTGCATAGTAACGGCTGGTGAACAAACATTGCTTCCTTGTGTTGTCTATATTGAAATGGCATGTGAATAAGAGCATGCAAAACTCTGCCATTCAGCACTAAGTTTTATAATCTCTAATTGTGACTGGTTTGGGGTCCATTTTATTTGATCTGGATTGGGACAAACTGGCTGATAGCACTAGAGCACCATAGCTAGTCATTCAGTTGTAGGCGATGATTTCTAAATAGAGATTAAAGCAGGGATAAGTAACCTTAGGTTTTAAAAAGAACAAAACTCCAGGAGAAGTACTAGGTTGCTTATTCCTATATGATTTTAGGAATGTGGATGTAACTGGAATGTTCCCAGACTTTTAAAAGTTTGAAAGTACATCTTCACACAATTCTTAATTGGCCATGAATATTGACTGAGCTTGCTTTTTAGTCACTTCTTCTTTGTTCAGAAATTGATGTGTTTTTCTTCCTTCCCCTTCACTCAATAAAGTGTTCTCAAAATGTCTTCCTATTTGCGAACACCTACACAAAAATTCCTCTAACAAAGTTCTTTTCAGAAAATCATCTAAGAAAATTGGTGTACTTAAGTCCTTTTAGAATAACAAGTCTACTTAGGCTAGCCCAGGGGTAGGCAACCTTGGCTCTTTTATGACTCGTGGACTTCAACTCCCAGAATTCCTGAGCCAGCATTGCTGGCTCAGGAATTCTGGGAGTTGAAGTCCACGAGTCATAAAAGAGCCAAGGTTGCCTACCCCTGGGCTAGTACAATTACTTTTGTCAGGAAAGGTCAGACAGTTTTTGGGGGCTTCTGGAAGTCTCTTGAGTTCTTCCAGATTCTGTATTCTTCAGAGATATAATTGCTTGTGATGGTTATTATGGATGGAAATTGTCTCAAAATTGTAGATTTTCAGAATCCGCAACTGATGAGCAAGCAGTTAGAAATCTTAGGTATTTTTTGTTAAGGTGAAGAAAAGGCATTCTTTCTCATCAGATGCCAAGGCAAGTGTATCTGCAAATCTTGAACACTTTTTTCCTTTTCTATGCAGTGAAAAGTTGGGTTAAATTTTGCTCCTTTTCAGGAATTGCTAAGCAAAGCTTCCATGTAACCTCTTGTAAATTCCAAGCATTTATTTGCTGTGCCCAGAGCTGTATATGCAATATTGACAGTTAACTCAAGTTTTCCTTTCTCTTTAAGAATATCTATCCTATGTTTGAAATGAACAAACTTGAATATCTGATAAGTTGCTCAAATCTGAGAATTTTCATTGATACTTAAATTCCATTTTATTTGATCAAGAAAACTAAACAGGACAGTATTGATGTGAGAGAGTGAAGAAGAGTCAACATGCTCTCCAGCAGCAACTTTTTACATTGAGGCATTTGTTTTGGAAATATTTGGTTTGAGTTTCACCAGAGTGTTATGCTGGTAGTCTTGTGTTTCCGATGTAAAGGTTTTGAATTGTCAGGCTTTTCCACAGCTAACTTCTCTTTCCCCAGAGTAGAGAAATGTAGCCTGATCTATTTGTTGCAGTAATTACTGGAATACATATGAGGTCTACATTATCTTTCCACAATAAATAGCCTATATTATTTCTGATAAAGACTAATTAGAAACATTCACATTTTCAGCATACAGTTCATGCAGGGTTTATATAAAATAGGTCAAACTTCCTTTTTCCCATGAAAATAATAGTATGTGGTAAAGTGGGAAGAATAAATACAGTACTTTTAAATCTTGCTGACTTTTTAAATGGAAGGTTAAAGAAGTTTTTAATTCTAAAGCAGGACAGTGGATACCTTGGTCTTGGACTATGGGTGAACTGTGCCTTGAAGGAAAGAATGCGTACTCCAGATCTAGAAATATTTTATTCTGGATCTAGTAAGAAAACCGCATTTCCTATCGTATTTTAAAACTTACCTTGAACTGGGCGTCTTCCTTTTTATGATTTACAACAAAATCTTAGAATGTAGAAACTACATGTAGAGATTAGCAAGGTACTTTGCAGAATTACACAAATCTATCCACATTTATGTTCTAGCCACTCATATCTACTATTGATTCAAAATTGTTAGCAATCACAGCTAGCTGATTAAATGTAGGTACCTGCAGCAATCCAAGGATTGTTTAGAGACATTGAAGAATTAACTTAATCATTTGCTACAGCTGTTGTTTATTATCTTCCTATGCACTTTAATGAGGGATCTGTTTGGCACTGAACAGTTCTTCATCCCTCTTATTATACTTAGTCACCACACTGGATTGCAATATAGGTTTGTGAGCTAAATTTACTAACTAGCATATTTGCCACTATATAATCTGGCAATCACCAAAGAACAGAATAGCTTAGGTGGCTACGGTACTCATGTTTTGAGAAGAGGTGTAGTTTGTATGGCTTACGTTACCAATGCATTCATAACCTAATTACATATTTTAAGGTTTGGTATGAAATGAGTAATATATTTGAATGTCAGATTCTGAGGGAGGAGTAGATCATACTCTCTGTTGTTGCCATAACTGAGTGTGAAATTTGTTGAGTAGATGTGTCTGCCTCTTCCTATGCAGTATAGTTCAAATCTGAGGAACTATAAAACAAGCTTTCTTTTTGCTTCATTTGTTGAGTTAGAAGAAGCATTTTGGACTTTTCCATGGAAAAGAATAGTGATCTGGCATATTGAAATGTTGTGAAATTGCTGGTACTGAAATGTGTAACAATACATATTTTATAGGTAGACATATTTTATAGGTAGAAAACATTTTGGAGGGTATTTTAAAGTCTAGTTATTTCCTGGTTGTTAGCATAATGCTATATGCTTTTATGAAAAGGCATGCAGCAATTTGTATTATGTGTCTGATTCCAGAATATCAAATAGCTGCTTTAATACCATGCTCCCTAAGAATAACTTTCTGAAATTGACTGGAATTGTATTGTAAACATGTCCGCTAATAAAATGGCAGGTAGCAAAACAAAAAAGAAACAAAACTTGTGCTGGGCAAATTTTGAGCAGATTGAGAAAATCCAAGTTTAGAATCGTTTTATTTTGTTAATTTTAAATTTTAAAATTAATTTTAATTTCAAAAACAGTTAATTTTAATATAAGTTCCAGTAAGCTAGCATTGTTATTGGTCATTCTTGTTGAAAATTATGGGAATTGCAATCTCAGTTAAGAGCGTGCTAAACTTTCCAACCTGAAACAGGCTGTCTGCAGTTCCAATAATTGGAAAAATCCATTTTGTGTTTGGAATGTTCCATGATAACCTTTTGTACAAGGCTGATCTCAACATAGTACACAAAAAACACTAAATTGGGGGAAGATAGTTTTAAGTCATAGCTGTATGTATTTAACGGGTTTTAAGTGGGGCAGTTTCACATGTTGTGTAACATACAATGAAGGAGTTACAACGGGGCCCAGTTGTTGCCAACTTTGTCTTTGTGCATTATATATCACTCAATATATAATGTAGAAATAACAGTGCCTTAAAATCAGTATTTTACCGAATGATTTAAAAATAATCAGTTTATGTAAATTCTTGAGTTTTAATAAAATGGTTATGCAATGAATAGTTTGTCTCCCTCTGTATATTTAATGTAGAAGGATTTGAATGTTTGTTTATGGTTTGTTACAGTTGGTACATTGCCTGAGGGTTTTTATACAAAGACCTTCAGCCTTATGAAATGTTAAAATAAAGTTATTTAAAGTTAAACAAATATGTGTCCTTTGTTATATATTTTATGCGTTGATAGGCCCAAGAATGAATAAGCATGACTGTTTAGTGCACGGTGTCAAACTCGCCACGTCGCGTGACGTGTCACAACGTATCGCGACTTTTTGCATTGCCGGCAATGGGGTGGGCGTGGCTTAGGTATGATGAAACCGGCCCGCGGGCTGGCAGTTTGACACCCCTGGTTTAGTGAATATCTGTTTAGAAAGCTTGTATCCATCCAATCCATTGTTGAAGCATAAACTTCTTCATACAACCGATCGGAGTGTTTATGAAGGCAGTATTATGAATGTGATAGAGATTAGTAAATGAGGGAAGTAGAGCATATGTAAAGTAAATAGAATACTTAACTAATGGTTTATTACTAAGTGGGAGTAAGATGTACTGTGTCTTTTATTTTCAATGCATTTTTGAATATAATAAAAGTTTATGGGGAAGGTAAAGTACTGTACTTTTATATGCTGATGTTTTCAGATGTGCAAATGCTGATCAATGTCGTTAAATGCCTTTCTTTTTGCATTTTGTAAAATGTTCCCTGCCTGAAAGGGAATGGTGTGATCACTCACACACACTCATATATACATATACATACATATGTACATTTATCAAAATAGGAGTGAAGTTTTAGGTCATGGTTATTGATTTTAATAGGATGTAAATTCTGCCTAATCCTGTATTTCATACCAATATTTTAATAACCAATGACATCTCTTATTCACACTACAAACCTAATATAGAAATTATAGAAAATAAGATTATGGATGTGGATGATTAAAATCATCCTGATTTGATAATATTGAGAACATTTCTTTTTCTAATTTCCTCTGCTTTTACATATTTGGTGAGACTGAAATTTCAGGCTATTTTACATGCATATTTCAAAATCTATTTTAATAATCTGTTAACAGAACAGTTCGGATTTGAAGAACGTCAAAAGTTTTAGCGATTTAATTTTTTAAAAAAAAGTTGAGATTTTTTACAATTTGACAATAGGGCTAGTTCTAAATAATTGCATGAAAAGTAGTTCCAGTTTTAAAAAATCCTGCAGTTAAACTCTAACAACATCCTGATACAAATGTGCTTTTTTAAAAAAAATTCTGAATCACCATATCAAAAATAGGCCCTTTGCTGTAAAGCTTCCCTGCTAGAATAGGCTGAGCCGAATTTGGAAATAATTGCAATGCTAAGTCACTGCACAGGAAGGAACTGGATTATCTGAGCAAACAGTATCCCCTGAATTACAGAAGTACTTGTTTTAGTACTATGACACTATTTAATAAACATTTCACGTGATAGTTTGCTTTTCCAAAGATAGCAACAGTGTTGCCTCTTATTTACAACTTCTAAAATATCTAGCTGAACTGTTGCTTATGTTCCAAAGGTTGACATACACATTTTTAAATATACTAAGCATTTGTTATGAATTTTGTGGTTTGAGTGCATTAAGACATAAGATAATTAGTTATTGCTTGCATACAATTTCTGGCCCTTTGCTTCTATAGTTTTATCCCTATAATATTAAGGCTCGGGAAAACAAATATACACTTTGCTCAAATCAGATTTATTTATTGTTAACTGTTGATGTAATCAGAAGTTGGTGTGTTAAATCTTTCATACATTTCTGGACTCTACTATGCACTATTAGAGAGCCAGTTTGTTGTGCTATAGGTGTTAAGGCTAGAGGCTAGAAACCAGGAGAAGTGAGTTCTACTCTCATCACAGGAACAGCTAGCTGGGTGACCAGAGGCCAGTCACATGCACTCAGCCCTAAGAAGGAGGCAATGACAAACCACTTCAAAAAAAATAAATACTAAGAAAACTGCCGGGATTAGTCTGCATGGCAAGAGTCAACACTGACTCAACAACAAAGCAAAACCCCCACATGACTATTAAGGTTATACTATGCACTGCAAAGTTTGTACTTTGTACAGGCAAATTCAGTTTTTGATTATTTTGTTCCCTAAATGGGATTGTATGATCTTTTCTGTGAGATTAATGGCTGTGGATTGGAAACTCAAGATTTTATCTTCTGACAGTGCCATGGGGAATATCAAATAGTCACCTGGGGCATCTGGGTAGTCACATACATATACACAGAATATCCAAGTTCCATTTCAGTTTTCAAGCAAGTAATACATAATTGCTTGTAATTCTAAGGCTTTAGCTAACCTGGAAAATGACAACATTTTAACGCTAAAACACACAATCCTGGGGACCTAAGATATTTGTACCTTAAAGAGCAATATCCCCATAAAGAATTGTTTGATTTATTTTATTCTGCTGAATGATTTGTTGCAGCTACCCAGCTCCTGTAATGTATTGCAATATCAGGAATACATATACTTTAGCAAAGTACAGTCCTGAGGTGCTAAACATGTAGCTCAGGGGTGTCAAACTCAATTTCATTGAGGGCCGCATCAGCATTGCGGTTGCCCTCAGGGGGCCGGGTGGGTGTGTCCAGGGTGGGTGCGGCCTACTGAGTGGGTGTGGCCTACTGGGTGGGCGTGGCCAGCTCTACATCATTTGCATCAAGGGTGCCTGTGGGGGCCTGGGCAGGAGTGGGACAGATCTGAGGGTCTCTGGCAGAAGGGGGTGGGACCAGGGCAAGTGCCAAGGCATGGTCCACTGGAGGAGCCTCGCTCTTCCTCTCAGGCCATGCGGGGAGGGGCTGGATGGTGGTGCGGGCTGCCCGGAGCCCTGGGCAGCAGAGGTCAAACGCCCAGCCTGGCCCTCGAGCACCCGCGGCACCAAGCCCAGCCCCACTTCCCCAAGGGGGCGCCCAGCTGCACTTACCTCCTCCTCAAGGCTGCTCCTGCTGTGCTTGCTCTCCTTAGCCAGGTTGCTCATGATGGGTACAAGGGCAAAGTCAGAGGGAGGCCCATTCCCCCTCCATGGGAGGAGACCCGGCTGTGTATCCAAAGCTTCTTTAGCAATAGGATGGGAGACCCCCAAGATAGGCCAGGAGGCGGGGGCAAGGGGATGGTGAAAGGGCAGCAGGGCAGGACTAAGGTAGGACTTCCCTCAGACCCTTCCTCTCCTTCTTTCCTTCTTTCCTTCCTAAGTACAGAGTGGTGGGAAAATATTTGAGATGAGGGAGGAAGAAAAACAGGCAAGAAACACAGCTGGAGAGGTGTCACCCTTTGTGAGGAATGAAGAAATGCACCATCGCCTGGAAGTGGCCAGTGCGATGGTGCATTTCTTCATTCCTCACAAAGGTGACATCTCCTCAGCATGCACCCAGGGGGCGGGGCCGACGTAGCAGGGGCTGGTTCCTCGCTGTTTCCAGACACCTTGTGGAGCTAAGACTGAATGCGTTTCAGCATAGATGGCCACCATAAAATTGTACATTGGCTCCCGGCCAGCCTGGGCCAGGGCTAAGGCAATGGGGGCCATTCCCTCACTGTTTCCAGGATGGCTTCGCGGGCCACATGAAACCACTTTGCGGGCCGCATCCGGCCCCCGGGCCTTGTGTTTGACATGTCTGATCTAGCCAGTTTGTTCTACCCAGCCAATAGCAATTGACATGATAGCAACTTCATTTAGCACTTGCTACTTTTTACAGATGGGGAGAATTTAATTGAAATAAGAAACCTCTTTATGGTAACTGCACCAGACCTTAAAATCAACTCTGTGTAATACATGTACAATCCAGAACACTTACCTTCATGGCTGTGTTAGCAAATTTGTTGATGCAACATTACCTTAACATGGTTTAACAAATTAACCCTGGTTAACCTTGAATTCAAGTTTAAATTTTTGTTTATCCTGCCTGGTGAATATGGCAAAAATCCAATTAAGTCTCTTTTACATACTGACCCAATAAAACATTTTTTTCTCAAAAGGAAACGTTTTCTAAAAATGGTTAACGAGAAGGTGTTACTGATTTATAAAGATGACACAGTATTGATTATTGTCATAATGGATATCAAAATGGATATCAAATTATTTATGTATTAAATTTCGCACACCCAACTGCATAATATCTCTGCTCCTGGCATAGAAGAGGTTCCAACGCAAAAAAAGAAGTCCCGACCTCTGAGAAGGAAGTTAAACTGAATAATAGTAATAATCATGGAGGAAGAGGAGGATGCGCTCCTGCCCACCAGGTATCCTTCACTTCGAACAAAAGACGTAGCAGGTCTCCAGAGTTTTTCTCGAATTTATCTAGAAAGAGAAAGTAAACAGCCGCTTCAGCGCTTACCCGGACCTTTTTTTTCTTTATTCTTTGTTTCTCTTCGGAAACTATTAAACGGTGATCACTTCGCCGCTGGCTGGATATTGAGTGCGCCGAAAAAGGCGTGTTCCTTCGAAAAGTTTCCCCCAGCGCTTATGTTTCCGGTTTGAGGGAAAGAAAATAAAACGATTCAGTCCTCGGAGGGAGTGCGAAGTGGAGTTGTTTCTTTTCGGCATACGGCCGTGGGAGGATAGCCCTCCTCTTCCTCTGACTCGCAATAAGGTACGCGAATGCCCTACAGCGGCTGCTCTAGGTCGGTCTTCCCCGACCAGCTGCGCTCGGTGTGGGGACTCCCAACTTCCTTAATCCCCAGCGCTCCCGGGACCATATTGGTTATGAAACGGGGTGGGTGGGTTGCACGGTGTGGGTCTTCGAACAAGCATCTTGGTGGGCTCTGGCTTAATTAAAAACCATAGACCCATCCCCAGGCAGCCCCAGCGATCTCTGTGGGGTGGTGGTGGTCTTTGTTTTGATTGCAAAACGGTTTTTGGTCCTCTTAACTCTGTGGTCCGGGTTTCCTCTTTGCCTGCCACTAGTGATAAAATCTCATGTGAACAAAAGGTTTTAAATTTCTAAGGAGAAATTTGCTGACATTTAGAACAATTCATCAGCGGAACAACCTGCCTCCAGAAATTGTGAATGCTCCAACACTGGAAGTTTTTAAGAAGAGATTGGACAACCATTTGTCTGAAATCGTACAGGGTTTCCTGCCTGAGCAGGGGGTTGAACTAGAAGACCTCCAACTCTGTTATTCTGTTTTACCCAATAAGAAATTGGGAGGGGGGGGGTTGGAGGTTTTTAAGAAGAGACTGGACAGCCATTTGTCCAGAATGGTATAGACTAGACTAGAGTCTCCTGCTTGAGCAGGAGGTTGGACTAGAAGACCTCCAACGTCCCTTCTAAGCCTATTATTCTATATTCTAGTGGTGTTATACCAATATATCATGAATGCATTAGAAGATATCCTTGCTGGGATTAGATTGTGCTCAATTGATGCACAAAACTCATGAAAGAGACAGCTTGCTGAGAAGCATACGGTGCATTGCAAGAATTCAAAGGTGGACAGAATGATTCAGCACTGATACACATATGTTTGCTAAAATCATAATAACTGATTGTATTTTGAGGTATGCCCATCTAATAAGTCAAGTTTACCTTTTCCTAACTAGCAAGTTAATTTCTTATGATTACTTCAAATATATAAATTAGACGGGTAGATGGAGGCAGATTTACATTGATCATACGGAATATGGAAAAAGTTATGCAGCAAACATATTAATCAAATCCCAATATTTTTTCAGTCATAGTTTAAAATAATTCTGTTCTCAGGCTACTAAAATGTCCGCTCAAAAGAAGTGTCCAGATTGTGGCTCCTTGGAAATTGTAGAAGATTCCCACTATACTCAGAACCAGTTGGTGTGTGCAGATTGTGGCTTTATTCTAACTGAAGGACTTCTCACAACTACGTATGCTGATGAAGAACATTTACAAGGTGAATCAAAAAATAAAGTGGAACTAAAAACTCCTGGGATCATAAGGTTTATTTTGGATACCTGTGATCTACATAGATAAAAACATCCCTTGTGGCCTTTTATAAACTTCAAACTTTTAAACATTGAACATTAAAAATGTTTGAGTTTTAAAGAATTGTTTGGGGAAATGTAATGTTCTTTTTGTCATTTTCCCTTTCTAATTTATTTTTTGTCTTTCTAGAAGTGACATATTCACGAAGTACTGGTCAAAGTGAGCAGCTGAGCCGCTGCTTGCAGCGAGGTAAATGTTTAATATTACCAGTCAGCACCGTTTGGTGCATTGTAAAAATTACTGTATTTCCCATTTGTGAAGTTGTAGTTCCTCTATAAAAGCAAAATCATTTTATATTTTAAACTACCTGCATCCTTTGTTAGGGGCTGATTTCTCATTTCAGTTTTTTGGAAGAACTCATTAAATCCCTGGTAGATAATTTTGGGCTGGTACCAGGCTTCTGCCAGATAGGTAGGCTTTAAATTATCTATATAAAATTACACAGTTATAAAATTGTCTATATAAAAATGGGAAAGTCATTACTGCAGCAGTTCTAATGTATAGGTAGTCCTCGATTTACGACCACAGTTAAGCCCAGAATTTATGTTGCTAAGTGAAAAAATTGTTAAGTGAGTTATGCCCCATTTTATGACTTTTCGTGCCACATTTGTTAAATGAATCACTGCGTTGTTAAATTAATAACATGGTTGTTAAGTGAATCTGGCTTCACTTGAAATGGGAATTGCACAAAATCTTGCTGTCCTTCTTAAACCATCACATGCAGTAATGCCATTAGAACAGAATAGTGATATTTGTCCAATACAGTTTAGATGTATTGGACAAAGCAATCGCATTCAATAGAAGTAGATGCTGTGCAGGTATGTTTATCTGGGTCATATCAGTTGGTGTATTGCAACTAAAAAAGGGTTGCCTCTGGCAATTACTTATTTTCTGAAGCAAGACGTTGGTGTCAAATAAGAGTGGTCCTTCAAAGACTACAGCCCCAGCCAGTATTGCCAGAAATATCTGGAGGGCCATGGTATGGACATTTTTCTTAAGCATCTGCATTGCCTTCTTCCACAGGAATCAGACGGGTTCGGGATCTCTGCAAAGTTCTCCGACTTCCTCCTCTGTTTGAAGATACAGCTGTGTCTTATTATCAACAGGCAATCAAATGCCCCTGCTTTGCTTTGGTCAGTTTGGAGAAGAAGGAGATAATTATAGGTTGCTGTGTTTTCGTGACCTGTAGACAGCACAACTGGCCCTTGACAATGGGCACTGTCTCCTTGCTGCTTTATGCAGACAAGGAACTGTTTGCCAGAACCTACCTGAGGTTTTTGAAGGAATTGGCACTGGATGTACCAACTTTGAGCTTGATCGATCTTGTGAAAACACACCTCAACAGGTAAGTTGGTTTTTTTAATATTCTTTTCTCATAAACGTCTGAGCCATTGATGTGCAGTTGTTGGAAGACCTATGGATGGAATTAATTCTTATTATTTTAGGCTTCAGTATATTGGTTCTAAGAGAGTTCTATAGATTGGAAATGCAGTATAGACACTTTGCTGAAGCTAGATAGGACTGAGTAAGATTGCTGCTTACTCAGAAATGATTGTAGTGAACTTGGAAGTTTTCTCAGAGTTGCGGACCTAGATCCTTTCAGAGTACTCAGCTAGATCTTCTTATCAGACCTGCCTCAGCTTAGTAAGAATTATACTTAACTCCATTTATTGAGAAAAGTATATTTACTAGAAGTCAAGTGCATTACAGTAATTACTTAGAGACTCAAGCTGAGGCAGGTCTGAGAGTTTTGCTAAACCTATCTGCTTTCTGAAAATGTTTTGCACATGTAGTCCTCTTGGCTGGTTGTGTTATTCCTAATATAAGATTCAAACGTAGGTTTCAGATAGGGTTAGGGTTATTAACCAATAGTTAATCTGACAATCTTCAGCTTTTCATTGTGCATCTTTGAATACAATCTCATATTTGCCTGATTTGGGTGAATCTTTATTATGTTTGGGGTAGGAAATAGAAAGAAGAAAGCTCTTATTAAGGAGTCTTCAGAGGCATGTACATGAGCTCAGGATGTATATTTGAAGGGAAAATTTTGTTTTGGATTGACTCTTCTGGATGGGCTATGTGTTATATTCTGAGCAGGAAGCATGGAATGGTGAGATTTATTTATCCAAATATTTATTGCTTGCTAAACATGATCCCAAGAATTAAAGTAGTAAAGCAGCTCTAGCGGTGATCTAAATAATGTTTAAAATGGGAATGACTTTCTTGCTTTAAAAACACAGCTACCTGTAAGAAAGGACAAATATCATGAAATCTTTGATGACAGAGTATTAGCAGGCAAAGCCTGGATTTCCTTAATCAGATTAAAGTCATGTTTTTTTATATATAATGTCCTCAGATTATATAAATTTACTGGTTTTATTTTAATTGTAAATAACAAATAATATATCACTTTGCTTTTGGGGCATTTGTATTTTGTAGCTGGCCTAGTTAGGAAATACATTTCTACTATTATGTGGGAGAAGAGAATGGATTATTTTTAGGATGAATCTTGCCCGTTACTACTCTTTCAATATGTATGTTAATCTGCATGCATTCAACCCCCCCCCTTTTGCTACATTATTTGGGCCATGTGTTAAATCAGTCAAAATATTTTAATTAAATATATTAAATGACTCAATATTGCAACTCTAAATATTGCAATGTAATATTTCCAAGACTGCATAAAATTAAAGCAAAAACACGGGCTGTACTGATAGGCTATTCCATGCCCCCAATATATTTTGTTCCTTTCAGCTTTAAGCTTTTCCAGGAATCATCCAGCATCCCAGCCAAATTTCTGGAAGATAAGGAGAAGCTGTTGGCAAGGACAATCCAGATAGTGGAGCTTGCCAGCGAGACATGGCTGGTGACTGGTCGGCACCCCATCCCCATTGTGATGGCAGCAGCCTTTTTGGCATGGCAGTCCTTGCGACCTGTTGATCGTCTCGCTTGCACCCTTACAAAGTTCTGCAAGCTTGCTGGCATGGACATGCCACGGCCAGCCCCACAAAGACTGAAGGAATTGCATAACATCCTCCTTCAGATGGCCTCTCAGCTGGGTTGGTTGCGAGGGCTCAAAGTGGACCGGAGGACTGTGTCGAAATACATTGGAGACTTGCTGCAACATCGCCGTGTGCTTCTACGGGCGGCTTTCCGTACGGTGGATACCACAGAAGACTGTGAGCCTGAGAACTCCACCGCACCGCCAGACCAGCAGCCTATAAAAGCAACCGCGGCTTTGACAGAAGAGGGTTCCGTTGCTGGGAAGAAGCGGATGCCGTTGCTTCCCCCTTGTATCCTGTACCCAGCAAAGAAGCCTCGAGCCAGCAATCCAGACCCTGAAGGCCCAACCATCACAGGGGAAGAGCCCATTTTAGACAGTGAGATTGAACAATACATCCGGACTCCAGAAGAAAGGGAACTGTTTAGCAAAATGCACGTTCGCCTATGCTAGTGAAGGTATTTAGTGAGTCTTAAAAGCCCGCAATCAGTGACCACAGGGGTTGGGTTCCTTATAGCTCGTAGTTCCAGAGGAATTTCTCTCCTGAAATTAGATGAAGTCTTTTGTTCAGATAGTGATCTTTAAGAAAATAACCACCTCATATTTTAATATGTATTGGTTGGGATTTCCTAGATTCACAGTGTAAGCAATGTAGAAGGAACCAGATTGGGGAAAGCAGTGATAGAATATGAGTTGTAAAATCTTTTGCTAGATGTTGAAAGAAATGTTATTAACATGTTATTAAATGATTGCTCTTTGGCCTAGATGTGTGTTGGTAAAATTAACACCAATATGCTTCTACCACTTTTTCAGTCCTGGACATCAGAAAAAGTTGGATTTAATCTTACTACATTGAAGTTTAATGATCTGCATCAGATACGCTCCTGGTTTATTTTGCCTCTTCTGTTTTGAATTGGAGTGTTCTTCTTTCCAGTTCAAACATTGCTTTGCATGTTATTTTAGAGGTTTCCCATGTGGGTCTGGTAACACTGAAGGTAAACATTCATTTAGCATTCAATGGATTAAGTGGACTTGGGGTCTGCAGCCACTGACTGATTTTGAAAGTGATTCCATAAGTAGTGTAGAAAAGGGCATATTGCAGTAATTCCCATGCCTGGTCATCTGGGGGGCGGGGGGGGACACACAAGAGGAATAAGATTGTGCATGCCATGATGTCATCATGCAAATAGGTTAATTGTCCTATGTATAAATGGGATGAAATTGGCATATCCCTTTAAATCTTATGTGTGAAACTCCACTTACGTTTTTTCTCCTTGCTATTTGGCTAGTACCTACAACCTTTTGTATTTGACTTCAGCTATATATAAAAAAAGCTACAATTAAAAAGGTTTGGGAAGAATTAGCCCAATTGAGATGATAAACACCTTTTGAATGGGTGCGCAAGTTGGCCTTTTCCAGCCCTCCTGAATAGGTAGGTGGGAAAGCCATTTATTAAGAGTGTGGAGGAGATTTGCCCCCTATCCCCAGTGTCCGAGATGACCAATTTAGTTGCTTGAATGGCTGTTCAATTCACACATCATTTAAGTGTTGGGTAAGTGAGTCCCATTGCTTGGAATCAGTATACAAGTTTGATTTATGACTGCTCAAATACTAAAGTGTGTGGGTTGAGATGGCAAAGCATGGGTGGAACATAAGAGCAATACCTGGTTCATTTGGATATTGCAGTTCTTTTAATATATTAAACAAGAAACATCTGCTAAAAACAGTTCATTTGTATAAAATGCAAACACAACAAAAATGTATTAAATGCTTTCTTTGGCACGGCTGTCTCTCAAAGAGCTCTGGTTTTGATATGTCATTTGCTCAAAATGTAAACCAACAAAAGAAAGGGTACTTATACAAAGATTTGCCCAATAATAATATTTCATTCTAGCAAGCATATATAACAAGTCCAGCATTGCCAATATCATGTGGGTTGTAATATTGCCATATAAAATAGTTAAGGCTCTATTAAACATCATACATATGAAAACCAAGAAGGATGGGAGAAATGACCTTTTTCAAACAAAGGAGGATTAAGTGCTTTTATGGCTTTTCATGGCTATTGCTTTCCAGAAGTCTTAGGCAATTTCAAGGTTGGCCTGGCTTGTGAAACCACACAGCCTCTGCAGTTCTGTGGAGGTAGGTTTTATGGAGTAGGTTTTCTCCTTTCTGGCAAGGAGGGCTGTGAAACCTGTCCCTTCTGCCCTCTGTACAGAGTGAAGGGTTTCTCTTTGTCCTTTTAAACAGGCATGGTATACATCAGTTTAAATGAGTTAATTAAAAATTATGGCACAGTAAAAATAAAATCAACACATAGACACACACATGGACAAAGAAGAAGACATTTGTGGTATTTTTGCATAGAATGATTGAAGGAAAATTCATCTTGGATCAAAATGCTATTACAAGCGCTGCCCTTTGGGGCAGAAGTATTCACTGTTGATAGCTTATTTCAATCCTGGAAATAATACTAAATCAATTACTGTGACTGTTGCAAGGGAGGTTTCTGGGAGTTGCAAGAATCATGGCCAAAGCCAAGATTTTCCACTGGAATGGAAAAACTCCAAGGAATGTTGGGTGCTGTGACCTTGGTCTTGCTGGACTCTCTCCTTCAAATAAGGAATTTTGCATTCCTCCAATATTCTGTTCTAAACAGCAGCCTCCTACAGTTATAATCTTAGTTCATAAATCCAACGCAAAAGTTAATTATGTCTGTCTCTGTAAACAAAACAAGGCAACGGTCGTAAAGAACTAAGGGATTTAAGCCAACATCTTCCCTCAGACCTAGCAAAAATTGGTAGCAGGTTTCCTTGCTACATCCTTCATAAACATGGGTGTGTTATTTGTAAGATGCCAGCCTTTTGCTTTTGATTGTCCACAAAATGTTCCTTGCTATTTTGTTGGCTAGTACACAAGATAATTGCACAACGTACTCTGAAGAGTTGGTTTTAAAGGCGCAACATGCATTTCTCTCCCCTTTTTACCCCAGTTGGGTAACATGCACTGTTCCAAAAACTTGGAAGTTCAGCAGTTCATCAGCCATTTTGTTGTTGTTGTTCCTTTTAATTCCAATAAACTGATGTTATCGCTTTGACATGGATAAAAAAAACCCTCCACTGAGTGCATTGTGTAAACAAATATGATATGCCCCATTTCATAGGCCAAATCCTTTTTATGAGGGTATGCTATCATGAACTTTAGAACCTAATTTATTTTTTTTAAAAAGGCACCAACTACTTATGTGGGAAGCTTTTCTTGTTTGTAGTTATATTCATGCAACACGCTTAACCTCATAACTGAAGTAATCGAGTTTCTGGATTTTGCAGTACATTAACAATAAGAAAATAACTGAAATCAGCATTAATGGGTGTGTGCATCCTGCCGTATTTGGGAAATTTAAAAAAAAAACAGGGAGGGAACGAAAGAGATGGGGTTATTTAAGACATGGATGTTTTGAGGAAAAAAAAATAATTTGGCCTTTCCTGTCCTGGTACCTTCTAGAAACACTGAGATTCAGTTAAAAGAATCTCAAAGCACAACTATCTTTCTGTAGATTTTTAGGTCTTTTATTTTAAGCCAGGAATGAAAAGAGGAGAGCAAAACTTCTACAGAAGAAGGAATTTCTTAATCTGTACTGTTATCACTTAGTATGTTCCCCAGTTCCTCCAGAAAAAAAATGGTTAAAGGTCTTCCTCAACTTACAACCTCAGTTGGGACCAGAATTGCCATTGCTAAGGCAGTTGCTAAGTGAATCATGGCTTAATTTATTTTTTATTTTTTATTTTGCCATGATTGTTAAGCAAATCACTGCGGTTAAGTGAATCAAGCAGTTGTTAAGAGAATCCAATTTCCCTCATTGACTTTGCTTGTTGGAAGTTGGCTGGGAAGGTTATAAATGGGGATCTTATGATCCTGGGATGTTACAACCATCGTAAATATATTCCAGTTGCCAAGTACCCCAATTTTAACCATATGACCATGGGAATGTGTGATGGCTGTGTGAAGATTGGTCATAATTTACTTTTTTCACTGCTGTTGTAACTTTAAACAGTTGCTAAACAAATGGTATAAGTCAAGGACTACCCATATGTACTTTTTGAATTAGGTTTCCCTCTGTCTCTTATTTTCTTTTAAAAAAAAGACGCTATCAGAATTCCCCTTAAGTCAAGGCAGGAATCCTTCAACCTTTTAAATGCTAGAAATATGAGAAGCTCACAAAATGGCCGTCACGGCCCATTGGTGAATTTTATGAAGGGCCGCTATGGCAGTTGGGCCAGTTTGAATTCCCATTTACCAGAAGTAAAATGAGCAAGGATGCTCTTTACTACCTTATTAATATTACAGTAGCTATTAGCTCATCTTTTGTTCTAAGAACATGGACACACTTTCAATAGCAAAACACTGCTTTTGTCTTCTTCTGTGAGGAACATGCCTGGCCATTAGAGGCACTTCTAGACATAAAGAACATGACAGAAGCTGTCAGCTTTTCCCACAGCTTACCAACTTCCTGTTTAAAATATTGCTTTGATTTTAAAAAGCGGAGTAGGAAATCTTGAAGTTGTTGAGGAAGATATTTATAGGCACGTCGGTGCTATGAATTCCATGTTGAAGTTCCTGAAGCAAATGTGATTCTTAGAAGAAAATAATCTCCTTCTAGTTTGTGGCATCTTTTTTTTCTTTCCTCAGCTGGTAACATTACAGATGCATACTACTTGGAACTGTCAGACAAGGAAATTCTGGTTTTTTCCCTCTTCAACTGAGTTTTTCATATCTACAGGAGGGATTATTATTGAATGTGGCACATGGTACGTAAGCAGTGCCCCTATGCTGTTGGGCACAGAAAAATTAAATGCCAGCAAACAGAATAATAAGCTTGATTCTTTCTAGTATTTCTGGAAACTGCCTTCGAGAAAGAATCACAATGCCTTCATTCAGCTTATTTTCGACACGACAGATTCAATCCTCCTTCAATCTGGGGATTGCTGCACAATTCTGTGAAACGGTTACTGCATTACAAAGAGGACTTTTTTTTTTTTAACATTTGTCACATATACATATAGATTAAGGGAATGTCCCCAAGGTGCTTAAAAACAATATTTCGTAGCTTCCCAAATCCTTAAAGGATTAATGTCATTCAAGCCTCTGAGGCTTTTTTCTTGGCAATTTTCACTCTATTCTAAAGTTTCATAATGAGTTACTTTTTTTTTTCCTGTTTGCTGCATATGCTTTCCTTCATATAATGTGGGGTTATGGGCTTTGTTTAAAAAATGTGGTTAAGTAAACATAATCAGTTTTAATAAAACGATTGATGGGCAAAAAACCCTCTTATTTCTGAAGCAAGAAGCACACTGCTTTACTTTAAGGCAGATGAAAATTTCTCTTATAGGAAAGAGAATCCATGTGTTAAGATGCGGGCTCTCCTTTGCAGTTTTTATAACTGCCCATGATAAATCTGTTGCCATTTCTAGTCTATTAATTAATACATCCCACTCTTTTGTAAGCGCTGGGCTTTGCTTATCCTAGGCAAGAACAATAAAATTGTGTTTGACTTTTTTTCAATGGCTCAATTTTACTAGTTAAACAGTGCAGCAGCCTCGTGTATTTCAGAGGCTTCTATGTGGCATGTTAGCTGCATCATGCCTGTAGTGAGTCTTCATGGGACACCATTTTCCACACAGCTTTTAAACAGGCCTGAAGGCTTGCTTCCAACTTTGAACTTGAGGAGTGACTCAACTCTCAATCACAGAAAAGGATAGAATTATCTGAGCATTTGTTCAGTCAGTTCCCCGCCTAACATTCAAAGTTGGAAGTAAGCCTTCAGGCCTGTTTAGCAGCTGTGTGGCAAATGTGTACCAAGACCCTTGGCCAGGGGTCTTCAAACTCAGTCCTTTTATGACTTGTGGACTTCAACTCTTAGAATTCCTCAGCCAGCGTGCCTGGGAGTTGAAGTCCACAAGTCATAAAAGGGCCAAGTTTGAACACCCCTGCCCTTGGCGATGAGAAGCCAAACTAGTAATCTATTCCAATTCAGTTCCACAGCTGGTAAGTTGAAAGGTGGGCTTGTTGATACCTTCTGCCTGAAAGTGCTATTAAAAAGATTTTATACAAAACATGTCAAGCTCAGAACAGCTGTTCTGACCTTACCTGAAATAATTTGCTCCAGAAGTGTTTCAACCCTGAAACTTCTCTTTTGAATGGAAAACTCTTCTAGAGCAGCATTCTGGTAAAATCTGAACAAGCACTCCAAAGGTTGAACAACTGTTCTGAGCTCTAGGTATTTTGCATATCTCTACTGTTAAGTATCTTTGGGCAATGATGCCCAACAAATCATATTCTCCCCAAGTCTCTTCCTTAAGAAAGACTAAAGGAAGACTAAGGATTGTCACCTAAGACTGCACCTTTGGACAATTAATAGTGCACTTCTTTCTACCGTGTGGCTTTTTCCTTGACAACTCTACAATCATTCATTAGATTTATCCAAAACAAAACTAGATACGTGTATAGCTTTGAATGACTGGGAAGAGCTTCCCTCGTCTCACACAACATGAGTTATTTTGCATAAAGCATGTAGAGACTTTCCATTGGATAGCAAATTTGCCTATACATATGTACACAGCATATTAGAAATTTTAGCTTATAGATCACTGTCTTCCTTTTTTTTTTGTATGTTACACAAAAATATCAAGGATCTAAAGGGACATGAAGGAGGGAGACCATACAATCACAAGAACAGATGATTGTCTCTCGCTTTGCAACTTTGGCACCTTGGGTGATTGTGGCTTTCTGCCCATTCTCTGGAGGAAGATGTTCCCTGGCACAAAGAACAGCAACTTTCACCTGATACACAGTGAAATGTGCTGTGATTCCCATGGGAGGTCAGAACGGTCTTCCTATTCCATCTGCTCAGGAAGACCAGCAAGGAGCGTGGTTCTTGCCTACCCATCTCATATTATCTAAGCCTATGTAGTGTGTAAAAGTATTCTCTCCACCGAGTCTGGTAGGCTGTGGCAACAAGGGTAACCTGCAGCTTCCTACCTGAGTTGGTATTGCTCTAGGATCCCAGCTGCAGAGGTCTTTGACCCTTTCCTACACTGCTGTCTCACTCTTCCAGAGACCTGTTTTCATACTGCTCGCATTGTCAGCACCACTGAGATTTATGTCATACTTGCTGCCCTTCAGGACCCCATTCTGATTGGCTGCATTGAGCGGGAAGGAGCGCCTCTTAGTTTCTCTTTCTACGGAAGGGTTGGCCTGATGCTTAAGGTTGTCTCTGCTGGCGCTTCTCCTCTGGCCTCGGCCAAAATCTGCAGGCTGGGGGCCACCGCTGCCATCACTCAAGTCCGACGGCGTCAGGGTGGATTCCAGAGTCACAACTTTCCCTTGGTTGTGATTGTTCAAAGGGCTATTCCGGCTGCTTTGGTAACTCTCTGAATGACTGTTCTGAAGGCTCCCACTCTCGCTAGTGGGATGCTCTGAGGAAGGTCCCCGCATTGCCTTTAGGCGCTGATGCTTCCCTTCTCGATAGAGTTTAGTTCTGCTTTTATGGTACCTGGTGCGCCCATGGAGATTGTTCGTATACCTGGTTGAAGGGGTACTCTTACTGTTGGAAGGCTCTGCCTCCTCAAAGCAGGCAGTTGTTACTGGATTACTGTCTGGCTGGGCAAGGGCCACTTGCAAATTGTTGAGCTTGCAGGGCCCTGGGGCTGAAATTGTGCTGGTAGGGGAAGATGAAGACTTAATGGACTGAGCTACTTCTGGGCTGCAGCCAATGAAGACCTGTGAGCCACCCTCAACACCCGCTCCAGTGTGCCCATAAGCCTGCATAGGTAAAGCATTCCTGTAAGATGGGCAACAAGTAAACCATGAATTCTGTACGTCTCTGCGCCGGGCACAGTGGTAGATAAAGATGAAAAATCCTAAGGCTCCAGCAGTGACTCCGTAGAGGCAACTGAAGACAACCTTCAGGAGGAACCAACGCTGAGATACTGCCATTGCTCCAAATGTCCATAGAGTGAGGTATAGGAAATGGGTGATGATAAGGGCCCAGAGTTGCATCCCTAGAGAATACACACCATCAATATCAGCAGTGTGGGGGCTGGAATTCAGGGTGACTGAGAGCGACCCTGAATCGGTCAACAGGTTGCTACTGCCTCCAAAGCGTTGCCTTGTTTCCAAGGGCTTGGGTATTTCTTTGGGATCCTTAGCTCGGCACTGCAGACTGATTCCGGCACATAGGAAGTAAATCCAGGTGATGAGCAGAATGAAAGCTGCAGGCACATAGAATGCTCCAATGCTTGGTCGGCAAGCCAGCCAGCAGCTGGGTGGAGAAAGAAAAGGTTGGCCAAATTATGAATGGCTGCAAAGCAGCAACAGCTTTGCTGTTATTTTTCGTGACAAACATACAATCTACGGTCTAGGACAATTCGTCGTGGCCAACTCACCACAGGAGAAATGCTGGGATAGATTCATTAAAGAGAGGATGCCAAAGGTGGGACAAAATGAAATGTGAATAACAAAAATTAAAATAGTTTTAAATTATTAAATTGAATTGTTGAACTGTCCCGTGGTGAGTTGGCCGTGGCAAGTTGTCCATGGTGAATTGACCTTGGTGAATTTTGTCCCATTCCATACAATCTCTTGGTTACCTTGACTTTGAGCAGCTAAAGGGAGACTCTGGAAACTACAGATATGCAGGAGAGGGGAAATCTATTTGTGGCTTATAGCTAAAAATATTTTAACCAAATGTCTCTATTCAGATAACCTATAGAATAGAATGCTTGTTAGTGCACACTTTGTCCTTTCTGAGATGTAGTAAGATAGCACCTGAAGGATAAGATTAGACAGGATTTATGGGGCAAGGAAGTGGGAACATCTTTAATCCCCAAGAGATCGTTAAAAACTTGAAAACAGCACTGGGGATTTTTTCTCCAGTTTTTGGGATCCATTGAATATATATGTGCAAGTAGACATAGTGGACCAGCAGTAAGGTGGATGGACTCAATTATAGTGGCAGTGAGTACACTGATGGAAGATCTGAAGGACTAGGTTGGGGATAGATCATCTTGAAGAAGATCTATCTTTATGGCTGTTAAAAGTCAATACCAACTTGATGACTCATAATGTTCAAGTAGGATCACAATCATGATACCTTAGGATGCAAATTGGATGTTGCAAATACTTACTACGAGTCCTGATCTCCATAATTGTCAATACGAACTGCCGCTGTAATCCCGCAGATGATCAAGGGGATCCCCCCAGCAATCAGGTAGAACCTGGAAAGAAAACCAGAAAACACCATGCAGAATTCATCCTGTGAATTAGAGAGAGTCAGGTATCTATTGGAGATACAAGAACTAAACTCTAAATCGGATGCAATAATCATAGATTAGGCTCATATAGCATATTGATCTTGAATTAACAACCAATTGTTGTTTCTACATAACCTTCCTTGCATTTTGCATGAATATTCAACTGGTCCTGTTTTTGGTATGAGTTGAGTATGGAAATCATCGTAGAAAATTTTGCCAATTTTATTCCTGTATATTTTGTTCATTTAAGTGCTAATTTTCTCATTTCCTGCCCAGAATCTCAGAATGATTTATAAGGGTGTTTTTTTTTGGGGGGGGGGGGGGGAGAAATTGTTGTCCCAACAGCATAACAACCTGATTCAAGGACTCAAACAATGATTAAGTTCCCACCACCTACAGGGTCACTATCTACTAAACCCAGTTAAATGGGTATATATATATATATATATATATATATATATATACCTATTAATCTACAAAAGAAATCTTAGTTAAACAGGACTTCTTTTGTAGGTTAATCATGGCAACCCTCATCCACTCCCCGCAACCTTCAGGTGTTTCCAACAAGTCCCATAGTTCCCACTTCCTTAATACCGTAGCATTGGGCGAGGGGCAGGCTGAGTTGGTTCCCCTTCCTGCTGTTGGGGTGCCTTCCAGATGGATGCCTTGTAGATCACGCGTGCCATCACTGCCATCCACAGAAGAGTAGACAAGGAAGAATAATGGAGAATGATGCCAACCTGGGGATGTGGAGAACAGTCATATTGGAAGTCAATAAGAGTTGCTACAACTTCCAGTACTTCGTTTGTGGGATTGTTTATCCCTATAAGTCTGAGGAGACATCAATAGTATTCAAAGAGTGGGCAAATTAAAAACAAAAAAACTTTTAGATGGGTTTTAGATGTTCCTTAAACTAGGACCATCTGCTTGATGGGTATGGGAATCTCAAAACTCTTGGAGGGTCATTAGCTTCCCAATTTTGCCTCAATGGTAAAGTAGCTAAGGGCTTGTGTGTAGATTTGCTTTCAAATTAGCATCCTCAGCTGCCTGGCAATGTATCTTTTGTAAATTTGGGCTGATCTCTCAAGAAGGTAATCCTGTTAAGAGTGAAACAGTTTGGTAATGGGGATGGTGGTTTTCAGGATGGAGCATCTGTTCATTTGTTCCTTACCAAACAAATAGGTGGCAACATCTAGGTGGATCTAGAGATAGTTAGAAAGACAATCAAAGTGGCCTTACAGTAATGTCCCAAAGATGCTTTTTCCAAAAGGCAACTGGACCTTGTTGTTTTTTTTCTTTGAAAATGTTTTGCTTCTCATCCAAGAAGCTTTTTGAATGAGAAGCAAAAGATTTTCAAAGAAAAAAACCCAAGAAAGTCCAGTTGCCTTTTGGAAAAAGCACCTTATGACCTGGATGATTATGAATCTCCATAGATGTAACACCTTACAATAATATATTTACTGATAAATGGGATGCTGAAATATACTTATCAGTTCTCGGAATTCCAGGGAGCATGTGTGATGTGATGTGATTTTGATGTGATAGGAATTTCTGTCCACCCCATGTGGAAGTTGACAGATTTGGAAAAAGGATAGCAATAGCAATAGCACTTAGACTTATATACCGCTTCACAGTGCTTTACAGTCCTCTCTAAGCGGTTTACAGAGTCAGCCTTTTGCCCCCAACAATCTGGGTTCTCATTTTACCGACCTCGGAAGGATGAAAGGATGAATCAACCTTGAGCCGGTGAGACTCGAACTGCCGAACTGCTGGCAGCCTGCAGTCAGCAGAAGTAGCCTGCAATACTGCATTCTAACCACTGCGCCACCTCGGCTCATGATGAAGGGGCTGGACTAGTTCCATGTTGAAAAGGGAACCCTGGTGTGGTCTTGAAGCCATTTTTAGTAACTTCTCAGTGTTCCTTGTGTGTGAAGAAAACCTCTCAGTGATGTGTCATCTGGCAAAACCTACCAGCCCGCATTAATCAGATCCTGCCCTCATAACTCACAGCTTGGCAGACAGCTACATAGTTGGTGAGAGTGATGCCACCCGCAAACACAGCTGACGTCATGGCGATGTGAAAGCAGAGATTGAGCAGCATATGCCAGCACTTCTGTGCAATATGAATGGTGCTGGAAAAAAAAAACGGGGATGAGAGATCAAACAGTAAAGCTTTGCAGGCAAGGGCCTTATATTCAAGTAAAGGTATCTCTGTTTGAAAGATAAGCAGGTGATGAGAAAGCCCTGAGTTTGACTCTGGTAGAGTGGTGGAGCTGTTATTCACAGCAGAAAGAACTGGGCTAGTGTTATTACCAAGAAAAACCTGGGAGGTGGCATCTTCTGCAGACGTTTGGTGGCATGCTACTGTAGCTACCTGCTCAGCAGTAGGGAGGAGAATTTCAGGCAGCTCCAACCTTCAACTCTAAAAATTCACCTGTGGTTGATGATGTAGATGATGATGGTGGTAAACAGGCACAGGAGCAGCAGAGCTGTGCAACTGTAAATTACAGGATGTAGCACCTCAGTGGGACTCGGTGAGTCATGCGGGAAGTTGCTCAGTTCCTGTATTTGAGAATATGTTTTATTAGGGCATAATATGGGAGGAGGACAACTATTAAGGCAGCTTCTATCAAAATCATTCCATGTGCAGCTGAAAGGGGTTATCTGGCCAATGCGCTGTAGCCATTCACTCTGTCTCAGTTGAACCATATGGTGGTTATTTGCGGGAGGACAGAGTGGTGTCTAATCATTTTGAGATACTGAAAAAACTCATTGCCAACTCTAAGGGGCAATGCTCATCTCTGTTTTAAAGCCATTGAGCCAGCACTGTTCGAAGACATTTCTGTGGTCATGTGGCCAGCACGATGTCACAGAGCACTTCTACCTTCCCATCGAAATGGTACCTATTTATCTACTTGCATTTGTATGCTTTTGAACTGCAGGAGCTGGGGCAAGGACGGGAGCTCACCCCGTCATGTGGAACTCAGGTCTCGAACCTGGACTGCTGGCTTTCCAGCCGACAAGCCCAACATCTCAACCACTGAGCCACTGCCCTGCCCTTGAGATACTGAAGGAAAAGCAAAATATAACTCTAGTAAATAATATTACCATAACAATAATATATGCTAAGTCTTTATAAGTGTCCGTGGAGTAGGAAGGTTAAAACAGGTTTAAACGACTTGGCATATTCCAAATAATTTGGACTACATTTCCTTTTAGCTCTACCCACTTTGACCAGGAGCAAAAGAAACTGGGAGCTCTGGAGGTTATCTATCCTAGGTTGGGAACGAAGGAAGCTACACACCATTAGGCATGAAGGTGGAAAAACACCTGCAAGACCTTTAAGAAATGCATATAAAAAGGAAAGTGGTTTTTCTTGCTTTGTTGGAAGAGAATTTGGCAAAATTTTATGTGGCGTAACCAAGGGCTAAATAGAAATGTAATAGATCAAAGTGCCATACACCGTCTCCTGCCTACCATCAGCACAGCAGTGTTGCTGAGATGTCGGCAGCTCACAGTCGTGAAGTTGGTTTCCTGAAGGATCAGCTGGCAACCTTCTGCTCTCCAGCCACCATAACCACCTAGAATGTCAAAGTCCCAGAAAGCGGCTGTGCGATCAGTGCCCTCGTCCAAATGCCGCAACGATATGATGACTGGCTCGGTGAGATTGCTTACGCCACAGCCATCTGAGGGGAGGCAGAACCAGGGGTTTATCAAAATGCAGTTCATGGAAGTGCTCAGAACTCAAAGCAACTTCACTAGGTGCTTGTTTGCTCAAATAGGGTTTGCCTAGCTGGGTTAGGAGATCTTTTTTCAGAATCAGGACCCTTTCCTCACAGCCTAAGAGTTGCTTAAATAAATTCCACAGAGCTACTGCTCAGACAAGGGAAAGCAAATAAAGTCTGAATCTTCTGATTAACAACAACAACCATACAAAGCACTAGCCTTTAGCGTCAACTTTATTTCCAAGGATGTCACATACAAGCCATAGGGTATTGTAGAAAAATAGAAAATGGCTATGCTTATGGGTTCTTCATTAGGAAGTGTGTCTACAAGGATGGAAAAGAGCATTCTAAGGGAGTGGAAATATCTCCACCTTGGTGGACCTTTTGGTGGTCCCAAAGGTGTTTTTCCAAAAGGCAACTGGATTTTCTTGGGGTTTTTTTCCGTGACAACATTGCGCTTCTCATCCAGGAAACTTCATCAGTTCTGAAGAATGAAATGTTGTCAAGGAAAAAAACCAAGAAAGTCCAGTTGTCTTTCGGAAAAACACCTTTGCAACAACCGTGACATGGATGGTTGAGAATCTCCACAGACATTCACCTTCTGGTGGACAAGAATTTCCAGACCAGCCTCACTAACTCTAACAGTTGCTTTGTTCCCAGGCAATCCATCCCACAACAGCTGTCTTATGAGCATCTCCATGCCCTGGTCTCAAGTTTCCCAATGAAACTGCCAGCTGCACAGTTCCTCCCTGCACTGGGGTAGGGTCTCTCCTGTCCTTCTCTGCCACTGCAACCGGGGTCTCTTACGTGTGCTTGCATAGATCACTGGGGTGGCCACGCTGCGTCGCTTGCCATCATCGGCGAGGTGTGAAGAATTTCCAGTGCTGCAGAAAAGTTTTCCATTGCGGAACACCAGGAACTGAAGCTTACACCTGATGGGCACAGGCTGGTGGGGAGCTGGTGGGGAGAAGAGGCCCAGAGGCAGCTGAATGGAGGCCAGAGCAATGCTGTTCTAATGAGAAGAGGAACGAAGAAAGCTAAAGATGGGGCCTGGCCAAGCCAAACTCTTGCAGCCCTTCCCATAGTTAACCCCCATCTCCTCTCCATCCCCAAAGGGCTAGAGACACAAACAGTCAAAATACTGACACACCCAGACAAAATGAATAACAGAATAAGAGTTGAAAGGAAAGAGTTGGTTCTAGTCCAACCCCCCTGCAGGAGACCCTATACCATTCTGGACAAATGGCTGTCCAATCTCTTCTTAAAAACCTCCAGTGATGGCGCACCACAACTTCTGGAGGTAAGCTGTTCCATTGGTTTTATTGTTCTCACTGTCAGGAAATTTCTTCTTAGTTTTAGGTTGCTTCTCTCTTTGGTTAGTTTCCAACAATTGCTTCTTGTCTTGCCTTCTGGTGCTTTGGAGAATAGGTTGACTCCCTCTTCTTTCATGGACAAGGAATGATTCGAAAAGAGAACAATGCCATTCTTCTTGCTTAGTTAGGAAATACAAGTTTTGATAGCTGTCCTTGCAACGTTAATGACATCTCAATCCATTGACATATCTCAATCATTGGTTAATAGAAGAATATATTTTATTGGCTAAGCGTGACTGGACACATAAGGAATTTGTCTCGTGTGACCAATCATACTTGGCCAATAAAGAATAATCATCTCCTCCTCCTCCTCCTCCTCCTCTTACTCCATCGCCTCCCCAATGATTGAGATATAACAATGAGTTTTTCAGATATGTCTATAATGTTTTCCAGGCTGCTCTGGTTCTTATGCCTTCCATTCTGATATGAAAAACCTAGCAATATATGGTGCTTGCCTAAATGGAAAAGCTACGTGCCATTTCCTCAATTTAAGCCCCATCATCACCTATTGCTATGCCAGAGATAAGGAGTACCTTCTCCATCCTATTACATTCATCCACCAGAAACCTTTCTTCTCCATCCCATCTCACCTTGATGTGGAAACTGGCCAAGGAGATGTTTGGTCGGCCTGTAGCACAACGGAACTTCAGCTGCTGGTCTGACAAGGATTCAGAAAACTGTTCCTGTCGTGGAGAACGGCTACCAAGATTCTCGCGCTTCTGAAAAGCCACACAGCTCATGCCCAGGTAACTTTCTGGCATGATAAGGTAGGCTTCAAAGGCGATGTTCCTGGAGTTCTGTATAAACAAAGGCAAGAGCTTTGTGAAACCAAGCTACCCTTCTAGATACAGCCAAATCCATGTGGGTCATCTGTACTCCATCAGTCGTTAGCTTTTTGTCCTAGTCTGAAGTCTCTAGCTTTTTAAACCTGCTATCCAAGTTCCTGGACAGGTGGACTTTCCTGTGGCAATTTTGTGGGATGTCTTCCCCATATTTGCTGCCCTGATTATGGGCTCTTCTGAAAAAAGCACATAAAATCCTCTCCCTCTTTAAGATCTCCTAATAGCTTTTACACTGTGGTTGTGTGCTCCTCTGAGATACTACAGAGAGTTTAAAGCAATAGGAACATTGAGGAACCAGACAAGGAACTGAGGGGGGAGCAGGCACAATCATCAGCAAGGAGGACATTTCAGAATGCTTGAGTCTCAACAACTGTCCAAGAACACCAGTGGCTCCTTGTATATCTTAGTCTCAGCCAACTCATAATCCTTCCCATGGTATAATAATTCTCCTATTTCACCTGTGGTTTTTTTATTCTGGATTCCTAATTCCTCCCCCCCCCCCATAAAAAACCCCATGTATCTGTAATTTGCATTTTTGGCAGTACCCCACACCTAAGCTTCAGGCTTAGCCTTTTACTCTTGCCATTCCTCCCAGCTCACCCACTAGGAGAGCTTGGATCCCTACCACAGCCATATGCTGAGAGTTGGTGCTGACAGCATAAGTTGCAATCTTCTCCAAGGAGTGCACTATGCTGGTACAAGCTTTTTCTTCAATCTGGGCCATCCACAGAACATGGTCATCCACCAGCATCATGTTACTTGCCATCTCCACAATGACGTCGCTCAGCTGGGTGAAAGCAGACAATTTGGGATATAAGAAATCGTTGAACATTTCATTCCAGATCAAAGATGTGCTTGTTAGGCCACCTTGTTAGGATTAACAAAATATAGAGGCGAAGATCGGATGGTGGCCATAGACTGCCCATCTTTACTTTAGACTTTCTACATGTTGAGCGTATTTAGCAAAAAATGGAATGTAGACCCTCCTTTTCTTTCCTCACCATCATGAATGTGGGAAAATGAGCACATGAGAGTCGGGTCCAAACTTACCTGTTTGATCTGATCTACGTAACCAGTGAACTTTTCAATCATCTGAGACACATAGATGACATCCATCATATCTGAGAAGTTTGCAGCTTCAGCTGTGTAGACCCGCAACTGGTGGGCTAAGGTTAGTGCATTTGAGGCATTGATGGGCATCTGTCAGCAGATAAATGGAGATAAATGTCAAAGCAGTCTAAGCTCCCTTTCCCTACCCCCAAATATCCAACAATGCTTAATTTACAAAATGGGGAGATAGCCGGCTTAAAGTCTGCCTAGCTGCAGTGTTAGGTTTTCTGTCAGTTCTCCAATCTCAATGTGATAGAATATAAAAGGAAATAGCCACCACTTTTGAGAGAAGGACTGAGATCTGCCAATGCAGATGCCACCCTGTGAGTGTTCAAAGGATGTAGTCAAAGTGAAGTAATGACGATGATCAGGCCAGCCCAGTCAAGTGTGGTCTGCTATAACTTGGAGGGCTGCAAGAAAGGGGCTTATGCATCCTGTGGTGTCATGTGGACCACAGTGTTACAGACGGATGGACAAATGGGAGAACATGGAATCTGTTGGGGTTAATCACTCTTGGTTAAAGAGGACTGCATGGTGGATAATTGAGAAAGAGACATACCAAAAATAATACAATGTGGAAAGCTGGATATATATATATATTTAAAAAAGCATGCTTTATGAAATGTTGCATATAAATAACAAACTCAAGGGCTAATTGTATAAAATGCAGTATAGTAGGGAAGGATGTACAAAGCATGACTAGGGAAAGGTATGGCCTTAAACAATGAAGTATATGGGAAGGTATGTAGAGAAGTTGTGACTTAATAGTACTGCTAAACATGTAAAAAAAAAATCATGGAAAGGAGCAAGTGGGTTAATGCAGTGCTGACATGGACCAGATGGATTTCTAAATGTCAGGTAGGTTAAGGGTAAATTCATACATAGCAAGCAGTGGAAAGGGCTCTCCACGTGCTTCAAAACATTCACTGTGTCATTTTGTTTTGTATCCCTTGAGCCACCCCAGAAAACAGTCTCCTTCTTGGAATGAACCAGCAAGTCTTGAACAAAACTTGTGGGCATTTCTTGCTGCACCTTCTGAGCCGGTCTGCCTACCGTAGTAGCTGCGAAATGCTGAAGGATAACCAGATGGAAACAAAGAGGAACGAGCCCTTATTGTCCTACTCACCAGCACAAAGGTGTAGAGTACACGGGTGATATCATTGGTATACAAGCAGTGTGAATAGTCCCCTTCCTCCCAGCGGCCTGTGCGGTCACAGTGCCTCCATGCCTGCTTTTCATGGCCAGAGCCTGCATTCCCAGAAGTGAAGGGATACTGGAGGCAGGATTGATAAGCAGTGATGCCAGCCAAGGTCCGGGGCCACCTAGCACCAAAGAGGAGAAGACCACTTATGTCCATCTAATCTAATGCTGAGGTTAGATAGATCCCAGAAAAAATGGCTTATGGAATCAACCAAGGGAAAATAAAGGAATTATGGAGGGTGGCATAAGAAGGCTGGAAAGTAGGGATAAGGTGGGGGAGGGTGCAACTTTAGAGGTAATGAGGCTCTACCATGTGGGGAAAAAAAATTCCATTGCTTCAGCTGAGGGCTGGGAACATAGGAAGATGTCAAATGCCAATTATTTTATGGAGTGATTTATTTGCCTCTTGGAATGCTCTCCTTGGCTCAGCAGCTTCAACATCTGGATCAGAGAATTTTGAGGCCGCTTCTCTCCCATGCCAGCAGTAACAGCTGGATGAACTGAGCAAAGGCAAATGGAGATCAGAGACACTCCCCCACCTTGGATGCCACCTGTCAAAGCAAGCTTCTTTCTTGTCCCACAGCTCAAGCAAGTTTTACATTTGGTAGGGAAAGGAAGACCTTAGCACAAACTTTTCTTCACCCTGGACCTCCTTTAAATACATTTCGTGACCACAGATCATGGCCACAGACCCCCCAAGACTTAACTCAAGATTTAAACATTTTTTTAACATTTCTTTAAGCCTTCATGACCCCCTGTAAATGACATTACAGCCGCCCCCAGGGGTCCACGGGCCAGAGATTGAGAACTCTGCCTTAGCACTAACGATCAAATCAGATCAAAGGAAAAGCAGATCACCAGTTCTCTCCCTCCATCCTCTAAGAATAATCTTTCCTCCAGCAACCCCCTCCAAAAAAAAAGAAAAGAAAAGAGCATTTGAATATATTGGCCAGCAGTTCATGTATCTTATGCTGTAACTGACGAACAAGCTAGCACAAATCAGACACATAATTCCTTAGCTGTTTGGAAGCCAACAATTGGGGGGAGAGGGGTATTGGCTGTGCTGCTGATTGATGTAGCAGGGGGAGGGGTTTTTCTCCCACAATATGTTTATAATGAGCACCAAGACCCATAAGGAGCATTTCTCCCATTCTCAAATGAGGCAAGAAGGAGTTTTTGAGTTGGGGAGAGAATATTTTCATGTGGAAGCTTAGAACAAGGAGCTGTGATTTTAATTTTACAAAATAGGTTCCCCCAAAGCCTGGCAGTAGCACACCGAGGCTAACAAGAGCAGATCAATATATTCGGCCTTCTTGATGGGACTTTTTGGCATGCAGTGGTTCAGTTAAAAGGCTTGCCAAGCTCTTGGAATCTTGATTTTTTCCCTCCAAGCAAGAAAAACCCTCTGGAATTGTGAAAGATAAGGTAAGGAAAGAAAAGGAAAGGAAAAGGATAGGGAAGGGAAAGAAAAGAAAATATAAATATGCCATCCCTCCACCATTGTATGGAATCCTCACCCCCCTTTCTGTAGTAAAATAAAATGCAATAAAATAAAATCCAGAAGTTGATTCCTAACCATCTCTTTTATTCATCTGGCATTCAATCAGGTTCCCACCAGGGATTTCCTGAAAAGGAGGAATCTTGCAAAAACAGCTCTTGTGTGCAACAGGCCAGGCCTTTGGTCCCCACTGGGATACCCGATTGGGCCACAGATGGGGAAGATCTTCCAACCCTCCGCTAGCTAGTCTGCTGCTGTGGCTGCTTTTCCTACGTCTAATCCCAGGCTCTATCCTGCTCATGCGGGCTACGGATGGAAGGAAGGGGAGGGAGTTAGAAGACAGGCCCGCTGTTAATTTAAGCCACATTGACTGCACAGTAATTTATATTCCATCAAGACCCCGCCAAGGTTACAGCCGACTCCATGAGCCTTTTTTCTCGTGCCAGAAAAATTCCAACACCTCCTGTTTCTGGAGCCTGTCTGCACTGCCAGAGCGGGCCTCTCAGATGGCCTCCCTTGCAACAGATGCTTAATCATTCCCAGGCTTCAATTGCCAGCGATCCCAAATCCCTCGCTGACTTTTGCCTTCTCTGGGAGGGGTGGGGGAGCTTTGTGGCAATAGGATTCAGACAATCCATCAGCAGCTGCTCCTCCAACCCAGCCCTTGTCCAGCAGGGCTGAAAAGACAGCAGAAGCTCAAAGGAAGCAGCTTCACCTTCCCGTCTTCTCAGTTAAAGAGTGACGGTGTCTCTTCTACGATTGCAATAAATGCGCTGCTCCTTTTGGAGTTGGTTTCCTGGGAAAAGCCAACTTCGGCTCTTCGCGGAAGATGCTGGCGAAGGGGGGGTGCTCCTTCTGATTCCGGCCTTTGCCTGCAATTCTACTGCCAATGCACAAGAGGGCAGAGATGGGCAAAAGAGAAGGAGGTTCGCTTGAGTTTAGGCAAGCAATTTTTGCTAGAAGAAGGGTGCCACAAGTAGGCTGGTACAGATTGAGGTAGCTCTGCTTTCACGACATGCTTCAACTCATGCAGAGAGGCTGCTCTACCTTGGTTAAGCTGCTTTGCCAGTTGAAAACACTTTATGGCCATGCTTTGAAGAAGTGCCTCTTTGAACCCATTGCCTCTTTCAAATATTTGCACAGTCCCAGAAACTTAACTCCTTGTACGTGACAGAGTGGGAAAAAAGGTTTATGGCCACCCTTGTTTTCAGCAAAGTTCTCCATGTGTATAAAACTACAAGCCAAAACTCTTTAGAGTTTGTATGGCTCTTTGTTCTATCTTTTCCTCATTGATCATTTTTCCATGGCTGCAACTAATTAGGAAAAATTGGGTTTGCCAGACTCAAGTGTACTGGCTGTTCCCCAAATATTCAGCTTCAGTTTTTTTTTCTTTCTTGGCTGCAGCTCACACTCTTGTTTCTTAAACCTTGAATCTTTCACTCGTTTATCTGTTAGGGGTCCCCAACCCCTGGTCAATGAACCAACACCGGGCCGCGGCATGCCAGAAACTGGTCCGCACAAATAAGCAAAGCCCCATCTGCGGAATGCAGGCAGCACGAAAAACCACACCCCCTCCGATCCGCAGAGAAAGCTCTCTCCAGGGAACTGGTCTCTGGTGCCCAAAAGGTTGGGCACCGCTGATGTAAGTTATCATTGATTTCAAATGTCCACCCTGTTTTTCTTCAAAAGTTGATTCTCCAGCAACTGAACACATAAAGGGATAGAGCAAAGCTAAACCATTCCCTGTTAAGACAATTTCTTCCCACATTGGCCCATGCTAAATGAGTAGAATTCTGGACCAGTCTGGGGAACCTAGATGGTCAGTTCTGCTCGTGATAATAGCTTCTGCCACACTTTGGCCCCTACCTGAAGTCTCCACGGTTATTGGTAACCCGCTCCGGTGGGCAGTACGAGGCTGAGGTCTCCAGCACAACAATCTCCACCTTCTTGCTAACGTTGCCCTGGGCAGTGGAGATGGTGCATTCCCATTCACCACTAGCCGAGACATGGATGCTGGACAAGATGAGCTCACTGCAAACAGAGAGTGCTTTTAGAAGAGAACATGGGCTGATGGTCAACCCATGTTGACCAACCCATATTTCCTCTCATTACATCACCGTCTTTACACACAGAATTAGCAATGTATAGTTGCTGGGAACTGAAGCAGAAACTTTGGAAGAGGTGTGGACATGCCCACTGCATCTCTCAGTGCCTCCTGAAGTACTGCCCTTTCCTAGGCTTACAGGGAGCCACATAATCCCAGGAATATACACATTTGATTTAGAAGGCATCAACAGATCATACTGCATGGCTCATTAAAATGCCTACTTTCCTACCATGGTTGTGCAGGAGAAGGCATGGTTACTTTAAGGAGGTGATGAGACCTGTAGTAAGCATGCATCCATCTTTTCCAAAACATTTTTTATATCCTTGATCCAAATAGCTGCACATCCTAATAGAAACGTTTTCAGAGTTCAATACAGAACAGATTTATTAGCAGCATTCAAGTAAGATTAATTATTATAATGTCATACAGATCACCCAAACCTACAGGTATTTCCTTTGTAATGCCCTATGGAGGTCTTTAAAAATGGGGGAGGGTATACAGTATTTATTGGGTGGCTGGAAGTGACCAGAGAGAATTCCAAAGTGAAGCAAAGGACAGAAATGTACTAAGTTATTTTCCAGTTAATAGATTTATTTACTGCCTTCTGGGTGAGTAGGATAAAAAGAACTACATATATATTTAAACATAAAAGAATAATGCATTCAATAATGCATTCAAAAAGAACTACATATACATTTAAACATAAAAGAATAATGCATTCAGGCAAATGCCTGAAGGAATAAGCATATATTTTCAAGACTCTGAAAAGATAGCAGTGTTGGCACTGGGCAAATCAATTTGGGTGGGAATTCCAGAACAGGGTGCCACCACCAAGAAGGCAGCCACCAGTCTTCCTTCCAGGATCTTTTGCTTGGAATCAAGTCAAACCCAACTACAAAAAAATGAGCTAAATGGTTATAGGTCCATCCCTGTTCTCTGAAGTTATTGCTTATGTGTGAATCAATAAGACATTGTTTCTAAACCTTAGTTCTTACTGGTATTAGTCAACATCAATTCACCCAATGACTGTGTTGGTGGAAATCAACCTGCCCAGTGGCCATGCTTTGCTAGACCAAAGACTGGAAACAACCAGGAAATAACTTTTCCCTCTTTGACCCACCCAGCTCATCCCCTAGTACCTTGTGATTAAAGTGCAATCGTGAACGAGGCTGTCCTCTAAGATGATGCCGCTAAGTTCATCTTCTTGCACCAGTGCATGGTTGTGATACCAGAGGATGTGTGTGCTGTTGTCCAGATAGGTGGCTGAACACTGGAAAGGGAGTCGGTCTCCTTGGAAGACAACTTGCCTCAGGGAGGGGATTAGCTGATGAGTGTGCAGCTCTGGGGATCCTTCTGTGGGTAAAAAAAAGAGAGAGAGAGAAGACCTTACTTAGGCTTTAGGGAAAGGGAGAGAAGAAAGCCTAAATCAGTGATGTCCTGGACCGTCTCACTGAAAGCTTCCTATCAAAAGGCCCACTTGGTCAGCAGTCAAAGTCAGTTATGCTCAACCCTTCAAAGAAAAAAGAAATCAATACATCCAGAAGGACATACCCAGAATGCTTGTTTACATGTCTACTTGGATTTTTTCTAAGATTTTTTTTAAATCCTGCTTTTATTATTCCATTAATTTAATGTTCATATCGTTGCTGCGCTTAAAAAAAGAAAAAGAAAGAAAAGTTGCTCAATTCTAAATGTAAAAGGTAAAAAAGTAAAGGAGTTCCTGCAGGTTTTACTCCGCTAGTCACGGCCAACTATGTTCAGTGCTCGTCTTTGTTTCAAGGCCATTGAGCCAGCGCTGTCCGAAGACATCTCCACGGAGCAGTGTTACCTTCCCACCAAAGTGGTACCTTTTTATCTACTTGCATTTGCATACTTTCAAACTGCTAGGTTGGCAGGAGCAGAGGCGAGGACGGGGAGCTCACCCCGTCGTGTGGAGCTCAGGTCTCGAACCTGGACTGCCGGCTTTCCAGCCAACAAGCCCAGCATCTTAACCACTGAGTTATCACGCCACCAAATTCTGCATGAAGTCAACATGAAACTCTATGCCGAATGACAGAATGTGTACAGACTGGCCCAAGGACCCCATGTTTCCAAAGCCGTCTGCCTGCTTTGCTGCTACACTACTCCACGCCTGCCAAATTTTTGCAAGGTATCTGGGGATCGTACTTTACAGCACTGCTCATCTGAGTAAGATTCTGCTGCTTCTAAGAGGAAAAACGCCTTTCCATCATGGATGGTGAAGGAGAGCCAGCTACTCAGGCTATACTGTGGGAAAGAAGAGCCATATGGAGGACTCCCATCAGCTGAGAGAAGATGACCTCAGGAATTTTTCCCTGCAAGCATCCCGGAGGAATCATGTTGCTTTGCTTGACGTGGGAGGTGGGGGTGAGGTTTTTGGTAGACCGCTCTGAAGTTCCCTTGGGATTACAAAATGAAGTAGACACGCTTTACATGTTGAGCTGTCATCTCTCAGTAATCAAACCTGAGGAGATTATCACTTGCAGAGGTTTGCAGCTGACCACCACCCCCATCCCTTCATGGATAATCCATGCTAAGCGGTAATAGCATGCCAACCATCTGTTGAATGAAGGATGGAGTAGAAGAAGGGAGGTATCCCTGAAGGAGAAAGTAGCGTTGGACTACTGAACAAATCTCCTTTGCACACCAAGCAAACTCACTCACTCAGGAGGGTGCCTCACCACAGCGCAGTTGACTCTCTCTGATGTTTCGTAGTAGCTTCCCATGCAAGTGGCTGGGGTAGACACACACCGTCTTATCAGATACCTGGACAGAATGGCTTTTGGACCAGGCTAGGACCCAGCGCAAATGGCAATCACAGGTCAGATATTCATTGGCAAAGTCACTGGAGGACAAGAGAAATGCAAATTGAAGAAGAAGTGCCGGTGAGGAAGATTTACACAGGAAAGAGCAGAAAGAGATGCCTGTCCACCCCTGGAGAACAAAAAAAAAAAGAATTCTAGAAAGCTCTAGCATCTTGAGGTAGCACAGTGAACATGGAGGAACCTTGTCCATAGCTGGGTGATGGCTTGGTCTATTCTCCCCAGAGGGCTTCGAAGGGGAGGCCAGTGTGGCTGAGCATGGCTTTCCATGCAGAAAGACCCAGATGTCCCACCAACCCCAGCATTAATCACTTCAAAAAGTTAATTGCTTCCTCTCTGCTGTTTCCTTTGACCAACAAAGCAAAAAAATACTTACAGAACTTTCAGAGACAGCAACTCATCAAAGACTCCACTGTGGAGAGTGGCAAAGATATTTCCTGATATGTTCCTGTCAAAGAGGTGATATCAAAATCAGATAAAACCTATGGGATCAGACCAAGAGGCCTACCTAAGTTGAGATTCATCATGCTTCAGAGAAGTCTTTGGATGGTAGGAATCTTATTCTCTTTGCAACTCGTACTTAGAAAGAAGCACCCTTTCTCTGAATATCACAGCTCCACAGAGCCCTCAAAGCAAATGATGGTATATTTTCTTACTAATTAAAGTCAGTTTCCCTCACTTCATCTTTTGGCTATGGATTCCATAAATTTCATCTTTTGGCTATGGATTCCATAAATTTACTGTGAACCAAAGAATGCAATAGGGGGTTTAATTTATTTTGGGGGGAGGGCAAGAACAGAAGCCATGGCAGGAGACCATACAGCATAAACATGTCTGATTGTTGTTGCTGTTTCTGACTGGAGTTCTCTCCTACAGAATCTATCAGGAGCTTGCAAAGAAGAACAGCACCATCCCAAGACCATCTGCTCTAGGGATGAGAGTGTCTATCTGAGCCTCCCTAGGTTGCTCATTCCTATAACAGCTGGATATAATACAAAACAGAATTACTGCAAATAATGCCTGAGCTTTCTGGTTTTCTTATTCCCTTCCTTCTGTACCATTTCTTCCTTAATTAGTAAGCCTGAAGACAGGGACTTTTGTCTTTTATTGTTCCTCTAGGAACTTTTCACAGAAAGTATCGGTATAAAAGCTAAAAGAAATTACTATAAAATAACCAAGAGACTTGCTGGATCAGACCAAAGAGCCATTTCATCCAGCACTTTCCCGTCCTCTCCAATTGCCAACAAGCAATCTAAGAGAACCCCAGAAACCCAGGACAGATGTCAGAGCAATAAATGTCTTTCTACTCTTTTCCCCAACAACCCACTGCTTTTATCTTAAGGGTGAATCATCACTATGACTAATAGCTGTAGATAACTAAGTTTAAGAATTTGTCTAAAGAACATCAATAAGTAAAAGTTGCCAAAAGTATTCAATGTTTTTTTTTTATTGAAAGACCTGATGAGACTGCAACTGTTGGTACGGGTGGTTGGGTTCATAAATCCATAGATCCCAATCTGAAGTATTTCTTGTAAACCCCTCAGCCTCCCCTTTCAAATTTGAGGATTCCCTGACAAAATAAGTTGAAAAGGAATAATGAAAGAAGAGCAAAACCATCACGCTTGGCCTCTGTGCTCAAGCAGCATTCTTTGAATCAGTCTTCTCCAACCAGAACGGTTTTCAGTTTATGTGGACTTCAGCCATCAGAACAGTCAATCTTGGCCTTGCCAAGTGGGAATTCTGGAGGGTGACATTCACAGCTTTGGAGAGGATCCAGATTTCGGAAGACAGATGTGAGAAATGAGGGTTCCTGTTTCCAACACATGTACAGAGGCTCACAATCAAACCGTACCTTCACCCATTGCCACTGAATACTCACAGACGGATAAGGTTGGGCAGTCCCCGGAAGAGGCCAAAGTTGAGGCAGCCAACGCGGTTGTTGGAGAGATCCCTGTGCAACAATGAGAAAAAGGGAGAGCCATAGACAAACCGTGAACAGTCATGGATATTAAGAGTATATTAGGTTTCTCTTCATGGGACATTTTAAAGTTGGCACAGGATAGTCTGAGTTGGGCTGAAACACTTTGCACATCTTGAATTGTGTACTGAGCACATGTAAATGTCAGCATCTAGTTCTTCGTTAATCTCAAAAAACTATGCAGAATCAGCATAGTTGGGAGACTATTAGGAACATTGAGATTATAGTCTAGACTAGAGTGAAAAGTAACAACAAAAATCTGAACAAAAAAAATGGCCAATCATTTTAGTATTGTTGACAAAACAACTGCATGGACACATCCGTGAAATCACCAGAACCTTTTAAAAAAATGTGCACTTGAATGAGGATAACCAGCTAGGACCAGTGGAGAATTAAAGGATGGATTTGTTTTTTTCCAAGTATGCTTTGCAATTACTTTTGAGAAAATAAACACCCAGCTCAGAATATGGTGACCACATGCGTCTTTGTTGAAATTATCAGGAAACTGACACTTATAGTAAACAGTCAGGCATTATGAGTTATGGACAGATTACAGATTACTTAAAGTTTCTTGAAATGGCTCTGGGCTTGGAGGTTAAGCAATTGGGGGGTGGGGGGTGGGGAAATATGGGATTCATGTGTAAGTATAAAAGGTATCTTGCAGAATAAAGAATCAAGAGCAGGAAATTAGCTGTTCCGGAGAAGTTGAAACTATTACTTACAAACGTTTCAGGTCCTGAAGACCCAGAAAAGCTCCAGGCTGAATGGTGCTAATCAAATTGTTCTTTAGGTCTCTGGGAAATAAGGAAAAAAGAAACATAAGACGTTGCACTGAAGAATGGGTGAATTTTGTTCTTGATGGATCCTTGAGGATAAGGGATGAAACTTTCTTAAGGCTACTACTCTCTCTATTTTCTTTATAGCAATCAATATTTATTCAGTTAATGCTCACCAAAATGTAAAAGAACAAAACCCGAGTGAAGCAAATAAATACAATAATACACTAAAAACTAGCAAAATAAATTGCCTGCGATTTGTTGAGAAATTGATAATGGAGCCATATTTTTTCAGTTCTTATTTTCACGACGGAGAAAGGAAAACAGTAAGAAAAGTCCTGCTGGATTTTATTCAGTTTCCCCAAATGAATTCCTTCCAGAAGGGTTTCACAACCATAACTGACTTATTTGGGTCAGGCAGAAAACAACAAGGACTTTTTTAGAAGACTGAAAATCTGTTATGGACTTTTTGCTGAAAGTGAAGGGATGATTTATGGATTTGATGATTAAAAAAGGGCTAAATAAGGGGCCGAAGGGATTTTTTTGTACTATTAAGGAAGAAGGTTAGGCCTAGGTTGCTAATTTCTGTTGCAAAGGAGATTGGGAAGTCACTTATTTTTCTGACTTTTGTTCTATTAGCTATTCTACTTTCCCCCCTTCTCTTTATTACTCTTTCTTTTCTTTTTTTCTTTTCAATTTGTCTTTTATTGCTTGAAGAACATCCTTCATAAAAATTATATATGGAACAACAACAAAAAAGAATTACTTTCTTGCCCATTTCTGGTAACATCACAGGAAGATGAACTGTTGCCCAAGAATACAAGGTATTTACTTATCTTTTGGATAAGTCCAGCTAATCCCTTGGATGTTCTTCCCCAGCAACAAACTTCCTCATTGTTTGAAACCCATTGATGGATTCCCATCTTCTGAAGATAAGTTTCTCTTAGTTGTCCCATAGAGTCCAAAGGCCCCCTCTAACCTTAACCTCACATCAAAGAAGCTTTTATAGCTGTAAGAAGGTTTGTTATTGTTCTGCAATTCATTAAGGATCACCATCGGGACTTCTCTTGTAATTGTAACTTCTTCCTACTCTCAGCTTATGCTACGCACTAAGAAAACAACAGTGCATACTCACACAAACAAGCCCACCCATACTTCAGGACTTCTTGCCAAAACGACTAGGACAGCAGCAATATCCTCTGTTCCACAGAAAAAGAAAACAGCTCTTCTCGTCTACTAGCTTTGGGTGCTGCCTCTAAATTTTCCTAAACACTTCATACTTTCCAGGTATCAAATCCAGGTGACCAGGCTAAAACGAAGCTGAACTCTTGAGAGGGATCACACTTAGAATACTGCATCCAGTTTTGGTCACCATATTATAAAAAATAAAAAAAATGTAGAGACTCTGGGAAGAGTTCAGAAAAGAGCAACAAAGATTATTGGGGAGCTGGAGGCTAAAACATGAAGAACGGTTGCAGGAATTGTCTAGTGAAAAGAAAGATTAGGGGTGATATGATAGCCATGTTCCAATATTTGAGGGGCTCCCACAAACAAGAGGGGGTCAACCTATTTTCCAAAGCACCAGAAGGCAGGACAAGAAACAATGGATGGAAACTAATCAAGGAGAGAAGCAACCCGGAATTAAGGAGAAATTTCCTCAAGGTGAAAACAATTAAACCAGGGAAATGGCTTGCCTTCAGAAGTAGTGGGTGCTCCATCACTGGAGGCTTTAAAAAAGAGACTGGATAGCCACTGGTCTGGAATGGTATAGGGTCTCCTGCTTGAGCAGGAGGTTGGACTAGAAGACCTCCAAGGTCCCTTCCAACTCTGTTATTCTATTAGATACAGGAGAGATTAAAAATTTTCCTACAGCCCAGAGACCCTTTCTAGGATCAGAGAAAATGCCAATTCAAAATTATTTCCCTACCCTGTGATGCCACAGAGCGTGCAATTTGCGATGGTAAACTGATCTACTATCACTCTGTTCGCCTGCCAGAGGAAATGGTGTGAAGCCAATTTTGCTGTGCTTCCTTTGGAAATAAGCAGCAATTTCTTCCCATTTAGTGGGAACTGCACTTTCCTTCTGTACTCATGGGTACTGTGATACATACACCCATCTCCCATCCTCTCCATCTCCTTTCAAGTAAAGCTTTCTCTCTCACCCTCCCCATCCAATGGCTGGGTGTTCTTACTTCACTGTTGGGGAAAGCAAACATGACAAAGGAATGTTTTCTTTATTTATTTAGTGCATGGCATAGAGTACCTGGATAACAGTAGTAAGAATATACAGCATAAAAGGAGCCCCTGATACTATGCTACACGTATGATGGGAATAGGTAGTCAATTTTGTAAAGCATGAGAAGTTATAAATAAGTTATAGGTTACACTTTGAAGTACATTGGTTCATGAGAATGGAATAAGTGTTCCATATATTAATATCTAGGCCATTTATCCAATTAAGTGCAGTATTTGTTAGTTGGAGAAATCTGCTTTTCCTCTGTATAAGCTTTCAAATAGCAGCTATTCATTATATGACCCAGTGTCTGGCGAGGAGCCGCACAGTCACATTTAGGGGAGGAGGAGGAGGGTGGTGTGGTGGTGGTGGTGGTGGTGGTGGAGGAGGAGGGAAGAGGAGGGAGGAGGAGAGAGGAGAATGAGAAGGAGAAGGAGAAGGAGGAGGAGGAGAAGAAGAGAAGAGAAGAAGAAGAAGAAGAAGAAGAAGAGAAGAAGAAGAAGAAGAGAGAAGAAGAAGAAGAAGAAGAAGAAGAAGAAGAAGAGAAGAAGAAAAGAAGAAGAAGAAAAAGAAAAGAAGAAGAAGAAAGAAGAAGAAGAAGGAAGAAGGAAGAAGGAAGAAGGAAGAAGAAGGAAGAAGAAGAGAAGAAGGAGAAGAAGGAGAAGAAGGAAGAAGAAAAAGAAAAAGAAAAAAGAAAAAGAAAAAGAAAAAGAAAAAGAAAAAGAAGAAGAAGAAGAAGAAGAAAGAAGAAGAAAGAAGAAGAAGAAGAAGAAGAAGAAGAAGAAAAAAAGAAGAAGGAGAAGGAAGAAGAAGGAAGAAGAAGGAAGAAGAAGGAAGAAGGAAGAAGGAAGAAGAAGAAGAAGAAAAGAAGAAGAAGAAGAAGAAGAAGAAGAAGAAGAAGAAGAAGAAGAAGAAGAAGAAGAAGAAGAAGAAGAAGAAGAAGAAGAAGAAGAAGAAGAAGAAGAAGAAGAAGAAGAAGAAGAAGAATCCATTCAGTCATGTCCGACCCTTGGCGATTCTGTGCCAGGTCTCTCCATGTCATCTGATCTTGCACAACTTCTTTGAGTTCTTCTATGCTCTGGTCGGTGTCAGCTTTGATGGTGTGCAGCCACCGTGTTCTTTGAAGTCCTGGTTTTCTTCAGTGGAGGATTCTCTGCCCCATTTACATAGAGAGTCTTGATAGATGCCATGCAAGATACGAATCCTAGTCAGAGTTTTCCAGCGTTAGCGGGTGGCATCAAAACCTGCTAATTTTTGTGTTGGGTCAGGTATATTTTTTCCGAGCAAAGGAAGAATAAGGATGGAGTAGAGCAGAACTGGATGGGGATGGGGTGCTCTTTCACTAGAAACAAGTATGACCAATGAGGGGCCATCTGGAACAAAGCTACTGGGATGAATATTAGGGGTAAGGCAGACGTTTTTATGGAATGGCCACAATTAACTTATGGAAATCACTTCCACAGGATCTTGGGCTCAGCAGCAACTTGGAAGGCTTGAAAAAGCATGTAAACAAATGCTTGATATATAATATTATTTATTGCTCTCCAAGCTTCCTCTTGGCCAAGAGGTTCCAGAAAATCCCATGCCATGAATGCCTTTGTCACTGTAAATTAGGAACCATTACTTTCAACCTTATCAGGATCTGTAACACAAATTTATTACATCTTCCTTAACCCTTGACCAAGCCATACACACTTTTTATCTCAATTATCTTTTAGCTGATCTGAATGATATATTATAGGAAAGTCATCAAGCTCTGTTTAATAGTCAGCAAGATCTGGCAAGACCTCACTAGGAACAGTTTTGGTTTGATTAAACAGGCTCAAAGTTTAATAATAACAATAATTGTTAATTCTCCTGTTCAACTCTTAGGAATAGAATAGAATAGAATAGAATAGAATAGAATAGAATAGAATAGAATAGAATAGAATAGAATAGAATAGAATAGAATAGAATAGAATCAGAGTTGGAAGGGACCTTGGAGGTCTTCTAGTCCAACCCCCTGCTCAGGCAGAAAATTCTATACCATTTCAGACAAATAGTTGTCCAATCTCTTCTTAAAAACTTCCAGTGTTGGAGCATTCACAACTTCTGGAGGCAACTTGTACCACTGATTAATTGTTCTAGCTGTCAGGAAATTCACTGTCCAGAAGTGATGAATGCTCCAACACTGGAAGTTTTTAAGCAGAGATTGTACAACCATTTGTCTGAAATGGTATAGGGTTTAATGCCTGAGCAGGGGGTTGGACTAGAAAACCTCCAAGGTCCCTTCCAATTCTGTTATTCTATTCTGTTCTGTTCTGTTCTGTTCTGCTCTGCTCTGCTCTATTCATAATATATTACAATTAGTGGTGGATTGTTGGTGGGTAATCAAAGTCTGCCTAATTTTGCGAGCAGTATAACAAAATTTAGCTATATTTAAAGAAATTACATTGTACTGATCTGATAACAGCAATTGTACGTAGAAAAGGTTAACAAATAATTATTGTTCATCGCACAGTCAGCCAAATATTCAGACTGGATTCTAACCCTAACCCTAACCCTAACCCCAACCCTTCCCAATCATTTGGGATAGGCAATTGTGGCTGTTTGATGGTGTTAAATAACAAATATAACAATTGGTATTATTATTGTTGGAGAAGGAGAAAGAGTCTGTCAAATAAAGAAATCTGCCATGTTTGTCTTTCCATGTGAACACAAACATGGAGATGTTGATGAATCTTATATGGAAAAAGATATGAAGCAGATTTTCCAAGTTTTTGGAAAAGTTGACTTAATTTTTACATATAGAACAAAGAAGCCTAAATATTCATGTTCTTGCTGCGGATTCCAATAAAAGCAAAAAAGCAGGATGCCATATAAACACTGTAAGGGAGGGTCTCAGAGGTTTTGGAAAACCTCCAAATCTTAAATCTGTTTTTAGAAGTCAAAATTTGGGGGAGGGATAGAGGTGGGAAACATACATTGAAATATGAACTCATATGCATAGTAACTACGTGTTGCTTGAGAAAAAAGGAAAATGAAAGAGAAACAGTACTTCATGGGGTAGAGTTTTTGTGTTGTGTATGTTGCTTGGTTAAGCCAGCAAATTCATAAAATGCTGCAAAGTTTTGCTCTGGGAGAAAGCCGCTGATCAAATCCTTGCCATCTGTATTCTTTATGGCAGGGATCCCCAACCCCCGGTCCATGGACTGGTACTAGGCTGCAGCATGCCAGCAACGGGTCTGCACAAACAAGCAAAGCCCCATCCGCGGGATGCAGGCAGCACACAAAACCACACACCCTCCGGTCCACAGAAAAACCTCTCTCCACGGAACCGGTCCCTGGTGCCCAAAAGGTTGGGGGCCTCTGGCTTATGGAAATGATGTATATACTGCATTGAGGACCATGTTCAGTCAGCCTTTCTCCTCCCTCTCCTTCGCTCCAAGCTCTGGCAGAAGGGCTGGTTCTTGCCCTGCCAATTTTGCAATTCTGAAATGTGCTGGTGATAAGATCAGGCTTTTCAAGTCTTGTGGACACGAAGTTATTGCTATTCTCTCCTCTTTCCTTTGCTCTGTTTGCCACCCGCCCCGTTCTTTCCCCACCACCACCACACTATACTCTGCAGGCCCTTGAGAAAGAAGGGATGAGTGCAGACCACATTGCCTGCAGCTGTTCCTCTAAATCATAAAATTGAACAGAACAAAAGCAACCAGCAAACCCACCCTCCTAATCCCAAGGAGACAGCTGGACTTGGGAATGAGGAGTTCCAAACATTACCAAAAAAAAACACCACTTCTTCAAGTGCTGCCTGAGATGTACACATGCAAGACACACCAGCCATCCACATGTGTACACAGAGGGTTACCTCTTCCTGACAGCAGAGAGATCTTCCAACATTTTTGCAAACAAGAATAGGTGCCCTGGCGACTTTCTAGTTCTCGAAGAAGGAAGGAATAGGGGGCAGGTTCCCAAACGGTGTTCTTAAGCACCTGGCTGCTCTTCGTCGGTCATGCTATTTTATAGCACACTCTACCTCCCATGAGACAGCATGGACAGGGGAAGAGAGTGCACCTCCACTTCTCCTGTCTATGGAGATTCTCACTCCTCCAGGTTATGGCTGAAAATGTTTCAGAACTGAAGAAGCTCCTAGGATGAGAAGCGAAACCTTTTCAGGGAAAAACCAAGAAAGTCCAGTTGCCTTTTGAAAAGCACCTTTGGGACTTCACCTCTCCTCCAGATTTAGGCTTCCAGGTCCTCAGACAAGAGGACAAAAAATAAAAAATCCAGCAGAGCAAATGTAGTTACAATACCTCCCATGGCAATTTAGAGAACTACAATTCCCAGCAGTAAGGCCAAGGGTGAGAGACCCTGGGAGTTGTAGTAGCGCTGGGACATCTGGAGTGTCTCCTCTAAGATTAGAGGGGCGCATTAAGAATCTCTGCTCAGCCAGAAAACTGGGCGAATATAGGCAAGCAGCCTCTGCTTGGCCTGGATTTATTCATTGGATCTTTGCAAAGACAAAATTGGGAGTCAGAGGAGGAGGGTAGAAGGAGACCGTGTGTCCTGTCTTTTGAATGAAGGATGGAATAAAAATGTTTCAAAAAAATCAGATTTGTTTCCGTTTTGGCATAGGTTCTTTCCAGCCCTGACTATGAGCCATATATGGCCTGTCTTTAAATGAGATTTGATTTCAGAGAACTCATAAACAAAGAAAAACAAAGCTTGCATGGCTGGCACCCTCGACCTGAGGAGGCAGCTGTCCAACTGTGGGGAGGAGATAAGTTGTATCACACACACACACACACAGAGAGAGAGAGAGAGAGAGAGAGAGAGAGAGAGAGAGAGAGAGAGAGAGAGAGAGAGAGAGAGAGAGAGAGAGAGAGAGAGGAAATGGCAAGAAATAAAAGCAGTTGACTTTAAGCATTCCTTATGTTCTGGGGCCAGTGCTAGTGATGGATCACGGATGTGTGTAGGAACCTAGTAAAGGGCTTCTTCTAAGTCAAACTCTTGGTCCATTTAGCCTGATTTTGCTGGCATTGACCGGTAGCAGCTCTCTAAGCTTTTAGGCACAAATTATTTTGGGAAAAGCTGAGATCTGAATTTGGATCTGTCTATAGAGCAGATATGCCACTCCTAAACTATAACCCTTTCTTGTCATTGTTCGCTTGTTTTGCCCCAGTTTCTGAGATCTAATGCAGCTTGCAAGATGTGTAAGAAGACAGCCAAAATATTGGTTCTTCTCTTGTCAATGTGTCAGGTTGCTCTTTGGTTAGAAAAAGGACACCTACCAGCCAATAGAAAAATATAAGACCTTGAAGAACAAACTTTAATTCTTGCTCTTGCTTCTTGTCTGTTTACTGCAATATGTCAGTTTCATCTATACAATTTAGCTGAGCCAGAAAGTTTGAGTAAATCTACTTGGCTAGGATGGATTATAGCAATGTCTGGATCTAGGTAGCTTAATCTCCACAAATATGGGCTTTTTCAAGAGAGGTGGACTTCAACACAAGGATAGTTCCAAGGTTGAATCTCTGATAAAAGCATATTGGACGAGTGCCTTTTCTATAGCAAGTAGGACACTTGGCTTCTCCCAACTAATTCAGCAGAATAAAGGTCCTGTGATAGGTCTCCAAAGTAAGCTGTCTTGGAATGCTGGAATTCCAGTAGCTGCCTAACTATGCTAAGCATTGCTGCATCTACAGAAACATCTCAACGGAGAAGTCCAATTCACTATTGTGGGTTGAACTGTAGATCACAGTACTCTTGCTCTATGCCAGGGGTCTTCAAACTTGGCCCTTTTATGACTTGTGGACTTCAACTCCCAGAATTCCTCAGCCAGCATGCCTGGCTGAGGAATTCTGGGAGTTGAAGTCCACAAGTCATAAAAGGGCCAAGTTTGAAGACCCCTGCTCTATGCGCTAACAGGATAAGGGCACAGCAGAGCCACCAGAAATGAATAACTGGTGTAAATCTTTGGGGCAAAGCTCTTTCTTTATCTGAAGCTGTCTTTGAAACATGTGATAAATCAGAATGAAGGGCCCTTGTTAATGCCATTACAAAGGGTTTTTGTCTGGTGCCCAGTTTGGAGAAAGTTCAAACATTTATCAACTCCGGTTCACAAAATATCATGGCAGGCTGCTGTGGAATTGCTGGAGACAAGAGACACCATAATCATAGAGGAGGTGCAAATGACTTTCCACATAGGGCTTGCAGGGGAGGAGGAGGAGGAGGAGGAGGAGGAGATCCAATATATTTAGTATAATTGTTCCTATTGTTCATATAGTCCAAATCGAAAAATCAACACATAGGAAACAGGGATCCTCCAACCTTTCAAAAATTCTGGTCAAATTATTGGGGGAAAAAAAATCTTAAAGAGTTTTTAAATTCCCCAAACAATCCAAAGTTACCAAGTGCATAAGAATTTGGGTGAATATGAGATGGAATGGCACACATCTGCTAGAACCTCAAAAATCATTACTTACCTGTGATATTTGATTGATTTATTCTCTTTTCCCAATCTTTTTGGTTTTACTTTCCCCTTTAATCATTACTATTATAATTATACTGACTAGTTCACACAACCATGCAGTGGTTGGTTTAATCAGAATTATAATAATAATAATTACCTGGCTTTACACAACATGGTAGATACCATGATTAGACGCATGTATATCATACTAAGCTAAAACCAACTCAACTATATTTAAGCTTATTTGGAGTCCAACTTTTAAGTTTGCCATGGGAAACAGTCTAATACCCATACCCAAATGGAAAAATGCTAACTATGTCAAATGTGATATTGTTCTAAGATTGCTGGCTTGAAGAAAACCACCACACTCTAAGGTCTAAGGTCACTGGCAATTAAATGGCAGCTGGCTGGCCAGGAAAAAAATGACTTTTCTTGCTTCAGGATGGTTAATGGGTGATGATTTCATCCAAACGAAAATGGTGTGGGGGTGGGGTCAGCAAATCTATGCATCAACAAGCAACAAAGCAAAAAAGGAACCACTTTTTCCAAGGTCTGGCTGCTAAATTTATGGCATGCATCTGGAAAGAGCAGCTGGAGATGGGATTTGTGAATTCAATGGGCAGAGGAAGGAAAAGTCTCTACATTTCACAAGAAGGCAAGAGAGGAAAGCTCTGAATGTGAGTGTGCATGCACAAACACAAATGGTTTATTTTTCTGGTGACGGGACAGGGGCAAATGGCACAAGCCCACCTGTGTTTTGAATAAGTTATTCATCTCTTTCAAGAGGCGGCATCTAGGAAGGGAAACTTGAACATAAGCAGAAGTTTACCCCTTTTAAAGGCAGCAACACTTTCTCTTGTTCTTAGAGAGGCTAAAGACATGTTCCTAAAGCATTTCTCACAATGATAGCCCTCATACATAGCTTTGACCTGTGACTCCCTCTACTCCAGGCCCCAAAACACTTCATCACCTGAATGAGAAAACTGCCTAGCCCTGGTATAAGATGATCAGAGCTGGCCTATTTAAGCATTTTTTGACAACTCAAAGCCTTTAGTCTTTGAAGCCTCTAGGTTTTACACAGATCATATCCAAGCATATTTTAAATAAATAATCCCTTTTATATTTTTTGCTATAATTTCCTGCACTGGGTTTTTATAATTTTTTTTTATTATAGAAACTCCAACCGAATAAAAACAATGCAAATGTTGAACAGAAAAAGAATAGAGAAAAGTAATAAGAAAGTGAAAAAGAAATAGAAGGGGGGGGGGAGAGAAATGTAATAAAATGGCTTCCAATCTTCTTAACAGCAGTTATAAGCACATTTATACTTTCAAGGTTATATCTTATTTTCCTTCTTTCCATAATTTACCCTAATTGTTAAATCCACAAATCACTAGTTCATTTTTTTTCCAGCAAGGCGTGTGTGCACACACATAGGAAGACATACACACATTCCTGCACTTTCTTTTTCACCTCCTGCCTATGTTTCCCTTACTTTTTGAGTAAGGAAGCACACCAGAATCAGAAGACAGTATTGATCCTTCAAAAACTGATGAACATTATCTGCACAATTTGCAACTTCCTTTAATTTCTGTTCACTTAGGCAAAACTGTTTGAGGAGGCAAGCTCATTAATTAAGAAAGCTGAAGGCTAAATGAGGAGTTTAGCTATCTGAAAGCCAAGATTTCCCTTTAGATGTGATGTTAAGCTGTTGCTAAACTTCCTTGAACCTTCTTTCCTGAGATATCTTAACTGATCTTATGATGATGTCCTTGCAAGGTAGGTCAATGTTATTTCTCGGCCAAAGAGGTTAAATGCATTAAAGAGAAGGGGAGCAGATGCTGAGAGATTTTACTTCTGCCAAAATCCCATCTCTTGTATGGCTTTGTGATGCCTGTGATCCGTCGCAATGATCAGACGAGTTACTAAATTTTCATCTGTAACAAAAGACAGTGTGGTTGTGTCTTCTCCGTTCTTACAAAACTTGGATCGCATGAATGTCGGAAATAGGCAGAACCCTTAACGAAATCCAAGAAACCGATCATTGGATTCCGGCCAACTTTTTCCAACATTTGCCTCCCACCACCCAGAGCTAAGGAATATCATCAGAAAAAAAGGAAGAGGTTGTGTCCTTCTGTAATTTCGGCTCTGCATCCTGCCTCTTATCCCTCTTCATTTCCTTCCATTTCTGCCAAACAGCTGCTGCATTTCACCACACACAGCATTGTGAAAGTAGTGATTTGTAGCTCATTTATAAAAACAAGCCAACCCCCCCCCCCCAAATACAAACATTTATTTCTCAGTATTTGGTGGGACTAAGCTAAGATAGCAGACCTTTTCAACTTAAACTGTTGACACTAGCCAGTGCAAAACCAATGGTAAATTATGATGCAAAGGTTAGGTTTAAGGCAGGTTTACTGTGCAAAGCCAGGGACAGTTTTTCAAATGATCTGAGTATGGTGGTGCAGAAAAAGAGAGACCAAGTTGGGGGGGGGGAATGTTACAGTATTACATTTCGTAATAGCTGGAATATAATTCTGCATTTGGTTATTAGCCCATTAGTTTATTTCCCCATGCAAAAATGACAGTGCTTCTGGACAGTAACCATATACTGAATCCTGGCTGATTCAGGACAATATAGGATTACTGCAAAACATAACAAAAATGTTGGTGTCCCACAGGAACCCCCAAGCTTTGCTGCAGTACATGGGGACAACAACAAGTTTAAGAGAGCATTTCCTCAGTCAAAAAGTAACTTCTACAGCACATTCACGATTACAGCACATTCAGGCATCATGATGGATGCCGGTTTGAAAAAGCCTAGAAAATGGGGGAAAGAGTATCCATTTTAGAAGAAACAGAGTTGACAAGCTATGGATACTATACTATAATATTTCGTTGTAGTGTCCTCCACAGCCTCTATCATTGATAGTTCAAATAGCAGTATGAGCAGGGTTAACAATAAGCAAGTTATCCTTCCTCTGTTCTATTGATCTAAATCACACATATGTGAGTATCAGATGAAGCAGTCCAAGATCTAAACCCAAGAATTCATGACTCCGGGCTAGTTGAAAAATAGAGTGATTTTCAAAAGAGATGGTGGATTCGTCCAACCTCAAAAGTTCAGGCTGAGTATCCCAAAGGTGCCGTTTCAGGAGGCAACTGGACTTTCTTGTTTTTCTTTGAAGACGTTTCACTTCTCATCCAAGAAGCTTCTTCAGCTCTGACCAGATGGTGGGGAATGGAAGAATTTATATTCCTTGCAGACAGCTGGGCATTTGTATTCTACTTCAGGCTGGGTAGTGTTCTCCTCCCATCGGACTCTATGGCTTAGTGAGATGTGTTGAGAAATTGCTGCTAATGTCTACTGTAGCCCAAAACAGAAAGGTGTTGCTTCTGGAAGTTGCTGTGCTATATAGGAGACGTGATGTGATTCACATGTGGAAAGCCACATCTGTATAGTCAGAGTGCAAGCATATGTGATGCCAATATAGGAGCTTACTGGCTTTTGTCTGGTTAATCAAGCAAAGCTTACATTTGTAGTATATATGGAGTAAGCTGAAGTCTGAGAGCAAAAAGGACCCACTGCAGACTCTTATCACTTTCTCATATCCTCTTTTTGTTTCCCCTTTTGCTCATAACCTTTTAGAGAAAGGATCCATAAATCTCACTAAAGGTTTAAAATGGATTGCTTGCTTTTAAAATGAAGTCCCAAACCCTCCGCAGGCTACATGTTACACACCCTTGATTTATGCATTCATTGGTTGCCTTAAACCAGATGTTTGAAGCTTCAACTCTTATTTGCCCTAACGAAGCTAGGCAATGGTTGAGACACTCTTGTCCAAAACGTCTGAAAAGCACAAGTTGCCTTCCTTGAAGGTTTAGGCATGGTGATGACTTCTCTCAAGCAGCCATCTGCCATGTTTCATTTCAAGTCGCTGGAGATTCTAGATGTTCTTCACAGGCAGAGACAATTTCTATAATCTGATATGAATGCTACTGGAGAACAGGAGAGAATGACCAGATCTGAGGTCTCCAAAAAAAGATGTAGTTGGTGTGTTAGTCCAAGAAGAGAAAGGGGATAATTCTGACTATCAGGTGCATTTGGGAAGTTCACCAAGAAGAGCAACAGCTGTCATTCACTCTTGTGCTCTAACAGCAGGTGATTAAAGGATGTTGCCTTTGATACAGGCAACAGTATGCAGTCATCAGACTTGCAGACCACAGATAGTTTTGTCCCCCATGAACTTGTCCAGTTCTTTTAACAACCATCTATGTTGATGGCAATCACATCTGAGAACGGTGAGTCGTATGTCCTTTTGTGAAAATGGGTACTTCAAGTTCTTAGTGTCTGAGAGAGAAAAAAATGTCTACATTTTTCATGTGATGAATTATCACATGAAAGAATTATCTTCCTTTTATTTCTTTTAAAGAAATGATCATTTCTTTATCTTATTCCACTGAATCTGTAGAAGAGCACGCTGAGCTGGAAGGCGGGGTTAAATGTGTCATCAGTTTGGAGTCATTGCATTGTCACAAGAGACCCAAGTCCAGCCCCCTCCCCCATGAATTCCACTGACAGTTATCTAGTACCAATTAAACTTTGACCATTAGTTGACTGGATTCTTGTACAAAGCTAGCAATAATGAACTCTTCTGTGCTTTGAGTTCAATGAATGCTTCTAGTTATTTGCACCCGACAGACTTTCCTCTTTCCCAAGAGAAAAAAAGACTCCAACACAACCATTTTTCCTTGCACAGAAGATGACTGAGTCCTTTTTGTATACTGTTTCTTTTTTCCTGGGTGACGCAACATTCTTTTTTTTATTATTTATTCTAGTGATCAGAACTGCACACACAAAAAAGAGGAGGATAGGAATTTGAAAACTCATTAATGAAGTGAAATGAACCTTTATTATTAAAGTATAACATGTATAAAGTGAGATTGGCTGATGGATGTAAATGAAGAACTGCTTAGAAATAAATTTCTAAGCTTAGGATAACTTATGAAATCATACGGCTCACCTTGCATTTGGGGACAAAATAAGGACGCTTCCTCTGAGACTCTTCATTTCTGGGTCAAGCTTATAAGGGGGTTGGGAAGGATCTCCATGTGAAATCCACATGAGAAAATTATGTGTAAGGAAAGAGCTCTAGCAATTGGCCTATCATGTAGCCCATCGAAACATGTCACTTAAAAGGATGAAAATTGTTTCACGTGACTGGTGTGGTTAATCAGCTATCCTTTACTCCAGGGCTCTCCAAACTTGGCAACTTTAAGTCTTGTGGACTTCATCTCCTCTGCCAGCCATGCTGGGGAATTCTGGAAGTTGAAGTCTACTAGTCTTAAAGTTTCCAAGTTTGGAGATCCCTGCTTTACTCCATTGCCTGGTTAAGTTAATCCTCAACTCTCCTGAGTTTTAGGATAGACTCTTCTTGGTTGCAATCATGAAAGCCTTCATTTCCAAACAGGGGAAAGGACTGCTGGGGCTTAGATGAAAGGAGCTCCCTTCTCAAAACATCCAACTGCAAGGGAAAATGTTTTCAGCACATGTTCTGGGGAAATCTAGCAACAAGTAGCGTATACCAGCTAGGCCAGGAACCAACCCACAAAGCCCACATAACCCCCCTGCCCAGAACAAAGACTGTCCTGTTTTCCATAGCTCAAAAATAATTTCCTTTGGAACAGGGAGGCCCAGCACTCCACACCCACTGTGTTTTCTGATGAGGTTAGATGGTGGACTTCTTTCTCCTTGCTTAAAGGCCCTCTTTGTGTCCTGGAATGGGGGTGGAGAGCATTAGTTCATCACATTATCAGGGCTGTGGCTGTCAGTGAGGAATCCCCTTTTTAACAGCAGGTGTTTTTTTGCCAGCACTTGCTTGGAAGAAAAAGTATCTAACCATGGCTGGTTTCACACAGCTGCTAAACACTTTAGCCACCCTAACAGTATTTTATAAATTGAGATTCCATGTTTCTTGAGAGACAAGAAGTTCTGAGATAGATTGTCCTGGGCCCAATCAGCAGTTCTGAGTTCAGACTATTCCTTGACCAGGTCTCCTTCTGTCTCTTTTTCATAGTGGAAAAGGCATACTAAATGAGAACAGGGATTTATTAAGAACAGTCGCCATCCCAGATGAAAAAGTGAGTATCTCTGGTAAACAGAAATGTTTACACTGTACAAAACAGAGGCTGTTTCTATTTCCTAATAAGGCTGAGCTACAAGTGAAGAGGCTTGCTTACAACGTCTCCCCTTGGGATTTAACCAACGATGGAAAGGGCCTAGGGAAGGTGCAAACTTAATTTTTAAGCCACACTTGTTCTCAGGAAGTCTTTAAAGGCAGTCTTCCAAAGAAAGATAGATGATTCCATTGTTTGTCCTTGTAGACTATGCCTTCAGAACATGCCTGATGATTTTGATTCCGTTTGTTATCTAGGCTTTACATGAAGCATGGGTTGGTCCTTCAGCAAAACCTGATATTGTAAGTAAAACATAAGCTGAAAGCAAAGACTGATATTATTTCAAAAACAATTTGTAAAATAATAACAGCAACAGTAAAAAGAATCATTTGTTTACAGCTTCATAGAACACATATTAACACGGTAATAATGGCCAGGTATAGAGGGTGGTGCTGAAGGAACAGCTCCTTGTCACCTGGGCAAAGTTTGGATAGGTACAATATACAAGCCAAAGAGTAAGGCAAATTCAAGAACTACAAGTGTTTGTGTGTGTGTGTGTATGCGCGCATGCGTGCGTGCATGCGTATGCATGCAGGCATGTTAGAGACAAGAACTCTATATGTAACAGATGATGAACAATCAAGTGAAATAGAAATAATCCACTACTTTTAGACCAGTGGATACATGCCATATTATAACTCAGCCAATTCCACTGGTTAATTGTTCTAACTGTTAGGAAATTCCTCTTTAGTTCTAGGTTGCTTCTCTCCTTGATTAGTTTTCATCCATTGTTTCTTGACTCCCTCTTCTTAGTGGCAGCCCCCCAAATATTGGTACACTGCTATCATGTCATCCCTAGTCCTTCTTTTCACTAGACTAGACATATCCAATTCCTGCAACCGTTCTTCGTATGTTTTAGCCTCCAGCCCTCTAATTCTGTAACTATCCAGACATTAATCATTGTTAAGTCTAGAGGTAACTCCAGCTATCTCTCCCTCTAATGCTGTTCAAAATAAATGCTATATTTAGCTCTATCTGGTTCCTTCCACACTGGGCTTGGATGAGCCCATTTCTGCTATGGACCCTCTGGGACGGTACAAGCTTGAACCTTCCCACAAGGAGTTAATACATTTGCAACTTGCCCTCTCAAGGAAAGCCTATTGGTAATGAGCTCCCACAATGGGCTTGGACTCAACAAATTTGGACAGAAACCAGAGATTTCCATTGTCTGAACATAAACAGCTTACGATAGTATAAACTCCCACTGCCTTGATCCCATGGGAGATCAATGTCTGTGGGATTTTAACTCTAACATTTCACCAGCATAAATAAGGGAAAGCAAAATCGCAGACCCAATGGGGCACATTCTGTTGAGTCCATCCTTGTGGGGATTATGGAGAGGCCACTGCAGGCACTGGGAATGAGGACTAGATAACAACTGCCATTCCTAGATCAGTTGCAGATGAATGCAAGCAGCTGCCATCTCCACAACTGGCATGCTGGCAGGGGAATTCTGGGAGCTGTAGTCCACAGGTTGCCAAGTTTGGAGAGCCCCAAAATAGAGTTGTGTAGAAGAAAACATTCCTGCCCTTATTTCCTATCAGTTCTTGTTTAGTTGGAGAAAAGAGTATTTCCTTTTTAAATGTCTTGCATAGTGAACGCTGCAACAAAATTCTCTGGAATACAATATCCTTGTACCAATTTAATGACCGAGTGGCTAAAATGTACAGTGAGAATACTTTGGCTTTCCCTGTTCTTCCTCCAGTGGTCTGCAACTGCATCTCTTTGGGGGTGTTTTTTTTTTTTTTAATTGTTAAAAGCAGTGGAGAAAAAATGCTTATGAAAACAATACCAAATGGTTATGATATTCTCTGCCCCCTTTACTACTGATCAACATTACCGAGAAAACTACCAGGAGAAATGTGAAAAAGATGAAAAGTGTTGTATCTTCAAATTCCCTAGGAAGAAGTGGAAAAACAGAAGCTTCTTTCAAATGGGATGAAAACTTTTGAAGGAAAAAAAAAAGAACTGCATGGTATAATTTGGCACGTCATTAAGATGATCTACAGCTTGTGAAAATACAAGGAACAGATTGCCCAGAAAATGTTCGTGTACATATGATCCTTCCACATGGAGACAGTTGATTCTGATCTTCCTTATCCATTCATTTTTCCAAGATCATCATCTGCACAGGAATGCATTTTATAGAGCAATATAAATGATTTAAAACGATGTTTTCCTGAGTTTTGATTCCCCACCCCCAGGGTAGTGAAGCTAACTATTTCCTCTCTGCTTAGACTGTGCCTCTCTGTCTTCACCTCTGTTTATATGACATTTTCATTCATAAGCAAAAGCCAAAAAAAAGAGAGGAGAGGAGGGGAGGGGAGGGAATGATAAGGCTCTGGCATCTAGCTTACTTAGTATAAGTGACTTTTGGAAATAAATGCACCCCAGATGCATAAACGACCCCACCCACCACCAAATTATAATGCATCGTGAACTAAGTTAACAAGCAATTATAATTCTAAAAGCCAGAATACTAAAAATGCGCGTAAGCTAAAATGTTCACTGAAGCATTCCTCAGAAATAGTAAATAAACTGCTGGAATGCTAAATGTACGTTCAATGTATAAACAAAAGGAAAATGCTTACATTCTATTCTATCCTTTTCTTTCTTTCTTTTTTTTTTACTGCTAAGAAATGTTCAGGAATGAATGAATTCTCTATGGTGCAGCTGCTCGATCAACCAAGCTTTTCATTTTGATTTCTTTTCTTTTCTTTTCTTTTTTAAAAAAAAGAAAGAATCCCCAAGAATTCTTTGAGAGACCAAAACGTTTCACTGCCAGCTTCTATATGTTCCTATGCATTAAATGCTGCTAGTGAAAGGCTAGCCAGGAACAAGGCATTTTAACATTTATCTTCTGCTGGAGGTTATCAGAGGTTTTGGGTGGACAGAATGGGCTGTTGACAATGTTGTGTGCTCTCCGACTGCAAGACGTTTCTGAGGTTTGCATTGCAGTGTGATGCCACAACTAATAATCACCTCTTAGCTCATCCTTAACACCATTTCTTCATGAAACATTTACCCGTGACTGGGATAGGATAATCCTTGACTTACAACTTTTCATTGGCAGACCATTCAAAGTTACAATGGCACTGAAAAAACTAAATGAACTGTTGTAAGTCGAGGACCACCTGTATGGAAAGATCTACATATAGCGCACTGGGTGGGGGGTGGTGGAGAAGAGAGAAAAATACCTGAGGGGTATCTGGATCTGGGCTAGATCTTGGTGTGCCCTCTGGGAGGCTTTATGTGTTGCAGCTATCCTGTAAACTAGAAGTTCACCATTTCTGAACTACACAACATTATCCTACATTATCCTAAGAGGTCATCTGAGCATACAGACTGAGACAATATTAAAGGCACAGAGAGAACCACATCTCCTTTTAGCCCCTCATTCTAGAAAACCACTGGAAATCCTGACCAGTTGTCTAGAAGACCTTCTGACGGGAAAAGGGCAAACAGACTGAAACATATTTGGAGAATTCATGAGTTCCTTATGATTGGGAATTCTTTTGATTGACCGTCTTGGATATTGTTTTAGGCTCAGCACTGTCTACAAAGAGGTCACCAGAGTTGACAGCCAGGATTAACTGGAAATGTTTTTTCACCTGCTGCTGCTTTGCTGGGCGTAGACTCTCTTCACCCATATTTTGTCATAGAGCACTACTCCAACTAACCATCTGCATTAATAGACGGATAGATGTGTTTATAAAGAGACTCCAGCCTCTACAGTCTTCAGCCTTTTTTTATGTATGGAAAACCTGCTCCCTTAATTCGAGGCAGTTTGTTTGGAGAAGAGATAAAGGGAGTGCAACCTAGGCATTTCTCTTCCCAATAAAACACCAAGGACACATTAGCAAACATGGCTTCATGCCTCCCGGCTCTCCTGTTTCCCATAGCAGAAAGTTAATGATGACTTTCACCCAGCCAGAGCTGCCAGTCTCTGTTTATAGAGGGTGGGATCCATTCAGCAGGAAAGCAACTTTGGTTTCAAATTCTGTGTAAGCTTGACTTCAACTCTTTCCCTGCCCACAGGAAAGGAGTGACTTCAGCATTCACTTGCCTGGGCCACTGGCTCTCCTTTCCCCTCTCCAGTTTCCACCTAAGGGGCCTAAAGCAACAAAATAAGTCACAGTGATAGGAATGCACTTCTCTGCAATTAATTGTACCCATTTTTACGCCAGTTTGCACCTCTTTAGAAGAAGAAAAATAAAGAAACAGATGCTAAAGATGCATAACAAGGTACCTATATATGGATGCCAAATGGATGCTTCAATCCATAATTAATGAACTTCTACCACTTATAATGATGAAACTTCTGGCATGGATTATTCCATACTGTACATCTCTACCTGATAATATGGCAAATAGTGCCTAGAAAGGAGAATTGTGGCAGTGGGAACACATGCCCCAAACCTCTGAACTGCAAATCATAACTGGAAGTCTGTCCACAATTCTTCTTCTACGGATTCATTCCAATTTAGCTCCCCTCTTCCGCCTCCTCAATCCTAAAATGGCCAATTAATTAAAATAAAAATCAGTTATGGGGGATCATAGAGATATACAGATTTCAAAACACCCGCCTATCCATGTTTTAGGCACTGAGAGCCAACTCATTTCTAGTCACACATACTGTAATTGTTATTGAGTTTATCTGTACCGGAACAGCTGGTTACTATCAGCCGACACATATTTACAAGTTCAGTGTGAGAGTTCACAGTTGTCACTTTCCATCAAAATTAACCCCGTAAATTACTCAAAAGGCCTTTGCAAATTTCTTAAACTCTATTTCCTTCCCAGGCAAAAAGCAGAGGTTAAAATGCCCTTTGATCCTAGTTTTGTTGGGCATTATGAGCAAAGAAACCCCTCGGATACATTATGCTTCTTTTAGTTGCAGCAAAAGAAAACATAAAGGAATACATTTCTCTGCTAATCAAGGAAAACATGATCAAATATGAATTGTATTGATTCTGGGCAAGTATTATAAATATTAAAGCTAACGGTAACGACCATCTTCTGCAAAATTAGGGCTATACTGGAAATTCCTTCTGGTTTTTTGTTAATCCTTCTTCAGTTAGAAGGAAAATATGGGTTGCAAACTCTTTCACACAACAAAAGAAAACTGTTCTGGAATTCTAATTGGTAGATTATTGGATTCTGGTATATACCTTAATTCAGTGATTCTCAACCTTTTCTTCATCACGGACCCCCTTTAAATATCTTTTGTAGCCACAGACCATGGCCACAGACCACCAAGATTTTAACTCAAGATTTAAAGCATTAGACTACATCAAGCCTTCGCGGACCCCCTGTAACGACATTGCAAATCCCCAGAGGCCTGCAGACCACAGGCTGCCTTAGTGAAAAATGTGAGTGAGTCTCTTCAGCAATGTGCTGTTTTCCTGGATTTCCACTTTTCAGGTAAATCCCAGGAGAAGACAATAACAGGAAGTTCTTCCCATGATCCTCACCTCCTCCCATCAGAAAATATGGGAAGCCGGAATGAAAAGATGTGTGAGTGACAAAACCAAACATACAAGCACATCCTGCATTTTTGCAATAATAAACTCCAGAACACCAACCAAAGAAATGTGAAGATAGTCTCCAGAGCTTCCCCCTGCAAATGAGATACAAAAAAAGAAGCTTTTTTTTTTTTCCCCAAGGGAAGAAAAACTTCAGGAATTAACAAGACAAGTTTTGGCTGAATACGAAGAAAACTAACAGCCAATTCTAAGTATGTTTGATCTGATTAAGCTTCAGTACTCAGATTTTTCTTCAATAAGGTTTAACTGAGGGGTAGAATGCCAGAACAATTGTCGCTTGCTCTAGTCCAGATTTTCCTGTTCAATTTCTTGGTGACTAGAGGTTGTCCTCAACTTACAATAGTTCATTCGTAACAAGCAAAGTCAATGGGGAAGTTAAATTCACTTAACAACCGGGTTACTAACTTAACTGCAGTGACTCGCTTAACAACTGGGGCAAGAAAGGTCGTAAAGTGGGATCAAACTCACTTAACAAATGTCTTGCTTAGCAACAGAAATTTTGGGCTCATTTATGCCTGTAAGTCGAGGACTAGCTCTTTTTGCTCATGGATGTATTTTTTAAAAGTTTATCTCCTGCCTCCTTCAGAAGACGACTAAATAGTTTCTGTGATTCTAAATTGTGCTCCATGTTTGGAAGACCATACCCCTTTCAAATATCACTTAAAAAAAAAAGAATTAAACTAACAAACAGTAAGAGTAGAAACAGATGATCACTAACAACATCCCAACCACTTACAAAAGGCAGCCTCTAACTATAGGTTAAAAGAAGGGTCCATAGATTTCAGCCATGCATTAAAGCTGAACGTGATTATGGTTTTACAGCCTCTCAGAAACTGGGGGAGGATCTCTGCTTAAGGAAACTGTTTGCTTATTTAGCAGTTGGTGGGGGAAATTCAGTATTGAATGTCTCAGTATTCCCCAATAACAATCTGCATTACAAAAGACATGCATTTATAATCAAAGGACTGGATCCAAACTTAGAGCAACCCTGTGCAACCAAGGTGGTTTAAAAGAGTTCCAGCTAATTTTTGTAGTCTGTTTTAAATGTGCATTAACAGACGGATAGAATCGAGATCACGTGAAGTATTAGTACCGCTTTATAAAGCCTTAGTAAGACAACACCTGGAATACTGCATCCAGTTTTGGTCCCCACATTATAAAAACGATGTTGAGACTTTGGAAAGACTCTTGAGAAAAGCGACAAAGGTGATTAGGAGGATGGAGGCTAAAACATTTGCAGGATGGTTGCAGGAATTGGGTATGTGTAGTCTAGTGAAAAGAAGGACTAGGAGAGATATGATAGCAGTGTTTCAATATCTGAGGGGCTGCCACAAGGAAGAGGGGGTCAAACTATTTTCCAAAGTACCAGAAGGCAAGACAAGAACAGTGGATGGAAACTAATCAAGGAGAGAAGCAACCTAGAACTAAGGAGAAATTTTCTAACAGTGCGAACAATTAATCAGTGGAACAGCTTGCCTTCAGAAGTTGTAGGTGCTCCATCATTGGAGGCTTTTAAGAAGAGACTGGATAGCCACTAGTCTGAAATGGTATAGAGTCTCCTGCTTGAGCAGGGGGTTGGACTAAAAGACCTCTGTTATACTGTTAAGTACATCTGAGAATGACTACATCTTTTTAAGAGGTCAGAGTCACACAAAGTTAATCTTACAGCCTCCTTTTTTTCCTTCCATGGTTCTTAGTCCATTGAAGTCCAGGAAATAAGACTGTGTGGGGAAACCCCAAATTCTAAAATAATTCTTGGGATGAGGTTTTCATTGGTTGCGTTTTCAAGAAAGAATAGTAAAATAACTCAAAAAAAAAAATAGCAGTCTGCTTCTATTGTCACATTTCCTTTCCAAGAACACACTGGAACAAGAGTGCAAAACAAAACAAATTCCTCGGACGGTTTCAAAGGTTTTTTCTAATTATAAGATGCACTATACTTTTTGATATTGATATAGATATGCATGCAGCTATAAAAACCGAACTGGGAGAAAAAGCCTTCGCTCAGGAGCAGAATCTGCAGCTTCTTCTGTACTAGGGCAATGAATGAAGTTCCTTCTCAGACACACAGGACCCAGTGAGACCCTGTTCACCACGCAAAAAGAGATTTGGTCTGGAAAGCTGACTTGAAGACATACAGCAATTATTGAGAGAACAAGCGGGTTAATGTTTCGAAAGATGTAATTAGCAAACAGGAAATGCCATTTACTTTGCAATGAAACAGAACTTGTTCTGGCTGAAGTGATCCCAGACTTGGGTGTGGGATAATGCAACTTAAAACCAGATTTCACTGTTAAGCAAACAGTGATTTGCATGTTTGAAATGCTGTGTCTGGTTATCTGGTTGATTACTTCAAGAGCAGGTAAAAAGAAAGAACTCTCTACATTACAAAAAGCATGTTGGGATTAGCCTTCCAGGAATGGCATGCCCCAAATACAGGTAGTCCTTGACTTCACAAGTAGGGCCAGAATTTCAGTTGCTAAGCAAAGTGGTTGTTAAGTCAGCCATAAGTGAATCACTGCAATTGCTATGTGACTCATGCGGTCATTATATGAATCTGGCTTCCCCCATTGACTGTGCTTGTCAGAAGCCAGTTGGGAAGGTCTAAAATGGTGATCACATGACCCCATCATAGATACATACTAGTTGCCAAGCACCCGTATTTTTGATCATATGGGGATGGTCCAGAAATTGTCAGTAGGAAGAGCTGTCATAAGTTTCTTTTTTTAAAGTGCCTTTGTAACTTTGAATGGTGGCTAAATGAATGATTGTAAGTCAAGGACTACTTGCTCAGGGGCATCTAGTAGAAGAATTCCACGTAGGTGGGGATGACAACATCCCAAAGAAAAAGTCCCAGTGTAGGAATTCCATCACAAGCTCTGGGATTTCGTTGAAGCATGGAAAGGCAGGAAAATTATATACCACTGCAAGGATGACTGCACAAAGATAGGGCGTTCCCACATAATATTTGACCTGCTTATGCCTAAATAAATGCACAGACTCCATGCCATACCAAAAGAATTTGACTGAAACTCTCTTCTTGAAATGATATGATAAGGCAGGGTCCCCAACCTTGGCAACTTTAAGACCTGTGGACTTCAACTCCCAGAATTCCCCAATCACCCCTGTGATAAGGGACAGTCTCGTTCACCCAACTGAATAAAGACTTGATGGGGGGGGGGGAATGCACAACTGAACGGTTTTCATTTGGCACTCTGTGCTAGCAACAACTCCAAACTTAGCCCAGTTTTTCCAGAAAGGGAAACGCAACCGGTGCACACAGGAGGCCAACACCAGTCCACATTTTTGCTCCACAGAGGAGCAATTCTTCCATATCCCAAACATTAAGCTCCTTCAAGCTATTGCAAACGACTCAGCTGACTGAGCCGAGAAACAAGGGACCACACGACGCCAAACCTACACTTCATTCCAGCCTGAAGGGCTTGTTGACTTTGGCCTTTTCTCTGTGTATTTTAGTTCTATTCTCCTCCATCACAGCAGATGGCCAAACATCATGGGATGTTTGCTCTGAAAAGCCCTAAGGGGTAGAAGGGAGCAACTTGGCTTGATGGACTCACTAGTTTCCCAAAATGAACATCTCCCTTCTCTCTCTCACACACACACACACACTAGTCTCTATGGTGCTCTACTAAAAATATATTATGCTTCCTTTGAGCCAAATTGATTGAGCTCCAAAAAAAACTAATGCAAAGCTATGAACCCACCAGCAGAATCATTGACAGATATTTTTTTTATGGCAAAAAGATCTATTCTCATGACTCTCACTTGTTCTATTAAGCTGTCCTCAAATCTATATGGGTGGCTATATTAAGTCTGCTTAACGCATAAACATCTCAAGCTAGTTTAATGTATTCTGCACTATCAGGCCAAATCTGGGCCTCTAATAATTGTGATTTGTGTTGTCAAGGGTGGGAGGAGAGGACAGGATTTCCTACAACTTTCAAGCAAAAGGCAAAAGGGAAGACCTTGGAGATCAGTGTGTATAAATACACACAGGTCTTGACTACCAAAGACATCCAGACTAATGCTACAGGCTGTATCCTTGATGCTAATTTTAGATCCTGGGCTTCCAGACAGGATGTAATAGAACAGGTGTGCCACAGCTGGAGAACCCAAAAAACCCACCAACCCATTTTTCTAAGCCAGTCTGCAGATCTTGTCCTAATCGTATCACTGAATATTAACTGTATATCAATTCCTTTGATTTTATGTGCCGTCACTCCTTTTCATTTTGTTTTTGGCAGGAGATGCAACCTTTTCTCCAAACCCTTGGGAGAAGGGGAAGATGGAAAGGGAGGCGTGGGAACGTGATTCAGTGTTCTAACCTGCGCCAGAAAAATATTTGACATCCTGGGAATACTTGCCTTAGAAAATTGTTCTGATCCATGCCAATATTAGAGGGATCACAGCAAAACTATAATGAAGCAGGACAGAGGTTCCTACGTAAGGCCAAGTTTGAGTGTTTCCATTTTTTTTTAAAAAGCATGTTATGTGTCATTAGGAATTATATGAAAAGTCTAGTTTTTCCTCTCACATTACAAATGAACCTGTGGATGCCATAAGTATAAATGTTACATCCTAATACCCTAGGAATGTGACCGACAGAGCCAAATAGAAGGGGGTGCTCCATGTGTTAAAAGCTTTCCTTTGGAACAAAACCTGGTCAATTATTGTCCATGTATTGGTTGTATCAGGCTTAATTTCACATGAAATAATTATATAGCTAAAGGGCAAAGCATCCAAAGGTGATCCAAAAGATCAACATGTTTGCAATATTTGACATACCTGTTCAAATGAAATCCAGATATTGAAAAAAGTGGTTTATAAAATGCCTTTGAATGAGAGGAGAGTAACTTTGTGACCTATTCAATGCCCAATTAAACACAAGGTTTTTCAGACAATGTTTACACTGAAATAAGTTTGGAGTTTTATTTTAGGGAATGGACATGATCCAGAATGGGTATTATTGTGGGGGGAGAAAGCCCTGTTTAGACATATATATAATCTGTGTGCTTTGTATGTTGTATAAGAAAACTCCAATGAGCTTTTCTGGGACTTCTGGACACAACACACCGTCACTAGTTTGAGTCTAGACCCAAGTGGCAATTCCAGGATTTTATCCATAAAAGAATCATTTCTTCTCTCCTATTAAAGTGGGATATGGGTAGTCCTTGACTTTCAACAGTTCATTTAGTGACAGTTATAGTTACAATGGCACTGAAAAAAGTGTCTTATGATTGTTTTTCACACTTACAGTCATATTTATGACGGTTGCAGTGTCCCAGGATCATGTGGTCCCCTTTTGCAACCTTCTTACCAGCAATGTCAATGGGGAACCCAGATTCACTTAATAACGGTGTTACGAACTTAACAACTGAAATGATTCACTGTGGCAAAAAGGTCGTAAAATGGGGCAAAATTGACTTAACAAATGTTTCACTTAGCAGTAGAAATGTGGGGACCATTTGTGGTTGTAAGTTGAGGACCACCTGTAATTGACATCCCAATATTTAAATCAGGGGTCTTCAGACTTGGTCCTTTTATGACTTGTGGACTTCAACTCCCAGAATTCCTCAGCCAGGCATGCGTGCCTGGCTGAGGAATTCTGGGAGTTGAAGTCCACAAGTCATAAAAGGGCCAAGTTTGAAGACCCCTGATTTAAAGGATGTTAAGTGATAAAACTGGGTGTCTCATCTGCATCAGGTCTTTCTGAAGAAAAATCTACTCTATGCTTTAGTCCAAGAGGTCAACTAGTACCTGAAAAACGCCACTATTCTTCTAAGCCTCCTTCCCTCAGATGATTCCCTGGGAGATGAGAACTCAATCTGGAGAAAGGTCACACATCATATACAATGCTCATTGCTCCAAGACAAGGTTTGACCGAGACAGCACAATGCATGGCTGGTAAACAGAAATTCCCTCCTCTGTCTGGGTCAGAGGTCCAAGGCCTGGCTTAGTCCCTGGTGCAAGAGACAGAGTTCCCATCCCCTGGCTGCTTGTTAAGGCCAAGCAGAGCGGGTTAACGGGGTGCGGCCTTGTCAAAAGTGTCTGGGATACAAAGCCATCATCTCAATTGGCAGTAATTGACCCTCCTTGCTGTTACCAGAGACACCGGGCTGAGCAGTAAATGAATAAGCTCCAGGACACTGCCTATTTCTTCTTAACCCTGAAGTGAGGTGCTCTAGTCTAGTGTTTTTTTTTTTTTTTTAAGAACAAGTGATGTCCTTTCCCAAAGATGCTTTTTCAAAAGGCAACTGGGCTTCTTCTTTTCTTGAAGACGTTTTCGTTTCTTATCCAAGAAGCTTCTTCAGTTCAGTACTGAAGAAGCTTCTTGGATGAGAAGCGAAATGTCTTCAAGGAAAAACAAAGTCCAGTTGCCTTTTGAAAAAGCACCTTTGGGACAACCATGACCTGGATGACTGAGAATCTCCATAGGCAAGTGATGACCTTTGTTGTCAAGAGAAAGCGGTTTCCATTTCTGTAACATATACTGCACAGATAGTACAAGAACACTTGTTCTCCCGTCTCATTAGCAGGAAGATGGAAAAATATCTGCTGGAAATTCCTTCCTACGTTACATAGCAGTAGGGTTTGGCCAGGAAAGGGAAGGTTATACACAAACAAGCAAGTTTTCCACCCAGGTTTCAGTGATATATTCCTTGTCTGTCCTCTCACCCACAATCAAGTCATTCATTCGTTCATTCATTCATGCATTCATCAAAATTATGTGGCCACCCACCTCACACAAAGTGACTCTGGGTGGCGTACAATAAAACCAACAATTAAAACAATATACAAAACCCACTTAAAACAATTACGCATACATTTAAAAATAAGGTGCTATGAATGAGGCCAGGTAGAACATCAGCTCTTCAATTTCAGGAGGAGCCCAATGCTTTCTGAAGTTCTACTTCCTGGTTCCTGGGGGGGGAAAGACAGAGGGCTAGAAGTGGGGACCAGCTTGATGTTCATGAACCCTGAAGAAGGCCTGAATTTTACTTCCTTCCATATATCCATCTGCCCATCACAACCTGGACGGCACCCCCTTCTCCTCTCTCATCACTTCCTTCTTAATTGCTTTGGGAAATCAGACATGTGACTATCTAAAGAGATCATGTAAGGCTGTTTAGTCTACAGTCTGAATCAGGGAGGCAGAAGTTGTGGGTCTGCACCAGGTTGCCATTAGTGCGATAAAAGGGGAAAATTACTAAATATACATAGAGAGTTTATATTAACTACTTTTAATTGTAGGGTGCTTAATATATATATAGAGAGAGAATTAAATCTAACTGTGGGTTTGTCCTGGTCTTTCCCACTTCTATTTCCGGGTCTAAAACTGTGTTGCCATCCTCTCCCCGCTTTCTAAATTTACTTAATTGTACCACAGGTTACAAAATGCCCAAAGACATATATTCTTCTTAGGATGATTTAAGAAATATTGCGGTGCGGGGGAAAATAAATGATGCATCCATTGACTTAGTATTATTTATTCCATTCTGCATAATGTTAATTACCCTGAAACAGAACAGTGGGATTGATATATGCGTATGCCTTCGTCTTGAGAAATCTCTTCAGTTTATGCATTAATCATTCTCTCCAAACTTTCCCTCTGCAGCTGTAACACACACAGATACACACACACACACACACACACACACCAGAAGTAATTACTCATTGTGGCTCCTGCCATTCTGCCCTCTACCACACCCCAGAACTTTACCACCATCCTATCCAAGCCACAATCCAGGGTGGGGATGGGTAGCGTAAGACGTAATAGCAAAACCTTTTGATTGACAGCTCTGGTCGCCCAGCATAATTTGAACATTCCAGAGGTGACCATGAGGTTAATGCAATCTGGAGCAGACTGGGATGGGGTGGGCTGTTTGTTCAGAACTCCCTAATCAATGAAACTTTAAAGAGATTTTTGTATGCCCAGGGGTCCAATCCAATTAGATACAGTTTTTTAGACTGGAAGAAGAAGAAGAAGAAGAAGAAGAAGAAGAAGAAGAAAAAGAAAAAGAAAAAGAAAAAGAAAAAGAAAAAGAAAAAGAAAAAGAAGAAGAAGAAGAAGAAGAAGAAGAAGAAGAAGAAGAAGAAGAAGAAGAAGAAGAAGAAGAAGAAGAAGAAGAAGAAGAAGAAGAAGAAGAATTGCAATAACAATAAGAGGACGACATTGGAGAAGGGGATGCAAAGGGTCAAGTTCAAGCATTGCCTAAGCAAATACAAAACTCGATGGGAGCCGCATGAAAATTGGGGTGGGGACTTCTCTTCCATTTAGCAAGGTCAGGGAAGAAGTTAACAGAGAGTTCCAAATTGCTAAGGCTTTCCTTTGGAAGTCCAGGGAAGTCAGAAACTCTTAACAACTACCCTCCTCCGGAGCAGCTTCCCTGTTGGGCAAGCTGTAATCCCTTGCCATTAATGAGCGCTTTGTTCCAGCCTCAAGGGATGCAGATAACCCTGTACTGCAAAGATGAAAAAGAAAAGGAGGAGAAGGAGGTGGAAGGAACATTAAATAAACTCTCAGCTTCAGAGTTTTAGCACAGCAAAGAGGTCCCTGTCCTTAGGGGCATCCCATGTAGACCACAAACCAGGAATTTCAGTGCAATTATATCAAGCAATTTCTTCTCCCCATTTGGATTTTCCCCCTTATCTTTTTGTCCACGTGAATCAATATACTGAATCTTGAATGTGTGTGTGTGTGTGTGTGTGTGTGTGAGAGAGAGAGAGAGAGAGAGAGAGAGAGAGAGAGAGAGAGAGAGAGAGAGAGAGAGAGAGAGAGAGAGAAAGAAAGAAAGAAAGAAAGAGAGAGAGAGAATATCATTGTATTTTATGCATCTCCTCTGGGCAAATTCATCCTTTCTTCTTGTTTCTCAACAATGTCCCAAGTTCGGACTTCAGCCTCTGCTGGCACTTACTAACCCGACCCTACTATTAGACATAGAAATACCTGTGTGTCCCTATTCCTTTTTTTATAATCACTGGGGCTATGATCTGTTAATAGCAATAGCAATAGCAATAGCACTTAGACTTATACAGCTTCATAGTGCTTTACAGCCCTCTCTAAGTGGTTTACAGAATCAGCTTACGGAAACCACCCATTCCACTTGCAATCATCATGTGCACATATCCATGCAAAGTTCCCAAATGCAAACAGACCTAACTAAAATTGCAATTCTGGTGACATATTTGCAGTTCTGGTGACATATAATTCAGTGCACAAGGACCGTTCCTGCTTTAGTTCATACGCGGGAGCAAAATTCTTAGCTATGAAAATGGCTTGCTCATTATTCATAAGGATGTGCCCTAACAAATAAGCTGTTGTGGAACTGATCTGACTAACCTTGATGTACATGTAATAAATTAAATGGAAAGATATCATTATAGGTAGGTGCTGATTTATTTGACTCTAGTCTAAGGCTCCTGTAAAGTTTGTTGCTGTTGGCTTCCACCCATTCAGAATCGTAAAATGTACACACACATAAAACATAGTAAGTTCCTGAGTACCATTCAGATATTTATTTTTAATTTTCCTATATATCTTTCATCGGTCTCTTTCCTAGTCATGTCTCTTTTGCATATGTTCATTTCTAAATTTAATTTATTTCTTAGGCCCACATGAAGCTGCAATTCAGACAAAAACATAAAAATAAAAGCTTTCTTTCAAGGATTTCAGCTATCACCTGACATAGGCCAATACATATTATCACAAAGAGTGCGTTGTGCAATATTTTTAATCTAAAGTGGCGTGTTTTAAACCTAGCCAACAAATAAACATCATACACATGCAGAGAAGGGAAGATCCAAAAAGGATAATCGCCCTCCAATCAATTCATTTCTCCAGTCAGAGTCAGAGCTAGTCAGTCTGTGCCTGATCTGATGTTTGAAGGATCCCTTTTCCAATATCAATGAATATTCCCCCGGCACATTTAACCCTGAACCCAGAAAAGGCTGCACTTTCAGCCCTCATTAAGTGGTATAACAAGCCACAGTCATACATTTGCCAGTGGGGAAACTCAGCCTAAAACTCAGGCATCTCCAAACAAAACCCCTTCGGTGTGCGTTCTCCTTTCTCACCCATCCCAAACATGCCTAAGTAAAGATTAGACCCACGTTTGGAGGCAGAGGAGAAGAAGACGTAAATCTCTTCCTATGGAAAGCCTGAACCAAAGAGATGCCTTTCAAGTCCAGATAAGAAAGCTGACTTTGTTGGTCTGAGAAAGTTGTTTTTCCTGATCGCCTCCTTTTAAAACTCTTTGTCTAGTTCATTTGGAGGGTTCCTGGACCTCTCAAGGGGAAAACAGAAGTTTGATATGATCTGGAACTGAACTTCCTTCTCTTCTCCTTTTTTTGTAGGGGAGGAGGGAGGACCCTAAAGAGAACTGCTGTAGGAAAAGGAGAGCGGCAGCTGCAGCTGTAACTGTAGAATTGCAGGAGATAGCCTTTCTCCATCGGTGAGCAAGTAGAATGAACAGCATTAGATGATTCTAATTGATGTTGTGGGCCATCAAAAATTGCATGTACTGTATGTATCTAAAAACTGAGTGGTGTAGTGGCCTAGAGGTGAAGATGCTTGCTTCCCACTTGGAAGGCTTGAGAGTTCAGTCCTAGGCGGCAGCAGATATTTCTCTATCAGGACGCAAGGAGAAAACATCTGCTGTGAACTGGGAGTAGGTATCAGGAAGGGCATCCGACCAGTAAACGCTCAGCTCCATTCAGTTGCCCCGACTTAATAAAGGGATTAAAGGGTCATAAAAAGTATGACACATAAACACAATTTTAAGCCTATTAAAAAAATCAAGATTTTGAGAAAACTATACAAGGAAATAGAAATGTTTTAAGAGTGTGCGTGTATAAATTATGTACATTATAGATAGCAGCGTTCTTCAATCTTTAGATCAAAGTTGCTATCGGAATCTTTGCACCTATGTTTAACATGAATATTAGGCAATATCTCACACAATTTGTAAGGTCCTTTTAAAAATGATCATTATATAAACCTTAGAGAATGAATAGGGAAAGGTCCCGTTTTCAAAAAAAAAAAAAAAGACTTATATCTGCTTTTCCTTCAGAAGTTTAGTTTCTAACAATAAAGGTCCACGTTCTCTTTATGGTTTTTTTAAAAAAATACAATCTGGCGTGGTTTCCCCCCCCCCCCAAATTTCCTAGAGTCAACTGTGGCAAATCTCTCCTGTAACATTAGAAGTGCAGCTAAATCCTTTGAATGAAAGGATGATCCACTAAAGCTGAGAATAGCTTCCAGGAGAAGTAATTTAGATAAGGGATTTAACTTTGGACAGCTGGGAAAAGTAGCTTTTTGAAAGATCATTTGTGGTCTAGGAGTGTCTTATTTAGGATCTGCTGGTAGATCCATAAATACCAAAGATGCTTGAAATCTCTGTCTGCTGGGGTTAAGTTATCCATCTTCTGATCATCTTCACTGTTTTTCTCTGTATATCTGCTCCCATCTTTCTTATAACGCTGTGTCCAAGTTACTCAAAATGACTAGTGCAGAATACAGTGGAACAATAACTTCCCAGGATCTAAAACTGTATTTCTTCTAATGCAACTTATAATGGTTTTTTACTGATTAATTAAACATGCCTGTGATTCAATACTATTATTCTGGGCTACCTGTATATAATTCTCGCCCAAGAATTATGCTACAGTTAGTTTTTCTAAAAGGCTCAATAAAACAAGAGGCAGAATCTCCTGATTCTAATGTTCTTAACTGTGGACAAAGTAGAAAGACACAATAGAACCTACATGCAGTGGTCAATAAGGTACAACAAACACAAATAAAGAGCAGCAGATCCACCAATAAACAAGCACTAGAATCATAGCAGACAATGAACATTTGCAGCTATAGTTCAATTGTATTTTGTTTTTCCTTTAATCCAAAACTCTAAAAACTTTAGCCCTTCTAAACACTTTGTCTTCCAGTTCCTATGGCCATACGAGATTGCCACACATAGATACATAGGCAGAGGTGTGTGCATACATGTGTCCACACCCACTCCAAGGTCGCTTTCACTACAGTTTAGTCACTAATTCCTGAGATCATCACTGATAGTCCAGAAGTTTAAAAAAAAACAAAGTAGCAAGAATTCGTACTTACAGCTTTTCAAGAACACGGAGTCCCCAAAAAGTGCTGTTCTTCAGGGTTGTTATTTTGTTATTGCTCAAAATCCTGGAGAAAGAGAGAAAGGTGTTATGTAGTTTGTGTTGTCCATACATGCAGGCTTAAAGAAGCGGGAGAGAGGTGTGGTCCTCATTGATGGATTCATTACAGTAGTTCTGGAATAAATAAACTGGCTAAACATTCATACAGAACTCCAAATCCTCCTTTTTGTAGCCCACAAAACCTTTTTAAGTACAATTTCCCCCAAATCAGCCTTGCAGAGTCCAGTCAAATTCCAAAACAGGTCATTCTCACAGTTTAGAATAGCCTAAGTTGCACCCTTCTCCCAGAAAAAGAGGGGGAGATCAGTATGTAATTATTATTATTATTATTGCTTTGTCATACAGTCAGCCAGATGTTCAGATGGGATTTGCAGTTTTATCCACTATTGAGTGCTTCCCAAGAACCTGGGATAGGCAGATGTGGATGTTTGAAGGTATTAAGAGGCATCGTCGCAGGATGTAAGCCGTTCCAAGTAAAGCTGCCTTTTGCAATTGACTGGTGGTGATTGTGTCAATGATGATGGTGTTCAAGCGGTGCTCCAGATGTTTTAGGATTGCACCTAAGGTGCCTATTACTATTGTTACTCCCTTTGCTTTCTTTTGCCATAGTCGTTCTATGTCTATCTGCAGGTCTTTGTATTTTATAATTATTATTACGTATATGACATGGTCCTCTGCCTTTTGCATAATGGCCCCAATTGCTCCCTCCCCCTTCCACATGTTAATGGTAAGGTTAAATGTTGCTCATTTCTGCCTTAGTCAGCCCCACGTGTTTTTGGGTGGTTGTAGAGGGTTTAGCGGAAAGACAGAAAGACCTAACTCAAACTGATGAAGTCATGATTAGCTGACAGTTCTTTGCAAGCACGATTTGCATAATGCTTCTCAGACATTATAGGGTTTGCTTTTACATCAGCTCCACTGGGTAATAGTAACATTTACAAATGGGGAACCGAGGCCAAGTGTCAATGCTTTTTCCGTGGCTGAAGGAAACCGAGGAGAAAGGCCTTATCTAAACTGTACCAGCTGGTTAATGGAATTTTTTATACATATATCTCATCTCTCCCTTCATCTGAATCCATTATTTTACTCTGCGCCATTCCTGGCTGGGAATGTCTGTGGTGTGGCTGAGAGATGCGGTTAGATTTTCATCACTGCTATTCTTACCAGGATGACATAAGCTCGGAAAGCCAAGCAAAATGGAAGTAACAAAGGTGTAATCTAATAAATGGAATAATAAACATTGCAAAACAAACAGATGTAAACTAAAAAGTACACAACTGAAAAGATAAACAAACCAACGCCAAAAGAACAGAATTGGAAGAAGGGAAAGAAATCTGAAACCTACCCGCTTATGAAAGGGTTGTGTGCGTAGAACAAATGTACGCACACACACTTTCTTATATGCACATATGCATGATCTTAAGGAAAAATAAAAACCTTTTCGATATCCACATTCAATATTTCTGTCTAGAACATGCAGAGAAAAGTCATTTGTCAGGAAAAACAGCTCCGTGTTTGATTAATTCAGATGATATCTGCAGTTAGTTTTGCACAAATAATATATATGTTTTTAAGGCATTTTTTCCCCATCCTGATCTAATTGTCATAAGCAAGAGTTCAGAGGGAATAATCAGTAGTTCTAGGCAGCATAAGTGTGTGTTTTCAAAAGCTGGTTGGCCAGTCCAGTAACAGCTTGGAAACCCACTGAAATATTAACAAGAATACATTTTCTCAAAACAGGAACCAAAGTCAGTTTTTGTTCTCAAACAGAACCGGAAATGAGGAATCTCAGAATCAAATCAATTGTAAAGTATATCTTTTGTCCATATATTTGTCTATTCCCCTCCCAAAGATGTAGCTGCTCCGAGGGCAATGCTCTCTATGCATCTCCCTTTTGTGATGCTCATTTTCAGCATGTACAAGCCAAAGTTTGCAGCCTCTGGATTAGGACCTCCCACACAACGGCCTGCAAACCCCACTATTCAGCCCCATTTGTCAAGAGACTTGGTCCATCTCTTCCCATTGGGCTTCCTCATTGTCTGGGAGTCTGGTTCAAGTACCCCCTAGTTAAGTCAGGGTTTTTGACCGGCACTAGGCAGCTTGCTCTCAAAGTAAACAGTTGGGAAGATCACAAAAAAACAGCCCTCTTTTGACCTCCTCTCAAAGCAAGCAGAAAACTTGCCAACCGAAAGGAGCCAGGAAAAAAAAAATATAAAAGAAAAGGAACACCCATCAATTCTTCCAACTCTCATTAAAAAGCTTTTCTAATGAGCAATTAGCCCTGGCAAGCATGCCTTGTGCTAAGAGGGCCACCAAACAGCTGCAGAGCTTTTGATAGCTTGACCTCATCATCCACTTCAGGTTCTTCTTTTCATGGAAACTTTAAGTTGAACGGGCCTTGTAGCAGCTATGTTTCCCAAACAACTGCTGCTAACAACTGCACAAAAATATTTCATTTTTCTAAAGGTTTTCTTCCCTGTGCAAAAGCAGAAGCGGCGTTCTGTGTTGTTCTGCCTTTTCTTCCAAATGCTGAAGAATTTCTTTTACATTTCTCCTTGCGTTGTTTTCTGAATTGACTTCCTGACTTGACAATGATAAAGTCAAAATGACATTTGAAAGTACTTCTCTTCATTAAACTAGACATACCCAATTCCAGCAACTGTTCCTTATGTGTTTTAGCCTCCATAAATATGAGTCAGTTGCCAATCGTCTGAATTTTGATCACGTGACCATGGGCATGCTGCAACGGTGGCATAAGTGTGAAAAATGGTCATAAGACCCTTTTTCCCAGTGCCGTTGTAACTTCAAACGGTCACTAAATGAATTGTTGTAAGTCTACCTGTACATATATAGTAATCATCATGATCAGCCCAAATCCAACCACGGCAGGACGAAGGCTCCTTCAGCTGCTTTTCAATAGCTCTGACATGTTGCAAACTATTTCTTCCAATTCCCACCTTTGAACTGAGTTATATCATCATCTGCCCAAGGTTTGGTAACCATCAAAGACTGTTGTTATCCAGCCTTCATCTGTTCGTCTTTGGAGATTCTCAGTCATCTAGGTCTTGGTTGCCCCAAAGGTGCTTTTTCAGGAGGCAACCGGCCTTCCTTGTTTTTCCTCGAAGAGCTGAAAAAGCTTCTTGGATGAGAAGCGAAACGTCTTCAAAGAAAAACAAGAAAGTCCAGTTGCCTCCTGAAAAAGCATCTTTGGGGCCTTCATCTGTTCATTCTGCACGAGATGGCCACTGCCTAGCCATTTCATGAGATTTTTCACTTCATAATGTGACATATTTTTGTCTGTTGATTGGGGCCATACATTTCTATTCGTGTCATGACCAGCATCTGCCATTCCACAGTTCTTGTAACTTTCAGCTTCTTTACTGCTTTTCTGTTTAGAGTCCCGGTTTTACAACCATATGTCAGCTCAGATAGCACTGTATATACACTGATTAAAAAAATGGATTCTTTAAGCAGGTGAGCCTGCTGCAGCATGAAACCATCCAAATGTTTACCCATCTAGTTTAATTCAGCTCCACTGAATTTCTTCTACGATATCACCGTCCCTGCCATCTTTTAACCAAGGTAGACCTCTTTGGTTCATGATTTTTCAAGGCAACTCTTTGTTGCATTTTTTTCCCCTAACACATCTTTACCTTGGCTGGGAATTTCAAGAGAAGAAGCATGCACCTCTGGGATCTTCTTCTCCATTTGAAGAAAAGTAAACCGCGAAGTACAAACCCCAACATTAACCCTGTATCCCTTGGAGTTCAATACTCCGTTTTTTGACTTCCATCTGGAAAGAGCAGAGACTGGGTTGTTTTCACGATTTGTTTATTGTTCCTACCTTCTCTCAAAAACGTTCTCTTTTTTTCCCCACACTACTTTCTCTACATACATCTCATCACTCTTTTCTACCATTTAAACATTGAGGTGGGAGGTCACAGTCATACCATATGTTAAGCAAACGGTGGTAAGCCCCAGAAATTCAAAATATTATGCAGTTACAGAATTCATTATTTATTTATGAATTTGTTTTCTAACCTGCCTTTCATTTAGGAGCTTAAGACGGTCTAGAGAATGCCCCAACAATTCTGTGAGGTAGATTGCACTGGAAGTCTATGAACTGGCCCAAAGTTGGCCAGTGAACTCTAAAGACTAAAGTATGGGAGGGATTAAAACCTGGATGTCTCTATTCTTAGTCCAACATCTTAACTAGTAGAGCATCCAATACATGTGTTCGCATTCCATATAACATTTGCAACTATTATATCATGCCGTGATCCCATTTTTCTTTTTCATTGAAAGACTTTATGTTTAGTTTTTCAGATAAAAGTCACCCAGTTGACACTACTTGAAGGGAGATTTGAGTAATATTTTCTTTGGTTTCAAATATTGAAGGTGTCAACTTGAAAAACATCTTCCCTATATTCCAGACCACCGATGAATAATGGCTGTGTTGTAGATCTATAAAAATTCAGTATCTGGCACAGCCCTTAGAAGTTGCCACTGAAGGCAAATCGGATCATCTTTTAGAGAGAGTGTGGTAATATGAGAATTTAAGCTCAGCTTTAGGTATGAATTCTCTGGTAACCCATTTTGATGGCTGCACAAAGCTGAACACAACTCCACAGCTCAAAGGGTGGTCCTGGGGCAGCTGGCAGAAGAAGGCATCCTGTTTGGCAGGTTCCCTGGAATTTCCGGCCTGAACAATAGGAAAGTTGAGCCTCCACTTTTTCCTATTTGTTTTGTTAATAATTTCCTCTGGCCCTGAACCTTGTGTCTTAAAGATTTCCATGTGTGTGACACTAAGGGTGCCATACCTGATTAAAAGCAAGCATTCGATCATTGAGTCATTCTAAGCTGGAGCATGAAACGAGGCCAGTCCCTTGAAGCTCTTGGTCTTCCTTCAATCTTTTTTCCTTGATCTGAACTGGAAGTTGAGGAAGAAAGCCCAAATCCGTATTAAAGCAAAAGCTTTACCAGACTTTATGAATGCTCACAAGAACAACGTGGAAGCTTTCAGGCTTCCAAGAAATCTCTATGCAAGAGCTAAGCTCAAAAAATGCCAACCTTTTAAGGTCAAGCCAAAGAGGGGCCCTACCTCCACTGCCCTAGTAAACAGCAACCCCACCTTTGGTGAAAAGGTGAGCCACATTCTAAAGCCCAGAACTTTGTCCAAAGACATGGAAGTGGGAGGGAGGGCTCCTAAGAGGGAATAGAGGATTTACTTCTTGTTGAGATACTGGGGATCATCCAAGTTCCTGCCATAAAAACCAGACTGCCTCCCTAAAAAGGGAAGGAGCCCGGTTGGACAAGATGCAATCTTGTAATTCTGTCTGATCTGCCTCCAGGGTCAGGAAAAAGAATCTGCCTCTCAATAGTTTGGAAAGAAAATTCTGGACCTTTTCTCTTCTTCGCTAAGCCAGCATCAGTTCAAACTCAGATTGTTCCCATCTCTCCTTGCCAAGGATGTCATTTGGAGAAATGATCCAGACTAATTTTTCATCCATCCGTTGATTCGGGAAAGCGAGAAATGCAGTTTTCAGAGACTGGACCGGATCTCTCTTGAATCAAGGCTCAACCTCAAGATATTGCCCCAATAAGAACTTCCAACTTCTCTTACTAGATTATAGAAAGCTGAATTTGGGGTGGCCAACTCTTGACCGTTGATCGTTATGATCAGCTGTGATCTCTGGCCTGGTACAGGGAGAACGTGGGTGTGGGAGGAGAAAGAGAAAGAGAAGGAAGGATGGTGGTGTGGACAAAAGTGACCAACTAGGATCCTTGTAATGGGCAGAAGGAAGTACTTTGAGGAGCAAGAAGAAGAGGCATAACCAAGATAATGGTCAGACAAAAGACATCTGCATCCCAAGGCAGAAATGTAATTTGAGAAAGTGTCTCAGACTTGACCTTCCCTAGTTCCCATGATAATAAAGATAAGGAGGGGAAAAGTGTATTCAGACCTGCAAGAAACTGTTAAAATAACCTTATAATAAAAGTAGAACTTGCTTGTATTTATTTGGTTTCCAAGTTTGGCCTATCTTGGAGAGTTGACAGTCTTACTCAGTATGAGGGAATGTAGCCATTGTCCCGAAGGGGGGAAAAAAAAATCCTTGCTCCAGGTTTAAAAAATTAATTGCTTGTGTTGATAAATAAATCATTGACTTAGTGATTAATTGAGCAATCAGTCTGTTCAGTCAGCAACGCCCAGGCCTAACTTGCAGAATGTCCTCCATCCCGAGTTCAGATTGGCACCGTGTTTTTCTTCCCCCTTTCAAACAGAACAACGTGTTTATTTAATGGCGCTCTCTTTGGTTTAACTTAAATAAACATACATTGGAACTTAGGCCATTTTAGAGACATTGTCCTAACGGCTTTTTTTCCCCACTTGTTTTTTTATTTTTCAAACTACCAATTATCTTGACCGCTTTCATTGTTCTTTGCAACAGAGAGTCCTTTTTACTGACGTTTCATTAACCTCGAATCGCTTTGAGGGGCTTATGGCTAAGCAGCGGAATTAGGACACAGAATCAAATATTGTCAATAGGCAAAATGAAAGACCAAGAAGGGGGTTGGATGGAATTGCCCTCAAGCTCCCCATTTGTATGGTGGCTTTCCTTCATCTTATGTTTTGACTCCATGTCCCATTACCCAGATAGCTGAAGAGATCCTTGCAACTGGCAGCATTTACTTTGGCAATAAACAAACATCCCCAGGCAACAATTATAAGGCCAATGAGTCAAGTAGGGTTAGAAGTGGAGATAACTGGGAGATGAAACCAATAAGGGAAGATATTTTGCATGGAAGTAAAAGAAGCAGGTTTCAAAGAGCTAAGAGGCAAGGTTTTTACACCTAGGTAGGAAAAACCAAAGGTACAAGGACAGATTAGGTGAAACCTGGCTCAAAAACAGTAACTGTGAGAGGGACCTTGGAGTCCTAGTGGATGATCACTTAAACATGAGCCAGCAGTGTGTGGTAGTAGCCAAAACAGCTAATACAATCCTTGGTTGTATGAACAGAGGCATAGATTCAAAATTACGTGAATTATTAATACAGCTTTATAAATCCTTAGTAAGACCACACCTGAAATACTGCATCCAGTTTTGGTTACATTAGAAAAAAAGACGTTGAGACTTTAGAAAAAGTGCAAAGAAGAGCAACTAAGATGATTAAGGGCCTGGAGACAAAAACATATGAAGAACGGTTGCAGGAATTGGGTATATGGCAAGTCTAGAGAAAAGAAGGACTAGGGGGTGACATTATAGCAGTATTCCAGTATTTGAGGGGCTGGCACAAAGAGGAGGGGGTCAACTTATTTTCCCTAGCACCAGAAGGCAAAACAAGAAACAATGGATGGAAAATAATCAAGGAGAGAAGCAACCTGGAATTAAGGAGAAATTTCCTAACAGTGAGAAAGATTAACCAGTGGAACAGCTTGCCTTCAGAAGTTATAGGTGCTTCATCATTGGAGGTTTTTAAGAAAAGACTGGACAGCCACTTATCTGAAATGGTATAGGGTCTCCTGCTTGAGCAGGGGGTTGGACTAGAAGACCTCCAAGATCCCTTCCAGCTCTATTCTGATTGAAAACTCTTCTGGGCCTGTATAAAATCATGTTTGGCATGTCGGTAGGTCTCTCCAGCATCTGTTAAGAGTTGCTGTCTGACAAAACTCTTGCATACACACATAGAAAAATAGAAAGTCTGTGTTCATTTGGGGAACACGGGGAATCAGGTTAGTGAAAAAAACATGGAATCAAAAAGATTACAGGCACAAAAGAGAACTATCCACTTCCACGCCAGCTAAAACAATTAAGGAGCTTCAGCCTCATTTTCAGAAGAGATTCAGACCCATCAGATGCACTTTCAGTTGGCACTCCAAGCTGAGCAAGGAAGGGAGGGGAGAATGCAACCCATTGAATTTTACTCACTAAAGGTCTACATGTCAAGATCCTGTCTTTACCTCTTAGCGAAAGAGGATACAGCTCTGCACTTCCTTCCCAGAGATTTCATGGGTCTCTCCACCCATCCTCTAGCATTGTAGGAGGACAATGAAGAGGACACAAAGGGCAAAGGGAGAGAAACATTCCTGCTTCTATTCTTTTTTTTTTATTCCTTCAAAAATACGTGGGTTTCTTCTTCTGACCATGGGATTATCTGCTCCTCAAGTAAAGAAATAAAGGTTCTTTTCCAATCTGGAGACCGAAACTCTTCAATTGGAGGCATGTTGTTTTCCTTGTTGGCATTTTTGCATCCCTACTTCTTGTGAAGGACTCTTGAGTTCCACAATGGAGGAGGCTCCACCCAAGATATTGTTCAGACTTTCCAATGGAAAATCAGTGGAACAGCTTGCCATCAGAAGTTGTGGGTGCTTCTTGACTGAAGGCTTTTTTTAAGAAGAGACTGGACAGTCACTTGTCTGAAATAGTACAGGGTCTTCTGCTTGAGCAGGGGGTTGGACTAGAAGTCCTCGAAGGTCCCTTCCAGCTCTATTCCGATTGATTCAATGATAGGATGGAGCACTGAAGGTAGAAAGGCAGGTCAATTAAATGATAATTGCTGAAAATTGTATTTGGAGGTTTTGTACGCATTCCCCTTTATTGTGCAATTGACTTCAATGGACAGATATAAAAGGACTGACCTAGGAACCAGTGAAAAGGAAGAGGGTAGTGGACCTCAAATAAACAGCTTCTCCAATTCTTAGCACAGCTCAGTGGCTCCAAAGTGTTTGTGTGTGTGTGTATGTGTGTCTATCCCAACCAGTGGAACAGCTGACCCCCAGAAATCGTGGGTGCTCCATCACTGGAAATTTTCAAGAAGAGACTGGACAATCACCTGTCTGAGATGGTATAGGTTCTCCTGCTTGAGCAGGGGGCTGGACTAGAAGATCTCAAAGGTCCTACTCTACTCTACTCTACTCTACTCTACTCTACTCTACTCTACTCTACTCTACTCTTATTCTATTCTATTCTATTCTATTCTATTCTATTCTATTCTATTCTATTCTATTCTATTCTATTCTATTCTATTCTATTCTAAATTTTCTAGAGGATTTGTAGGACCACAGTTCAATGATAAAGCACATACTTTGCATTAAAAGGACCAAGGTTCAATCCTTGGCATAAACCTCAGAAAAACTCCCATCTGAAACCCTGGAGTCTTTGTAGTTAATGATGACAGCTCTTAACTAGAAAGACCAGTCATCAATGTAATGTAATTTCCTCTAGCAGGAATGAGATCTGATTGTGCAAGAAGCATTATGGACGAGGAATTAATGGTCCCAGAAGTGATGCTGAAGTATCACCAGGAACAATTACAAATAAAAGACTATAAATCTTGTCTTTCCAGGCATGCCTTAATCAGAACTTGGAGCTTAGCAGCAGACTTCTCCAAGTAAAAATGGAGAAGTTTATTGTAGGTCAGAAAGAAGCCATATATCCACAGATGTTTTCCTTACAGTATGGGGAAATCAGAGTCTATATAGAAGTCTATGCTCCAGGAATTAATTTCTGGGCTTTTTCCTTCCATCTCCTCTTAAGGAGTCAGGAGACATCTGATCTATGTTGACATAATGGTGCTTTCTGGCCCCAGATCTGCTGATATTTGACTCACTGGCTTCATTTCACATATATTACATAGGATTATTTGCAGCTGCAATCAAACGGACCCTGCAGTGCGTGCCTAGTCGGATAGATATACATATGGATCATCAAGCATAAAAATTAGATTGGAACAGCTACACTGCCATAAAAAACATGGAGCTATTAAAGGAAAAGGAGGCCCCAATCAATTCAATCTAAAGATCAGGCAAAGGAGAGGAATCTATATATCTCATCCTATCCTTAAGTCAGGGGTCCCCAACCCCCGGTCCGTGGACCAGTACCGGGCCACGGCATGCCAGCAACTGGTCTGCACAAACAAGCAAAGCCCCATCTGTGGGATGCAGGCAGCACACAAAACCATGCACCCTCCAGTCCGCGGAAAAACCTCTCTCCACGGAACTGGTCCCTGGTGTCCAAAAGGTTGGGGACCTCTGCCTTAAGTAACATTTCTATACTTTTTTTTTCTTCCTAATATTTTTCCAGGCAAATGCAGGGTCCCCTTTTTTTCCAGATCAACAGACTGTTGATCCAGTGGTTGCAACAAGAATTGACCAGCCACAGATTGTTGCTTGAGCTTGACATCATGAGCGGTGAGAGATTGACTGGCCCAAAATCACTTGGCCAGCTTTTATGCCAAAGGCAGGTCTTGAACTCATAATCTCCTGGTTTCTAGCCTGGTGTCTTAACCGCTAGACCAGACTGGATCTACTTCTATACTACTATGAATTAAAACATAATAATGCCAGGAGACCCAAACCATGGGATGCTCAGATCCTATCACTAGGACTTTTAGCTAACATATTACAACTTCTTTGGCTATTGGGCCTCTGATATATATTACAGTAGTGTCCATTTCTAATACACATTTGAGCATTTGGGGAGTTCTAAGGGGACCAGTCTGGGGAAACTGGATGGAATTGTTTTAAATACTGGCGGAATTTAGCTTAATTTAAATACCGGAGGAAGATTGCAAGAACATGAGCAAGTGGTCAGACAAGAAGAACCAAACTCATTGGTAGTCTCACATTGAAATGAACAAGGACGCACGGTCAATTTCGCAGCTTCTAAGATTGTTGACCATGCAGGTACAAAGATAGATAGGGAAATGATTGAAGCCTGGGAAATGGGCCCCTTGTCAGTTAACAGGAGTGCTGGTTTACCTCCAGCTTATCACATACTTAGAAGTTGAGGGCTTGGCAGCACAAGGAAACAACAGCCAATCGCCAGCCATCAACACACCAGTCAACCAATAGGAAGGCATCATATAAACACGACTCACAGAACAGCCCAAAGCACATATTCCATTAGAGAGAAGTTCCCTAAGATGGGCTCCAGCATGATCCAAAAGCTCGGAAGAGTAAATCTCTGGTCCTGGCAACTGACCCAAATTCGATCTTAAATACTGGCTGTTTCATTCCCCGTCCCATCCCAAATATATCCTAGCAGGGAAATCTTTTTCCGCAACGTTGGCTTGGAGCTGTCTGCCCAACTATCAAGCTCTCTGCCCTGATTCAGTCATCACCTAAGCAGTTTTATTCATATTTTTCACGTGAGCCAAAGCTGAATCTTCCCAGAGAACCCCTGTCCATACCTTGTCATTACCGACTACTCATTAGGTTAAAAATAAGCAACAGAAGGAAGGGATGAAGAGGCACTAGAAAGGGGGGAAAAATACTGTATATTCTTGCAGATATGAAGGGCCACGGATAAAGCGATCCTCAAAATTATTAGGTTTTAATTTACACAATTGGCTTATGGTGGTGCATTTTTCACGGCATTTCGTTTAAATGTTTGAAGGCAGACTTCTCTGTGAGTATATTTGGATACTTTAAAAAAAGTATTAGTATACGCAGGTAGTCCTCGATTTACGATTACAATTAAGCCCAAAATTTACGTTGCTAGGTGAGAAATTTGTTAAGTGAGTTTTGCCCCATATTAGGACTTTTCTTGTCACAGTTGTTAACTGAATCACTGCAGTTGTTAAATTAGTAACACAGTTGTTAAGTGAATCTGGCTTCCCCATTGAATTTGCTTGACAGAAGGTTGCAAAAGGGATACTGCAACCGTCATAAATGTGAGTCAGTTGTCAAGCATCCAAATATAAATCCCTTGACCACGGGGATGCTGCAATGGTCATAAGTGTGAGTGACAAATGGTCTCAAGTCACTTTTTTCAGTGCCATTGTAAGTAAACGTTCACTAAATGGTTACACTAAATGAACAGTTGTAAGTCAAGGACTACCTGTATATTCACAAATAAGCCCGTCCTTCAGACAGGCTGATCTCAATTTCTTGGGTATATTTTTGAATCTAAAATTCTCAGCTTTTCCGCAAGTATATATGGCAAAACAAAATCCAGGTATTTACCCGTCTATATTGTTTCTTCCATCCACTACTATTTTAGGGTGAGAATGAAAACTGCAATTGATGCAGCTTTATTTATTGTGCTAGGAAGAATGTTGGGCATCTTGCAGTCAGGCCAAAAGGTTGGTAATCTTGCCCGGCGTATCTCAAGAGATACATTAGACTCCAAATGGAGCCCCAGGCACTTCGTTATTGCTACCGCGACTTTTTTTCAGTGCGGCTGCTCCGTGTTCTGTTATTAGAAGTTAAAAAAAAAGGAAGAAATTATGATCCCAAAGATCTCTTCAGCCACAAAGCCCTCTTGTGATTCCAGGTTCTTTCTCCCTTTCCACCACTGAGTGCAGCCCTTGTTTTTAAAATAGCTCATCCTGGTTTGGGATAGGAGACTGTTTGGGCTTCGGTGGAAACCAATGCCCGCAGATTCTGGGGTGTACAGATTAAGTTAGCTAATAATAACTTGTCTGAAATGCACAGCCCCAAACACTTTAAGATGGAAAAACTCACTAGGATTCTTGCCCAAGAAGTGGTTAAAAATGAAATCTTTGTCTTGGTCAGCTTGTTTTGTCTTGCTCAGCCCTCCCCCTTAGGACAGCTACATTACTAGCCATCACCTAGGTAGATGCTTAGCCTTTCCAAAATGAATAGGACAAGAAAATTTAGCTGATGTTGTTACCTAGTTTGGTAACGAAAAGCTCAGAAATTATATTGAAACAATCTTGGAGAACAAAACAGAGGCAAAACCTTTCCAAAATATATTTGCTGCTGCAAAAAGGAAACGAGGAGGGCTGGAGGCTAAAACATATAAGGAACGGTTGCTGGAAGTGGGTATGTCTAGTTTAACGAAGAGAAGGACGAGGGGGGACACGATAGCAGTGTTCCAATATCTCAGGGGCTGCCCCAAGGAAGAGGGAGTCAAGCTATTCTCCAAAGCGCCTGAAGGCAGGACAAGAAGCAACAGATGGAAACTAATCAAGGAGAGAAGCAACCTAGAACTAAGGAGAAAGTTCCTGACAGTTAGAACAATTAACCAGTGGAACAACCTGCCTCCAGAAGCGGTGAATGCTCCAACACTGGAAGTTTTTAAGAAGAGACTGGACAGCCATTTGTCCGAAATGGTATAGGGTTTCCTGCCTGAGCAGGGGGTTGGACTAGATGACCTCCAAGATCCCTTCCAACTTTATTATTATTATTATTAGTAGTAGTAGTATTAATCTAGAAGAAGAGCTCGAAGCTGATTCTGAGAGATGCTGAAGCATCAAAAGCCATCAGAGATGCTCAGAATCCATTGTATGCCAGAGGACAGATCAAACAAGCAAGCAAGAAGCCATTTCCAATAGAATGTCCTACCAGATGCTTCAGGATTGGTATTAACCATCCTCATCTTTGCCTAATGGACTGTGGGAAAATATAACCCTCAAACAACATATGAACTCAGAAGGAAAGAAGAAAAGCCCCGGAAGATTCTAAAGCTGAGAAGCGTCATCAACCAAATCATTCAGCCAAATCAAGGGTCAGTGGGCTTCCTCTGGTCAATATCTACGGAGGTTCTCATTCATCCAGATCACGGTTGTCCCCAGGGCGCTTTTATTTTAAAGGCAGCTGGACTTGCTGATTTTTCTTTAAGACGTTTTGCTTCTCATTCAAGAAGCTTCTTCAGTTCCAACTAACTTGATTTCCCCACCAGTTAGTTAGAACTGAAGAAGCCTCTTGGATAAGAAGTGAAATGTCTTAAAGGAAAAAAAAATCAGTGTCTTGAAGAAAAACCAGCAAGTCCAGTTGCTTTTAAAATAAATGCACCTCTGGGACATTCCCCTGGTAGTAGATTAGAAAAGTGACCTTTTGGGCACCAGGGACCAGTTCCGTGGAGAGAGGTTTTTCTCTGGACCGGAGGGGGCGTGGTTTCGCGTGCGGCCTGGGGCTTCATTTGTTTGCGCGGCCCGATTTCTGGCATGACAAGGATAGGTGCCAGTCCACGGACTGGGGGGTTGGGGATCCCTGGATTAGAAAATAGAACAATAGTTTGGAAGGGACCTTGGAGGTCTTCTAATAATAATAATAAAGTTGGAAGGGACCTTGGAGGTCATCTAGTCCAACCCCCTGCTCAGGCAGGAAACCCTATACCATTTTGGACAAATGGCTGTCCAGTCTCTTCTTAAAAACTTCCAGTGATGGAGCATTTACCGCTTCTGGAGGCAGGTTGTTCCACTGGTTAATTGTTCTAACTGTCAGGAAGTTTCTCCTTAGTTCTAGGTTGCTTCTCTCTTTGGTTCATTTCCATCCGTTGCTTCTTGTCCTGCCTTCAGGCGCTTTGGAGAATAGCTTGACTCCCTCTTCTTTGTGGCAGCCCCTGAGATATTGGAACACTGCTATCATGTCCCCCCTCGTCCTTCTCTTCATTAAACTAGGCATACCCAATTCCAGCAACCGTCCCTTATATGTTTTAGCCTCCAGACCCCTAATCATCTTTGTTGCTCTTCTCTGTACTCTTTCTAGAGTCTCAACATCTAGTCTAATACCCTTCTCAAGCAGGAGACCATATACCATTCTGGGCAAATGGCTGTCCAACCTCTTCTTGAAAACCTCCGTGATGGAGCACCCACAACTTCTGCAGGCAAGCCGTTAGATTAGATTTGATCAGGGCCACTAAACGGTGCTGATGCAGCATTGCTGCCCACCTTGAGCCAATCCCTTGCAAGCAACACACAATCTTCACACTGAGTCACCTCCCATTTCCAGCAGCTTGAAACTAATGCCACTTAATTGCTAGGCACACAATCTCCTAGGGCCCTACTGCAAGCCTTCTAGGAATGACCGCCAGCCTATCCAGCAGCCGAGCTCATTTGCTAGGGAATGTTCCTTCTTTCTTTAATCTCAAACGAGGAGCTGAAAGGAAAACACAGGATTATTTTCTCAAGCGTGCTGGAATCCACTTGAATAAATAACAGTTCCAGAAATGGGGCTGCTAAAACAATAAACTTCCTCGGAGCTGACCCCAAAAAGCGATGGGGGTGGAGGGAATGCCTTCCCTCTGTCAGAAAGCAGGATGGAGAAGGGCAGGAAACCTCCACCCCCACCTTAAAGTTGATTTCTACCAACTTGCCACCCTTGACAGCAGAATATGGAGCTGAAAGCAGAAGAAAAATAAAGGGAGGGGGGCTTCTCTTACAGCAGAATAGGAAGCTGAACGCAGAAGAAGAGAGAGAGACACAGAGCGAGAGAGAGAAGAAAGAGAGAGAGAGAAACACACACACACAGAGAAGCTTCTCTTACAACAGAATATGGAGCTGAACGCAGAAAAAAAAAGAAAAAGGGGGCTTCTCTTACAGCAGAATAGGAAGCTGAACGCAGAAGAAAGGAGAGAGAGAGACAGAAAGACAAGAAAGAGATAGAGAGAGAGAGACAGAGAGAGAGAGACAGAGAGAAGCTTCTCTTACAGCAGAATATGGAGCTGAGAGCAAAAAGAGCAAAAAGAGAGGGAGGGGCTTCTCTTTTTCAGCTCTATCTGTTGTTGTTGTTAAACTTGCAATAATTAAAAGCACATGCTTAAAGACTAACAGACAGAGTTCTGCATGGGGCGAGGAGACTGGCCAATCCTGCCATCAAAATTATTTGGGAAAGATTTCGGATGTGGTAGACTTGTTACAATTCTAACCATTTTAAAAAAAAGTTTTACTTGATGGGATCTCTTGAAATTCCCAGCCTAACACCTTTAGTATTCAGATCTGGATAAAGAAGATATTCTTGGTAGAAACTTTGGTCTCTTGGAAAATACACTTTATTTATTTAGCACTTTAATGCTACATGAGGATATTCATGCAACTAGCCTAGAACCAGCCTAGAACCACCCTTCCTCCCTTTGATAGACAATATGCTCCACAAGTCACAATCTGTAATATTCACCATCATATCTATATTTTTTAAAGAAAGATGTCACACATTGGAATTAAAGTCTTCCGTTACATACAAAGCATATATGATCCTTGCACCAAAAGAAAAATCTCCAGGTACATTTGCTTTAGGACAAGCTGACAAGAAAGAAGGAACTGGAGTTATTTGGTCTCTACTGAGATTAAACAAAATATCTGTATGAAGATGCATTTGTAGGAAGCCAGTTAAGTGTTTGCTTAAGGAGGAGTATAATCTAGTGACTACATCCAACTTACACTCAATAAAGATACATGTGCTGCCTCCTATCCCATTTACCTTTTCTCTCTTTTTTTTAACTTTAATTTTCAGCAGATCACAAGTGTTGGCCAAAGTGTTGGCTATCTTGTAATGGGAAAAGGAAGTTTTGTGATCAGCGCAAAGGCTGCCCAATTCATAGTGGGCAAATCCTGTTTCTGATGCAAGCTAGAACAACTACAAATGCTTGCAGACCTTGAGAGAGAGGGGGGAGGAGGGGGAGGGGGAGGGAGAGAGAGAGAGAGAGAGAGAGAGAGAGAGAGAGAGAGAGAGAGAGAGAGAGAGAGAGAGAGAGTTATTATTGCAGTAACAGTAAACTACTACTCTTCTGGACATGCCGAACTACGATTTCCAAAATTCGCAAGTTTTAGAAATGACTAAAGTATCACAGGCATCTGGATGAAGAGGGCTGTTCCATAAATTGGAGAGTGCAGTTGTACAGAAAGTTTGCTGTGGATCTATCTCCATGGAGGTTTGAAGCCTCTGTGGTAAATTCAAATGTTCTGGTTGCTTCAAAATACTTCTTTGTGGTCTTAGGGACATTATGTAGAAGCACAAATAATGTGCTTGGAAAGATTTCCGTTACATGTTTTTTTTTTTAAAAAAACAACAACTGTGGAGAAGTATCAAATGTTAGAAATGCAACAAACAAATAAAATTAATGAAAATGTAACAAATAGACAAATATTCATTAATATTTGCCTAATCCATTAAATTGGGCAGTTAAAATGAATAGAAAACCCATTCTCTCCCTTCCTTCCTTCCTTCCTTCCTTCCTTCCTTCCTTCCTTCCTTCCTTCCTTCCTTCCTTCTTCTTTCTTTCTTTCTTTCTTTCTTTCTTTCTTTCTTTCTTTCTTTCTTTCTTTCTTTCTTTCTTTCTTTCTTTCTTTCTTTCTTTCTCTCCCCACCACCCCAAGGCAATAATTGTAGAAAACACATGCAATCATCCATAAAACTTTTCAGGCAGGCTAAAATTTATTCTGCTATAATTCAGTATTGTTTTTAGTAAAATCTAAACAAAGACATTGGAACGGAAAATGGTGAATCCACCAAAATTACCATGTTAGTATGTTTTTTTTCCTTTATAATCTAAACACCATTGAAATATACTATACCAATTTTCTCATGCCAAGCATTCCAATAAAGACTATTTCTAGGAAAGTTGGGAACTGCTTGAAAGTAACATTAAAATCACAGCGTATGTCCTTAAAAACAAAGTTGTTTACGTGTGTCTATGTGTGTGCGTCATACTGTTTACTTTTGATGGACAGTTTATAAAATGTTATAAGGCATGTAAAATCAACACAGTGTATATTTATAGTTACTTTTTACTGAATCCTAGTTAGCAAACTTGCTACACCAGATCTCATTTGTGGAACAATGAGTTCGAGATTGATTTGAGGAAACTCAACTACATTATGTTTCTGATAGTTTTAAGCATATCAGTCAGGAAGGGTATAATAGCCAAATAGAAACTGAGATTTTGCATTCTTAAATTTATCCAGTGTGAAAAGCACGTGGCTCATCCAGCATGCAAAAGCATATTCTAAGTAATTGTGGACTCCTTCTCCCACTAAATCTTAAGCCACAGTTGACTAACCACAATAGCTGGATTCGTACAATACGCTAAGCCCAAATCCAGTCACATTATTAATTATTAATTCTTTAAGCAGCCTTGCCCAATATTCACATGAAACAAACTAATGTTTAATGTATTGAAATCAAGGCATTGGAAATGTTGATTTTATTCTTCCCTTTCTTCTCAAAATATTCAGAGAAAGAGTTTGCAGAGTTTCATCATGGACTAACCACAGCTTGTTCTGCTAGCCAAAACCAAACCAACTGCTGCTACAATGTTTTCTGGAAACAAGCCAGCTCCCAAACCATAGTTTACAATGCGTTCACTAATCCAGGGTCTGGCAATCCCTCCAGATGCTTTGGACAACAGCCCTCAACGTGACTCAAAAGTTATTCAAGTCACTTACACTCTCTAGCTTGAACCACACATGAAAGGGATAAAGTCACTTTCAGAGCTGGTTCCCATAACTTACTGAAGAAGGGAGAAAAGTAATAAAAGTCCCTTATCTTTCTTGCACCTAAAATTACATCATAATGATGATAACAACAACTATAATAATTCCTGCGGCAATCCAACACCTTCGTTCCTATTTGCACAACTATATATTTCCTTCACTAGGATGCTGGGGAAGGGAAAAACATACAGAATTATCATTATAAGTGTCAAGCACCAGGAAAATCAGGAGATCCAGGCTATAAAGATTTATTGGAAGCCTAAGCTTTCTACAAGAATCTGAACTGTTAACGGTCAAGGGAAATTAGCAGGGGCTAAGAAAGGAATTCAAGGTGGGTTGGACTTAGATCTCTTACAGGCCGAAGGGACTCATGACTGATGACATGTTTGACCCCCTCCCTCAGGCTCAGCCTGGTCATCTCCTACACCCAGATCTCTTTGGATAACACTGACACAATTTTGGATATTAAGAACAGTAAGGGAAGGAAGTGCTGCCCTCAATGAAACACAATGGTCCCATGTAATCAGAATCCCTTCCTGGTTTCCCCACTCAATATCCTTTTGTAGAAAGCCAACTGAATACTGTAGAACAGGGGTCTTCAAACTCGGCCCTTTTATGACTTTGTGGACTTCAGCTCCCAGAATTCCTCAACCAGGCACGCTGGCTGAGGAATTCTGGGAGTTGAAGCCCACAAGTCATAAAAGGGCCAAGTTTGAAGACCCCTGGAATAGAATATTCTGACATCAATCTCCAATAGCACATCTGGTTTAGTCCTTATGGCAGGAGGCAGGATGCTTGCTATAGGTGCCAAAGCAACCCATAAGCATTGGGGAATCAAGATACAGTATATATAACTGGCTAGGATTCAGGGTTAAGATTTCCCATTGTGCATCACAGGAAGCTCTGACTATTAGTCTTGCATCAGGCTAGAAAGCAGGAGACTGGGACTACAAGATCAATGGTGAGTTGCATAACTGAGCAGAGAATTAATGCAGTGATGGGAAAAGGTGTTGGAAAAACCCTAACCCCAACCCCAACCCTAACCCAAATCCCAACCCCAATCCCAATCCCACCTCATTCCTAACCCTATAAAAACTAATAAAATTTATACAAAAAAAAAAGGAGAAGGTGTTGGTCTTGAGGCTGGATGCAACAGGAGGCTGAGTCAGCTATTTTCAAAGCTTGCTGTCTGCAGCACTTTGACCTCCAGGAGCATCCAGTCTTTTTCCAGATGGGGTGGAAAATTAGTAGTAAATAATCAAGACTTAAGTCTTGGAGAACTGGGATGGGAGATACAGTCAGCAAAAGGGAGGGAAGAGCATTTTGTATAAGTTTTCCTTATACGAAGCTGACATTGTCAATTTATAGAGTTCTATAGATGGCACTTGCCACCAACAAGATTAGCAAAAATGTTTAAAAATACGTCAGAGAAATGTTGGAAATGTAAGCATAAATCAGGTACTTATTATCATATGTAGTGGACATATGTTAAAGCAAGGAGATATTGGACAAAAATTCACACTTGGTTAGAAAAAATGCTAGAGAAACACATAGACTATAAACCTGATTTTTTTTTTTTACTAGGTATAATGCCAGAAAAACTTGATAAGCAAAGTACATACTTGATTTTACATGTGATAATAGCGGCAAGAATTTTATTTGCACAATACTGGAAGAACGAAGAAACACCACCAGAAGAAATAATTAAAAAAAAATACTAGACTGTGAGGAAATGGACAGACTTACTTTAAGGTTGAAAGAAAAAGAAGAAACAGAATATTTTCAAACTTGGGACCTATTTTATCAATGATTAGAGGAAAGATTTAGGGATTAGGAATTTAATTTGTATTAGTGAATAAGATACTCAGACAACACGTTTTTGTTGAATGATTACTATTGAATTCTGTTAAAAAAATAATCAATAAAACTTTATAAAAAAAAGGGGGAGAGGGAAGAGATTCCAGCACGTTCTCCCAAGGACCACCTAAGCAACCACAGAACAGCAGCAAGCATCAAATGCCTACCCAACAGAAACTCTTCAAAATTATGTATTTGTTTTCATTTATTAGATTTCTATCCTGTCTTTATTGCTTTATAAGTAATTCAAGGCAGCAAACATGTGTAATACTCCTTCCTCCTCCTATTTACTCTGCAACAACCAGTGGTGGGATTCAGCCGGTTCGCACCACTTCAGCAGAACCGATAGTTAATTTTTTGTTGTCCGGGCCCAGAATGGACTTCCGGAAGTGGCATCCACACAGAGAACCGCTTGTTCACATATTTGAATCCCACCACTGGCAACAACCCTGCAAAGTGGGTTGGGCTGAGAGAAAGTGACTGGCCCAAGGCCATTCACTTGGCTTTGTGCCTAAGGCAGGACTAGAACTCATAGTCTCCTGGTGATTGGCCCAAAGTCCCCCAGCTAACTTTCATGGCTAAGGCGGAACTAGAATTCACAGTCTCCTGGTGATTGGCCCAAAGTCACCCAGATAGCTTTCATGGCTAAGGCGGAACTAGAACTCACAGTCTCCTGGTTTCTAGCCTGGCACCTTAACTACTAGACCAACTAGCTGTATGCTGATGAGAGTCAATTATCTCCCTCCCCCCTCCTCAATCAAAAGTTAAGTGGGGAACAGAGGAATAACCAGAGTTGTAAAGGAATAAACAATGAGAATAAAACGTTGGAAGCCTGTCAAGGAGAGACTAGGCAGAAGGAAAAAGTTTGGAGCAGGAAAATAAATTGTAGCAAAAAGATCAGAAAAATTGGAACAGAAGCCATACACTGCAATTTTATATATGTCTTTTTTTCCCCAACCTCTACATTTGTACCACTCAGAAAATATGTGATTTTTCTGAGCCATCATGCTACAGGCAGAAATTAGGCCAGCTCAAAATTTCCACATCTGGAAAAAGTTTGAACTCCTTCATGAGAGGGAATATGGCTGGTTCTGACCTTAGACAGCTATCTGTCTCTTGTTAGGAATACGGTACTTTTTCCATCAAGCTATTAGCACAGAGGTCAGCCAGGAAAGGAGGGGATTAAAATCTTGTTAATGAATGCCAAGATAGATCCTGCCAGCTCAGCACAATTGGAGCAACAGACACTGCTGGCTACCTGTATGCTATGGAGGTTAAAATGCTGGCCTATAAACAAAGGTGTCCTGATTTTAAACTCCCACTTAGCTAGCTTTGGGTAATCTTGGTCACAGCCTAAGCCACATCATAGGGTTGTTTTGTAGATAAAATTGGAGGGAAGTGTATTATGTATGCCTCCTTGAGCATTTCATGGCATATGCAGCAGAAACAGTTGCTAGGAGCTGTGGTGGCGCAGTGGTTAGAGTGCAGTGTTGCAGGCTAACTCTGCCTATAGCTAGGAGTTCAATCCTGACCACCTCAAGGTTGATTTAACCTTCCATCCTTCCAAAGTCGGTAAAATGAGGATCCAGATTGTTGGGGGCAATATGCTGACTCTGTAAACCACTTAAAGAGGGCTGTAAAGCACTGTGAAGTGGTATCCAAGTGTAAGTGCTATTGCTATTGCTAGATGTCAAAACCAGTGTACCAGCATTTTGAAATAGCATTAGAGAAAGGCTGCTGAGTGACTGAGAAATGCTTGAATCAGCATTCTTAGCTTTTTTGCCATAATAAAACTCAGAGTCTAAATAAATTCTTTAGGAAATAATCTCATCTTGTACTCAAGAAAAGACACCAAAACTCTAGTTCAGGGGTCCCCAATCTCTGGGCTGCAGCCCACTGGTGGGCCGTGAGGTGTTTGCAACCAGGACGCGGAAACAGCCAGCGAGAGCACACGTGTGTGTACCCACTTGCACGCGCAGCGAGCAAGGACGTGCATGCACACTCCATTTGCATGAGCGGTGGACACACGTGCATGCCACTCATGCAAATGGAGCTGTGTGTGTGTGCGTGCGCACTTGCTGCCACTTGCGCGGAACCATCCCCTCTTCCCCCCCCTCCGCAAAGCTTTGAATCATTCTTCAGTGACATCCCAAAAACCTGATGCGCCCTATGCTTTTAAACTGATGTAGAAAATGCACCAAGACTATTATCTAGATTTTGAAACTGGCTTACAACAATGGATACCTCATTCCACCAATTCTACCCAAAAAAAACCAAGCAAGGGAAATTATAAATCCTACCACCACCATCCCCATTTTGTGTGCTTATTTTTGTCCAAAATGTTAACGATAACTCCTGACCCATAGGGATGGCGAAGGAATTTAATCTGTGCAAATTCCGATACAAGCTGATTTGACTTGTGCTTCCTGAACTAAAACACTGACCCAAACTTGGTTATCTGATGACTTTTAAAATTCCTGAACATTCTGCTCATGTTCTAACACAGCTTGAGTTTAATGGGGCTTACTTCTTTCTGATATGGAAAAGAATTTTGTGCAGTGCCAAAAGCGTCTCTTGCGTTTTTTCCCCCTGGCTGTTCGCCTTTGATTGGAAGAAAAGGAAGGGTGTGTGTCTGTGTGTTTTCAGAAGAGAAATAGAGGTTGGATCTTCATGACCTTGTTTAGTTATTAGATAGATAAATAAAATACGGCAATTTCATAATAATGCTTCTCCCTCCAGCCCCCTTGACCTCCTTACACTTCCATTAAACCCAAAGCAATAACACAGCTTTGCAGGTGGAGAAACGTGAACAGCCAGAGAAGCTTGAGGCTGATAGGATGCAACAGAAAACACGCCCAGGAATGGTATCCTTTGCCACTTTACAAGAGTCAGTCCCAAACCATCCTGAATAGAAATTAAAAAGTCTTTCTGCAAATGAGACAAAAAAAAACCAAAAACACCCAACAACTACAAAACAAAACAAAGGGAGAAAACTTGAAAAATTGCAAGGCAAATTCTGGAGTAGTAACACAGCCTTAAAGCTAAACAGCTTTTTCGTTTGTGAAAAGGTGACCTGCTAGCACTGTTCCAATATTTGCGGGGCTACCACAAAGAAGAGGAGGGTCAACCTATTTTTCCAAAGCACCATAAGGCAAGACAAGAAATAATGAATGGAAACGAATCAAGGAGAGAAGCAACCAAATTTTCTGACAGTGAGAACAAGTAATCGTCGGAATGGCTTGCCTTCAGAAGTTGTGGATGCTCCATTGCTGGAGGTTTTTAAGATGAGACTGGCCAGCCACTTGTCTGGAATGGTATAGGGTCTCCTGCTTGAGCAGGGGGTTGGACTAGAAGACCTCCAGAGTCCCTTCCAACACTGTCATTCTGTTACTCATCTGCAGAAATGCTCCTTGACTGAGCTAAACTTTCCCCAACAGTTTGGAAGGCCTTTCTGCTGGAAAGATGCAATGAAAAAGAAAAAGGACCTGAAGCAGCAAAGAACCAGAAGCAGAGCTGAACTTGACTCTCTGAAGGGGGAGGCCACTGTGCTTTCTAAGTGCGATGCTCTAGGCCAGGGGTTCCCAACCCCTGATCTGTGGACCAGCACCGGTCCACAGCATGCCAGAAACTAGTCTGTGCAAACAAGCAAAGCCCCATCCGCGGGATGCAGGCAGCACGCAAAACCCCTGGCTCCTCCAGTCCATGGAAAAGCCTCTCTCCACAGAACCGGTCCCTGGTGCCCAAAAGGTTGGGGGGGGGCACTGCTCCAGGCCATGCAACCCTGTGCAGAAACAATGCCAAGGGTTGAGCTGCAACCCTATTCTTAAGCAAGCTTTACATCACATCTGGCACGGAGAGCCTTCTTCATTTCAGGAAGATATTTCTGGATGTCCCATTGAGCCGGGATCCAATTTTACAGACTCCGTGATAACATTCCACTATATAAGTTGGAGCCTTGTTTGAATCCTGCAGCCTCATTAGCAAGCTGCGAAAGTCAGGAATGTCTCTCTCTCTCTCTCCCCCCCCCCTTTCCAGGTTTTGCTCCTGAATGTATTAACTTTCCATGCATCAAGCTGAGTTTGCCGTCTGGTGCCAGAAGTCAGCTGTGATATTTCCCTTGAAGGTTAGAAATGCACTGAAAATAAGCACACAAGGGGGACTTGCTGGCATAAGCTCTCTTTCCTCCATTAAAAGGAAATTGGCACACAGGTTTGCGTTTTATGAAAAGAGGCTTGCCCGCCCCTCCCAATTTTTGCAAAAAGCAGCGAGAATCCTCTTCGTTGGACGTGGATTATACACAATCCTCAGATTTCAAAAAGGGAGGGAGCCATAAAACCCATAAAAGTGTAATCTTTAAGCACAGTGCAAAGCTTCAGGCACATCTCTGGGGTTTGCAGTCACACTCTCTGGGATAGCATAAGGCTCCATTATTCAATGTTTAAAATGCAAAATGTTCCAACCCAAGATGGTTAGGCTGACATTGAAACGGTAACACAGGTTGTCCTCGACTTACAATCACAACCGTGCCCCAGATTTCCATTGCTAAGCAAGACAGTGGTTAAGTGAGTTTTGCCCCCATTTTACGACCTTTCTTGCCGCCGGTTGTTAAGTGAACCGGCGTAGTTTTTAAGTTAGTAACACGGTTGCGAAGTGAATCCGGCTTCCCCATTGACTTTGCTGGTCAGAAGGTTGCAAAAGGGGATCACGTGACTCTCCAGGGACACTGCAACCGTCATAAGTACATGCCAGTTGCCAAGCGTCCGAATTTTGATCATGTGACCATGGATATGCTATAATGGTCATAAGTGTGAAAAATGGGCATAAGTCATTTTTCTTCAGTGCCATTGTAACCTAGAACTGTCACTAAACGAAAAAAGACTACCGGTAGTGAATTGTAGTAGCAAACAAGGAGAGAGTTTGGGGAGCCAAACAAGATCGTTCAGTAATGGGGGACATTTACCTCCAATCTTTGGATCGCCACCTCTATTATATATAAAAGGAAACAATCCACTTACAGAATGCCTGTTGTTTATCAAAATGGGATCATCCAAAGGGTTAACAGCACATAGTGGGAATTTGCCTCACACACAAAAAAAGTGAACATGGGGAAAAAAAATATAAAGAAAAAAATATATCATATAAAGAAATATAAATATAAAGAAAAAGCCAAGGGGTGGGTGGGTAGAGAGGGAGCTACATTTCCTTTAATTAGAAGTGGTATAAAATAATTAAGACTTCACACTGTGACCGGGGAGTTTCAAATTAACTCTTAGCCACATCAGATGGCTGAAATAACTCTCATTGTCCCTCAAAATTCTGTGCTGAGCTTTACCTAATAGTACAGAAACTGTCCAATGAGCTAGGATTAGCTCACGTGCAGACTGCTACATATATATCCTGCACCCTGCATTTATGAAAATTTGTCCATATTTCCTTAATTTATTCTGAGACTTCATGCTCCTATCAGAGCTGGCCCATTCCACTCAGTAACTCCTGCAAATTATAATCAACTCAAAAATAAATACTCTGCACATTATATTAAAGATAAACAATAGAGACACCATAAAATGGTAAAAATCATCTCAGCATCCAAGCCTATGTGTAATCAGAGAATTACTCAGGATATGGCTCATCATCTTCAAAACCTGCCAGCAAAATCAAATTGCTTTTACGGGCAGAAGGCTAAGTTATATCTACAATATATTAAAAAAATGTGCTTTTAAACTTTTCTCAGAGAAGAACAAACTACAGGGTTGGAACGGGACCCAAACTTCAGCAAAGCACATATGGAACTGTGTCAGAACACAGTTCTGAATACATGCAGAGTCCTCGGTTCCCGAGAGGTGGGTACTGCATGCCAGTTTAGATTAAGATGTGGCCTTCTAGATGTTGTTGCGCTCCAATTTCCATCAATCAAAGCCAGCATAATCAACAGAGAGAAATGCAGAGTTGGAGCTGAATAACATCTGGAAGGCCACATTTTGCCAACTCTGGATTAAGGGAAAAAGCATCCAGGATGCTAACCTTTTTCTTTCACAGACCAACCATTAAATGCAACGAAGAAGGACTAGGGGGGACATGATAGCAGTATTCCAGTATTTGAGGGGCTGCCACAAAGAAGAGGGGTCAACCTATTTTCCAAAGCACTAGAAGGCAAGGCAAGCAACAATGGATGGAAAATAATCAAGGAGAGAAGCAACTGGAGATAAGGACAAACTTCCTAACAGTGAGAACAATCAACCAATGGAACAGCTTGCCTTCAGACATTGTGGGTGCTTCATCACTGAAGGTTTTTAAGAGACTGGACAGCCATTTGTCTCAAACTGTATAGGTCTCCTGCTTGAGCAGGGGGTTAGACTAGAAGACCTCCAAGGTCCCTTCCAGCGCTATTCTGATTGAAGTTGGATGCACCAAGCCAACTTACACCAGCCCCTTCAAGTTGTATTTTATTTTCCTTCTACTTTATTAATACACCGAGAGCAAAATCTAATACAGTTAGAACACATAATGAGAAATAAGCGCTTTCAACTCTGCCCGAGAATTAAGAAAAGATATTTAAAATTGTGTTGCTGATTGCTGTAATATGGAGCAACGTTATATCTCACTTATATATACTCTCGTATCTGTAATCCTCCTAATGAACTGAAAAGATATTGAATGTTTTCCCATTTCCCTAGCCAGTTTTGTTTTTCCTAAATCCTTTCACGCAAACCAGGGCTACAATGTTTCCAGTTCTATTAAGCCAACTCATTCATGACAAGCAATCATTGTAACCTTTCTCAGGCTAGAAACTGATTCACTTAGCCCAGATGTCTCCCCTCCAGACCTCAGACCCCCACAGCCACCCCCCCCCACCCCCACTTTGCAACGTGCAGCAATCCAGTTCCTTTTGGCACATGCGTACAGTAACAATCTGCCAAACACTTCATTTGCTGTATTGGGAAAATATCTCCAGGAAACACATTCATAATGGCATTAGTGTTTTTGATTAGAGAAAAACAACAACAACAATATCCACATTTATGGCTGAGTGGAAACCCCTTATACAGTAGACGTTTTGCATAACACTGAGAGAAAATGAACTTATGATTTGTGATTCTGATGAGTGGGAAAAAAGACTGGATTATAGAAAAAGAGTGAGCTTTCTTTTGTAGTCGTAAAGAGAGTTTTGCGATTGTACTTTATATTTGCTGCAAAGGAAATCAGACACTTCTATTTCTTTCTATATTTTCCTGCACTTTTGCTTCCCCCCCCCCCCTTATTCTTTCTTTTTGCATTGCTTTTCCTCTTTATCTGCTGGTTTTTATGACTTATAAGAAACTTTCAACAAAAATGGAAAAGATCGCAGCATTGGTGGACTAGATGGACTTCCAAAGATGTACAAAATAGCCCAAGTGGGCAGATTTTAGACGCCTGCGCAGAACTCAGGGGCAGCAGCCAACTGTTGAATGGAATGGAAAATGAAAGTATGCAAATCGGGACTAATTATGTTAACTCTTCAACTAGGGGAGCCTCCGCTTAATTCGACTTCTTCAGGGACAGATTCCCTCTCTCACCTAAATCCTCAGCCAGGGTGGGGACAAATGTCTAGGATTCACAGACCCGAATTCCCCCTTCCCTTCAACACTGCAAAGCCGGCCAGCTGCATTTTAATGTGAAGACACGTGTACAGCCTTCTGTAGGGCCACACCCCCCCCAATTCAAACTCCTTAACATCTGCGCTGAAGGCAGTGCTTGACACGTGGGATAAAATGGCATCGAATTCATAAATACTCGAATCCATTTCTAAGCTGAGACAGTCTCCAGCTGTTTTGGACTACAACTCCCATGAGCTTCCAAGTCCTAGGAAAGAGACGGGGCTTTTTTGCACGCACGCGGATTACTTAAGGGATAGTAAATTCGCACAATTTACTAAGCCCTAAATCTATTCTAGAATCTAGATGATCAAAATCGAAACCCCCTACGTGTCACGTAGCGTATTAGCCAAGCAAAGCGCATTAGGACCCCGGTTTACAGGACTATTGTGTTAGATTGGCCGATTCCCACAACCAGCGGGATGCGGCCCGCGTGTTAACGTGCCGGGCAAACCTAACCAAGGTGCCTTTCTGCAGGCTGCATCCTGCGTCTCTAGCAACTAATCCACTGAGCGGGGAATGATCTCAGGATCTCTCCGTCCCACTTCGCTGTCCTTGTACGACGGCCACCAGCAGCGGCTATCGCGATCCGATTCCGGTGCGCTGTCCGTCGGCGCGGGGCTGCTGGCTCTGCTGAAACCCGCCCCCTCCCCACCCCTTCGAGCCCCGGCTTTACAGAAAACAGGGAAGCTCTTTCCCCCCACCCCTCCCCCCGCCGCGCCCCATAAGCCTCTGGGCACGTGCAGAGCGCGCAAACCGCCTCGAGGGCTGCAAAGCGCGGGGGTTAGGCTCCGCTTGCGCGGGTAGCCTCTGAGCGCGCGCAGAGTGCAGAGCGCGGCGGAATCGGCTGCCCCAGCCCGCCCCCCCTAGCCTTTTCCCACCCACCCAACCATCCCCCCCTCCCCCTTCCCAAGCCTCGCCCGCGCTACTCACAGAGTGACGGTGTCGTTGGGCAGCAAACGCGGCGCCGGCGGCTCCCTCAGCTCCTCGCCGCTGCAGCTGACCCGCTTCCTGGCCGGGGCCAGCCCCTTCGGCCTCTCGCCCACGCACTTGCAGCCGCGCAGCTGGAGGGGGCAACTGCGCGCCCCGCCCGCGCCCCCCAGCGCCGCCAGCAGGAGCAGGGCGCCGGTCCAGAGCATCCTCGACGGCGGAGGCTGCCGGCCCATCCTCAGCCCATCCTCGCCCGCTCGCCGCGCAGCCTTCGGCGTCCGCCGCGCCCCGGGGACCTGGGCAGCTCGGGCAGAGGCGGCTCCGAGGGGCGCCCGTCCGGGCCCCGCAGGCTCTTTGCCCCCGGCCGTCAGGCTGGCCCCGAAGGCAGCCCCGGCCGAGCCGCTTCGCCTGCCCGGAGCTGGGCTGTGCCCGCCGGGGCTGCGCCTTGCATGGCCGGGCAGGAGCGTCGCGCGCGGGCGGCTGGGCGAGGATGTCCGGCAGCCGGGCTGCTCGGCGAGGGTTGGATCTGGCGGCTGGGGCTGCCGTAAGGCGGGTCCCTCCCCTCGATCGCCCGCCTGGCCGGCCCGGGTCTCGGCCACGGCCGGGCCCTAGCGCCTCCCGCTCGGCCGCCGCCCCCGCCGCCGAACTGGAGCCGCGGCGGGCGAGCGGGCTCGGGTGGGAAGCGGGGCTCGGGGGGTTAACGGCGGAGAGTCGAAGAGTCCCCCGTCTCGGCTCCCCCGTCTGGATCCCCGGGAGTTTTTGCCCAGCAAGTGGAGGCTGCGTCCCTGGCGCTGCTTGAACTGCGCTTGTCATTCGCGATCTGGCCTTGAGCGCAGCTCCGGGAAGAGAAATTGGAAACAGCCTTCGGGACTGGCTGAGCGAAGATTCCGGCCCCCCCCCCCGGGAGATGCCCTCCGAAGGAGTTGGCCTAACTCGCACCTGGGTCTTCTTCGGATTTTGCTGCGGGTTCTGGGCCAGGAAGCCGGTGGCAGGCTCTGCTGTGGATTTTGGTTGCTGGTCCTGTACTTGGTGGGCAAATAAGAATAGCAGTAGCCTTAGACTTATATACCGCTTCACAGTGCTTTATTACAGCCCCTCTCTAAGAGGTTTACAGTCAGCCTGTTGGCCCTCCAACAATCTGGGTCCTCCTTTAGATTTAGATAGATGATAGATAGATAGATATAGAGACAGACAGACAATAGCAATAGCAATTAGACTTATATACCGCCTCACAGTGCTTTACAGCCCTCTCTAAGCGGTTTACAGAGTCAGCATATGCCCCCCTCCCCACAATCTGGGTCCTCCTTTAGATTTAGATAGATAGATAGATAGATAGATAGATAGATAGATAGATATAGAGATTATAGCAATAGCACTTAGACTTATATACCGCTTCACAGTGCTTTACAGCCCCTCTCTAAGAGGTTTACCGAGTCAGCCTATTGCCCTCCAACAATCTGGGTCCTCATTTTACCGACCTTGGAAGGATGGAAGGCTGAGTCAACTTTGACCCGTTGAGGATCGAACTGCTGGCAGTCCATCTATTCATCTGATGTTTGGAAGTAAGGATCTCTCCTTGGAGGAATTTTGATGCATCTAAGGGGCATGAAGGGCCACATCTGGTCCCTTAAAGTGGTCCTCAAAACTTTGCCAGAGTAGGTGCCCCCTCCCCACTTCAATCCTCTTAAGTTTTATACAGTTTTGTGACCATCAGGAAGCAACTAAAGAGGAACTAAAGCCTTGCAGGAGCTCAGAATGCTAATTTCACCTCTTTGAAGCACCCACGTGCCAAATCACTCTCCAAAAGAGGACCAGGTCCTGCCCGCCTTTTGGAGCGCAGCTATTGACATGCCACACAAAACTGGTGTGGGCAAAATTGTATGTTTCTGATCTAAGCTAGGATTGTCAGTGCTGGCTGGTAACCCCATCCAAGTATTAAGTGTGAATCTTTCCCTGCCTGTGTGTGGAGATGCCCAGGATTGAATGCTAGATGTTGAGTCTGTCAATCTTCCTCTGATTGATGCGCAAGGCATGTTCATTATCTTTGGGATGATCAGTTGCATCTGCCTGGTAGACCGTTACAAACTTGGCAACTTTTAAGATGTGTGGAGATCAACTCCCAGAATTCCCCAACCAGCATGCTTTACACTGCCTTCCATCCATCCATCCATCCGATTTTGAGTCACTTAGGCCTTCATAAACTGCTACTTTCCAGAGGAGTTCATGGACTGTATTTGTATTTGTATTCAAACTTTAAACTCTTTTAAACAAAGCCTTTTGCAGTTTCTTTAAAAACAATGGCTTGTGACACCTTGAAAACTTAATATAAGTTTTATAAATTTCACCCCACTGAATCAGACACGTGAAATATTACCTTGAAAAAGGAAGCTTTGTGCACAGACTATAGATGACCAAGCGTGAGGGAGAATGGGAGAGAGTTTAAAGAGAAATTAAATATATGATGGTGCAAGCTGTGATGATAAGACAGCGGCCATTCCAAAATTAATTGTTGGATATGTGGATACTGAATTAATGAGCTGATTAGTACCCAGCGGCCATTCTAAAATTAATTGTTGGATATGTGGATACTGAATTAATGAGCTGATTAGTACCCATACTTCGATAAGTAATCTTAGTGTAAATTTAATTCAGGTGACATACTGTAAACCTTTTTTTTTTTTTAATCCTAACCCTTCAGCCCCAGAATAGTGATCTTCTCCAGTTCATTCGAATGACATGAGTTGGAAGTGACAACAGTGGAACCTAAACACTGTATGTACATATTATTGCAGGAGTTTTGATGGATCCCAATCCACCTGACTTAGAAGTACAACCAGCTGGGTCAGTGGTCAAACTCAGTTAAAAGCAGTAGATGCTTATGTTCCACAAACTGTTCGAAACACAGTCTAACCCAAAGTAACACATCTGTGCCTTTTCCTGTCTAAATGACTTCACGAGGAATTATTTTTATTTATGTATTTGTATCCTGCCTTTATTATTATTTTTTTTACAAATGACTCAAGCAATGAACATACCAAACATATCTTCCTCTTCCTATTTTCCCCACAACAACATCCCTGCCAGGTGGGTTGGGCTGAATGAGAGTGACTGGTCCAAAGTCACCCAGCTGGCTTTCATGATTAAGGAGGGACTCGAACTCACAATCTCCTGCTTTGTAGCCTGATACTTTAAACACTAGACCAAACTATTCTTGCAAGTCAAGTCTGACCTTTCCTGGCTCCGGATCTTAGATGTTGGTTCGGCCAGGCTGTCTCCCAAATGTCCACCCCCACCCCAAACCATCCAGACTCCACTCAGCTGCACGGTTTCCTTTAAGTCTCAAAACAAGTCAACCTTCCACGGATCCAAAGTAGATGGAAGTATGAAATCTGAGAGCCACGTCTCAGCTCAAACACAGCTTCCCAAAGGGACCAAGAGGCATATAGACCAGATTGCTTTCAACTCCTTCCAAATCCTCTCATGTCCGTCCCAGGGAAACACAATTCCAGGCCTTCGGAACCATTCTTTGATGAAGGTAAACAGAAAGGTGAGCTAACCTGATGCTGTCATAACATCTGTCAACCCAATTACCAAGGAACTTGCATTTCTCAAAGCTAAGCTGGTCAGAAACCATGCTGGGTGTATTCACATACCAAGTTCCGCTCCCAGAAAAGACAGCAACGAGGGCTGTGCTGTCCCATGGAGGGGAATTAGTGATTCGTAATTGGGCTACTTTGCCTGGGGGAATCACCCCATCTTTCCAGATACACGCAGTCCTCGACTTACAACAGTTCATTTAGTGGCCACTCAAAGTCACTACGGCACTGAAAAAAGTACCTTGTGACAAGTTTTTCACGTTTACAACCTTTGCAGCATCTGTGGTCATGTGATCATAATTCAGATGCTTAGCAATTGGCTCACATTTACGACGGTCGCAGTATCCCGGGGTCATGCGACCTTCTGACAAGCAAAGTCAAGGGGGAAGCCAGATTCACTTAGCAACCGTGTTACTAACTTAAACAAAGGCAACGATTCACTTAGCAGCTGTGGCAAGGAAAGTCGTAAAATGGGGCGAAAAACACTTAACAAATGTTTCCACTGAAGCCACATAAATTTGGGGCTCAACTCTAGTCGTAAGTCGAGGACAATCTGTAATCCTCTGCAGGAGAAACTTTGTGGCATAAGGTTTCCCCCTGCCATTAAACACACCACCTAAGAGAAAAAGGGCTTGCAATTCCTAAGCAAAACACACCGATGGAAAGATAACCCTCTCTGCTAATAGATTTGCCATGTAAAAAAGAAAAGAAAATGAAAGGGGAGGGGAGGGGAGGTACAAATATGAATGGCAACAGCTGTCCCGTCCCTGGGTGATGGATGGGGCCAGACCGATTTTCCCCTTGCTCCGATTCTCTAGAAAGCAGAAAGTGCAGCCTCACAGTGGCCTCTTGGCATTTATCATCTGCCTGAGGGGATGAGTGCCCCCCCCATCACCAGATTTCCTATTTGCTTTGGGAGGGGAGGAGTATTCTGTTACGTGAGCCCCTACTTACTAGTAGTTGGAAATAGCACTGCCCGAGCACAGGTTTTGACTGTCCCTGTGAGAATTACAGCCCAAATCCTTCTAACTTACCGCCAATAAAAACAGCTTCAGCGTCGCTTTCCTAGAGGAAATCTAATAGCTACTGAATAAACAGTTTCTCTATTTCCCTGCCGAAGGCAGACAAAGTACTTTCTTGAAACCTGAAGAAATTAAACTCCCAAGGAATTTTTCTCAGTCTAATCCAACAACTGGAATAATCACCGTTTTTTGTTTCCTGGATGTGGTCAAAAGCAGAGGGTGAGACTCTCTCTCCATATTCCTCTCTCTCCTTGAAACAATCTTTTTCTTTCTTTCTTTCTTTTTCTTTCCTTTTTCTTTCTCTCTCCTTTCTCAAAAGCAGAGGGTGAAACTCTCACTATATATTCCTCTCTTCAAAACAATTGCTGTCTGTCTGTCTGTCTATCTATCTAATTTCAAAAGCAGAGAGAGACTCTCTCTATATATTTTTCTCTTTCCTCAAAACAATTTGTTTCTTATTTATTTACTTATACTTCTGTTGATGCAACCTAGGACTGCATTAGTTTTTTTGGCTGCTTCAGTAGAACCCTTGTTTTGGTAATGCAAGGATGATCCATCTGAGGACTTCTGGATATTTTGAAATACAAATCCCACAAACCCATTCTGGATGGAGCTGAAGTTCAGAACATCCGGAGAGCAACATGTAGCCTGCCTCTAACATAATAGTTACGGTGTCCAATTAACACCCATGACCTGGGTTCAGATTCCTACTGTACTATGAACTTAGCCAGAGATTAATGGATCCACCACTCTTAGCAAACTGGGTTGTTATAAAAAATAAAGCAGGGAATGGGATCTCTACAGAACTATTACTTCCAATTCAGTAGCCTATTGCTCTCAATATACCAAAAAATGCATCATTCCACAGTTGCAAGAAGGATGTTGCTTTGAAAATCCAATATTTCTACTCAGAATAGAGCTGGAAGGGACCTTGGAGGTCTTCTAGTCCAATCCCCTGTTCAAGCAAGAGACCCTATACCATTTAAGACAAGTGACTGTTCAATTTCTTCTAAAAAACCTCCAGTGATGAAGCACCCACAATTTCTGAAGGCAAGCTGTTCCACTGGTTAATTGTCCTCATTGTTAGGAAGTTTCTCCTTAATTTCAGATTGCTTCTCTCTCTGATTAATTTCCATTCATTGTTTCTTGCCTTGCCCTTTAATGCTTTGGAAAATAAGCTGACCCCCTCTTCTTTGTGCCAGCCCCTCAAATACTGGAATACTGCTATCATGTCATCCCTAGTCCTTTTCCTAGATTGGCCATGCCCAGTTCCTGCCACCATTCTTTGTATGTTTTAGTCTCCAGGTCTTTAATCATCTTCCCTGCACTTTTTCCAAAGTCTCAACATTTCTTTTTGTAATGTGGTGACCAAAACTGCACGCAGTATTCCAGGTGTGGCCTTACTAAGGTTTTATAAATTGGAACTAATACTTCACGTGATTTTGATTCTATGCCTCTGCTTATAAGATATTTGAAGAATACCTTCATGGATTTTAGCTTTCCAGTTATTTCACTTCATTTAGGGCAGCTGTGGTAAAGCAAATTCCCTAATATACCAGTTTGGGCTGTTAAAAGTGTTTATCACTGATAAACAGTTTATTCTTATCAACGGATATGTGCTCTATACACAGTGAACAACAAATGCTTTTTTAAAAAAGCAAACCTGAAATTTGATTTTCTGGCATGCTTCCACTTCCTGAAGCAGAAATACAAGGTTGACAATAATAAACCCTGCATTCTTGCTCTTTGAGAATGAACAAATGGTGCCACCTACAGTCTGATTCTAGTTTCCCAGGATTTTTATACATATGCACACAAGAGCACACCACACAAGAATACAAGCGTACACATGTTCTCCTTTGAAATCTGGAGAAGATGGGAAAGTGTCACCATTCAATTTAAAGTTCTACGGACGACTTGCTTTCTTACAAGAAACTTCAAAAAGGAAAAAACTCTGAGCTTAACAGCCTGATTCCTTGAGAGATTCTGCAGGCAGTCCTTGACTTACAACTATTCCTTCAGCAACTGTTTGAAATTGCATCAGCCCTGGAAAAAGTGTCTTACCGCTGGTCCTCACACCTACAACCCTCTCCAATGGTCACGTGATCAAAATTTGGGGGCTTGGCGACCAGTATGTATTTACGTCCCATCATTTGCGATCTTCCCAGCTTCCAAAAAGCAAAATCAATGGGGGAAGTTGGGTTCACTTAACAACCAAACAATTCACTTCAACAACGGCAGCGATTTGCTTCAAGGTCGTCAACCTGAGCATCACTCTTAACCACTTCCTTGCTTAACAATGGAAATTCTGATCCCAACCGGGGTCATTAAGTTGAGGACGACGTGTACTTTGCTCCCACACTAAAAACCTGTGGGGCAGGTGGACGCATTATTTGTGGGCTTCTGAACTTTGTATAGCCTGCCCATGCTCACACAATATATGTGGCGAGGCCAGGACCCCACTTTAGAGGATGGACAGTGAGGTTAAGGAGAAAACGCAAGGTTTAAGGCACCCTATTGCCCTTGTTATTTTTCACTCAACTGTGAAAAATAGCTGTTTGGGGACCAGCTCAGTCTTAAGAGGTATGACCTCAAAGGTCTATAAAAAGGATGCTTGCAAGCCATTGGCACTCTTCAAAAGTGCCACCTGCTTGCATACCTTCTCCATGTCAACCCAGCTTGATCCTGTCACTGGAGTGACAAGCAATCCTCAGATTCCCCCCTTAGTCCAGTAATAGACTTTCTGAACAATTACACTGTTCTCACCAGACACCAAAACAAAACGTTCTTGGGCCTGGATGTGGCAATAAAAGTCCGAGCTGATGCATGTGACTCTCTGCTCGAAGCATCCACACCATCACAGGACAGAAAACGGGAAAAAAATATATATCTTTAATAGCTTAGTAAGCAGCATGGTATTTCGATTCACAACTAGTTTTATTCTTAAGACAAAGAAAAGAGCTCAGGGACTGGGATAGGTCAGTTTGGATTGCATTTAGCATTGTACCTGTGCTGTAAAAGACTGGCTAGAAGTATGTTCTGTACCTTGCAGTTATATATTAGAACCAGACAACTCTGTTGGATCACCATTTGAGAGATATTTCCTTACCTAAACACAGAAACAGAATGACCATGAGGGAGTGGCAGTGGGAGCATCAGTGATATCCGACATCCTGCTGGCTTCCCCACTGACTTTCCTTGTAGGAAGCTCGCAGGGAGCACTGGAAATAACGATGTGATCGCAGCTGTCCACAGCAGCACTGAAGGGGCCACACCTTTGTCAAATTTCAATCCCATGGGAGTCCTGGATCCTGGATGCATTCTGTAAGATAGACTGCTGGAGGTACGTTGATTCAAAAACTGTCACCCTATGAACGTTTCGCCCAATTGAAGTTTACAAACAGTCAATCAGATGGGAGAGCTTTAGTGGCACATAAATGGCATCCAAGATGTGAACCATCAAATGACTCCCAAAATTAGAAATAAAGGAAACTGGCTTTTACCTGGATAAGGAATCTCACCTGATAAGTCCAATGCATTCTACGATTGCTACTGGCTGTTGAAAATGTCAAGTAGAATTCAGACCCATGATCTGCTACCCTTTTATTTAGGGGTGCTGGGGTTAAATCTGGAGTCTTCTAAGAGTCAAGCATGTGTTTTATATCACAATGGGCTCAAAGATACACCGTTAAATTATTCCAGAGATGCACAGAGCTAGAAGCATTTTGTTACAAAGGAAAAAGGAGAGATTTTTTTTTTTTAAATTAACACATATTTCTGCCAAGATCACTTATAGCATGAGGCCAGGCTTTCAAGTAGATTGTCAATATGTGAGTTACAAAACAGATTCCACTGTAAACATTTTCACCAACTTGCAGAAGCAAGGCTGAATATTCTGATGGATCTTTAGCGGTGCGTTCTGTTTCAACAAGATTTTGGTCAAGGTGTACTTTTTAAAGATGCGGGGGTGGATGGGGGGGTGTACAATATATATACAGTGGGGGGATACGACCCATCACCATTTAGTAACTCTCCAGACCCCAAACCTGGAAAGACTGGGCTTTGCATTAAAATGCAGAAATTCCATAGCTTGTCTGGGAAAACCATCCTTTGCATATGTGCCACTTCCAATCTTGCAATTCCATCTGTCTCATCTCGTGTGTGCGTGCACGCACACGCACAAGTGAGCAAATCATGGCTGGCTGCAAGATCTTGCTTGGCCTTCGGTTAGGCAGACACTGAAAGCTGCTTTATTCTGCAGCTGCACTGCCTTTCCTATGGAATGATGATAACGAGGGGGGAGGTTTCGCAATGAGCCCCCCCCTCTATTTGCCACGTGAGGTAGGTCGGCCCCATTTCTCATATAGGGATCAGGCACAGCACGGCTAAGAGATCACCCGGCACGTTGGCAGTAGAGCCAGCGGGGTTTCTTGGCTTTTACAAGCAGAGTCATCCTGCTTCCTTATCATAATCGCTCCAAATTTTACTCGATCCAAATAAAGAAAGAAAGAAAAAAAACAGGACTACATTATAGAGCAAATAGTACAGCAAAGAGCTAGTCATCAGTGTGGGCAGTGGTAACAAGTCGGAGAACAATATCAGCTGCAATCTCTTCCAAATCTCCGATCCAGGGATAGGTTTGATGTTCACTGGCATCCCTATCTATCGTTCCCCTGTTGGACTACTCAGCAAACCATCCAATCTGAGCATGTTTTCTGAAATGCCACAGGAAAGATTAAAGATAGCAAAGGTGTGTTGATTCACACGAAACACAGAAGTTGACTCATAAAAGCTTTGAGAGTGGGAGGGTGGGGAATAACCTTTCCCTAAGGCAACCTTGCTTCAAAGGGAAGCAAACCAGACACATGCCTCTGATTACAAATGCATCATGGTCACTCCTGGAAATGGTGTTCTGCCCAGACCTAGTCGGGCTTAAGTCAAATAGCTATTTAAAGTCACTGCAGTTAAAGTACCGAAGTCAATCACAGGTGCTGCTGTTTTGTGTTTTTTCTTCTTCTATAAATGCAATCTCAATGGATATACAAGAACAAAGGTACAGGTGTTGAAGTCCTTGTCACACCTGCCATGTACCTGCTAGTGCTCCACTGTCATCAGGACAAAGAAAGAGTCGAGTGCCTGGGTATCCAAGCAGATTCTCTCCAACAGAGGGAATCCCTTGGGCCTCTGCTATTAGTTCTCCTTCAGAGTCAAATTCTCCAATCTGTCTTTGACCTCCTTATGGGTTTTGTCGCTGGCGGGCTTGTTAGGGTAGCTGCGCTCTCCGAAGATTGTGCTTCCAATTCTGACGTTGGTAGATCCAACTTCAATCTGGGCACAGTCAAAAGCGAGAGAAAGAACTACTGTCAGGAGCGGCATACATGACATGAACTGAAGGAACCTCCTTCTCCCTTAGCTAGGAATATGGAGCAAGAACAGGGATCCCCAACCTTGACAAGTCAGAAGTCTGGGTTCTGAAGTACACCTATCATTTGCTAGGGGAGGGGGGGGGAGAAACACTGGTTTTAGGCAAGTAGTGGAATGGAACTGAGACAAGCTGCCTCACAGGTCCCACTGATCAAACGGCAATAGCAGCAAACATCTAAGCCAACCAAAATGAAGGAATCAAAACTCTTGAATCCATACAAGTTGATTTATAGGAACACATCTAGTGCATCTAGCCAGTACTTTGTAGCGGTTACCCACTAAGATCTCAGAACTTTCTATCTAGTCCTTCCAATAGGAGATGCCTATTAATCTTCTGAATATGGAGATTTGCTGTCTTTGAACTATGGCTCCTTGAAATCTAGCCCGATGAAGACAAGCCATAATGGAAGCCACCATAATTTATGTTCTGAGGTAAATCACACGCTTTACATCCCTCCCAAAAAAAACCATCCAAGTTCAGTTGGTAACAGTTCTGGGTAAAAAGGTCCAGTGGTTGGTGCTTGGCTTTTCCTTGAATAAATCCACAGACAAAGAACTTGCTACTATCTAGATCAACTGGTCCACTGTTTAACTATTCCTTAGATAACAATGGAGTAGATAAACCATTCCACTTAGCTGGAAATAAGTTCATTCATTTATAGCTTGACACATTAGGAGGGTATTAGGTTAGGAAGGATGATCTAGACCCTTCAGTAGCTTCCTTCAATGGGCGAGATGGCAACATCAAAAGGTTTCTGATAATCTTTGGTGAAAGAGACAAACAGACTTACTGCATGTTGAAAGTCTGTAGACATCCCCATGCTCAGCTCAATCTTTTCAATAGGGATATTGAGCTTTTCACACAGTTCTTGACGCAGAGATATTAACAACTGGAGAAAGAGGTTTGGGGAGTGGGGAGGGAAGAAAGAACATAGCTCAATCTCTTCCTTAAAAGCCAAGATTTTCCTACCAGTATTATCTCTCAAAATTTCACCCACCTGGAAGTCGGGATTGGGACCCTTACTGAGATCGTACCCAAAGCTTCCAATTGTCATCAAGCCAACAAATTCTAGGTTGGGACATTTCTGAAGGATGTGTTCCACCGTTGTGATCAGTTCCCCAGGTGGAAGCCCATGTTTACCTATAACAGAGAACATATCAACGCACTTTCTGTGGATGGAGTTCTTTACAGGAAGATACTCCCGGCGACTTGTAGATGCATTTCACAATTGTGGCACGAGAGATTCTTTAGCCAAGACTAACGAAATCATAAATCCTACTCCTCCATACTCATGGGAGAAATGACATTGGGACCATTTGCTGGCCATTTAACTACCTTAGCACAACTGGTGTGGTATTTGTAAAGGGAAGTCCATAAGTTAAGTTGTTGGGGTTGTTGTAGGTTTTCCAAGTGGTTTCAAATCCAAACACTGTAAGGTCTTTTATAGATATCCTGCCAAACTCTGCAAAGTGTAAATATCACTCCTCTCCACCCACTGAATGTGTGCATCAGAAGTTCTCAAAAATGAGCTTCTTGACTTTATACTCAAACGGATAAACCAGCCAAAACCTTAGCATGACTCAGTCATGTTCGTGTATGGAAGAACAACACCTTGTCTTACTTACTCGTTTCTCCACTGGTGTTTACTTGCACCATGATCTTTAACTTTTCAGAAGAGTTCTTTTTTTGCCAAGTACTGTTCACCTTATCCGCCAGTTTAATGGAGTCCACTGTTTCCAGCATAAATAGGTTTGGCACCACTGAAACAAATAAAAAAGGGTCTTAGCAAATATCATTTGTGATATGCACTAGACTAGACCAATGTTTCTCAACCGTGGCAACTTTAAGACGTGTGGACTTCAATTTCCAAAATTCCACAACCAATCATGCTGCTGAGAAATTTACTTTATTATTCCTAAATTCAACAGTAAGTGGTTAATAAGTTATGAAAATGGAAGAGGGTCTGTATTTAAGTATCCCACTGATACTTAAAATATATCAATCAGATTATTGTAGTTCAGTCAATTGGCTGTATGTTTGTTCCTTGCCTGTTCACGATTCTATTCATTTTCCCATGACCTGTTTTCTTGCATCAATTCTAGAAATCCCTTGGATAGACCTGTCATATTAGTCATTTATTAAGAACCTTTTACACAGATGGCACAAAATAATTAAATACAATAAAGCATCCATTCTTAAGATTGGAAGACTTGCATAGAATAAAGGAGAGAGTGGCCTGTTCCTTGCCCAGTACAATCTGATCACAAACATTTCCTATGCTTTATTTAACCCCCTCCCCTCATTCAGATAAATAATTCATAAACAGTCACTTCATAGTGAGATGGGTGGTACATACATTTAATTAAAAAATAAATACATCATAATCTGAAATTCCAAAGCAAAGTGAGACATTCATTTAACTTGAACATATCACATCAAGCCTTTCTTGCTATAGTAAATTTTTCCCTACCCAGTCTCTTAAATCAGTACTAAAAGCAAATATAATTACCGATTAGCTTGTTGACATTACTCTTCTGCAGATGGCCAATAAAATGCCATTTAATCTCCGGACATGAAGAAAGAATCTAAGATAGAGACAAGGAAATGTGACATTCTGGCTTGAAACTAAATGACATTATTTTATATTTATCCATCAAAACTGCTATATAGAGATACATAGGATTAAAAGTCATAAAACAATTCCGATTTTCAAAGAAAGGCACAAATGTCAACCGACTTCTTAAAAAAAAATATGGGTATTGTTGTTATGCATGCATGTTTAACTTTACCTAATCACTATTGCTAATAATCCTGACCAGTTTCCAGAGCACTCCAGATGAGAAAATTGTTTCAAATTACTGGGGCTCTCAAAGACAAAGAACCACCTCGTTCAAAGTAGTCTCTTATTTAGACCTAGACCAAGCTGCAAAATTTCAATAGAGAGGAATCTTCTGCAGAACAAATGAGTGGCCAATTTATTCCAACAATGATATGTTCTATACTGATCAGAATACTGACCACTTGAAATTTTTATCTAAGAAATACACATACCCCTACTTACACTGGAATCTGATGCCTTTTCTAATAATTCTTGGACCTACAGAAAATAAAAACATCCAATTAAGATTTCAAAGTTTACTTTCATTTACTTCATGCAAGCTGTCATAATTGACATCGCAAGAAAAAAAAAAGGATTAGGAAAAGCTAAGTTACAGGAAAGAGAAGAAACTTCTGCCCAAACCATGCAGTGTCACCACCTGCTTATTTGTCCTGAATAAACAGTACTATCATTGTACATATACATCCAACAGAAGTGTGGTGCCCTACCCTATTTGCTTAAATAAATTTATTAGGGTTATAAAAAACAAATTAACTTTGCATATGTATCAACACTACTACTTAGTGGTTGGTAAATCATACAATGAAAGATACACATACATTTCCCATGTGTATCAACACTGCTAGGTAAATCACAAAATGAAAGATTATATAAAGATCTCTGATCCATCTGCAGCATAAGAAGATTCTCATATCTGTTGGAAAGTACTCAAATCTATTTTAACTGCTTTTACAACCTCAACCTTTTTCAGAAGAGGTTGCATTCTTCTGGAAGATACAATGAATGAGCACATGTATACTTCAAGCAGCTGAAAAATAAGAGAGTCCCAGCAACCTTACTTGAAACAATTCAGGGATCTTATATTAGCTTGTTTAATTTTCTTTGCTTCAGGAACGTGTAGCCTGATTTAACATTAATTAGCAAGTTCCAAAGTCAAGTTGGTGGAGAATCAATTAGGCTGGGCACCCGGGAGGCTCCTGTCTCATTCTTTCCTGTCTTTCGACCTTAGATTAAGCCAGGTACTCACATAGTTTTCTCCAAAGCTACGCTGCCCATGGTTGTAAGCCTCAATGACCATTTCTGCTGGTTTGGTTTTACTGACAGCCACTAAACGAGGTGGCGTGGTAGGTAAGGTCTGTATTTGCAAAGAAAAAAGAAGAAGAAAAAGATGAGCAAGTCTATACACGTTTTCTCACAGCTTGATAAGTGGGATGTGGAAAGCAATCACTAAAGACCCATCAACATATCAGGCAAGCAAAAGGAGGGCAACCTGGTTCCCCTTCACATTTTGGACTACTCGCATAAGCTTTATTCATTGGCATTCATGTTGTCCATGGATTGTGGCAGACACAATCCAAAAGACATGGAGAGGACCAGTTTGCATACTCCTGGAACGAGGCAAATTCATTGTTTATTTATTGGATTTATATAGCTACCCATCTCTGGGCATGCAATAAGCAACCAGTTAATTTAAACAACAGTTAATCGCAAATCATACAAATAAAATTAAAACATGGGAGAACAGACCAGTATTTTACACAGAGCCCATCTTGCGGGCTCCCCCATCTCTACGATTTCCCAAGCCTGCTGGATAAAAACCAAGTTGTCAAGGATTTCCTATATTCACTTTATCTAACCGCAGGGATGAGTAACATGTGAGCATCACAGTTTTATGTCACCTTAAAGAATGCATTAAAATCCAATGGACGCTTTCATAGGCAAAAGGATTTTGCATCTTTAGATGCCTCAGCCCTTTCACTTGGGACAAGTCCGACTAAACACCGTGCAATTTATTATTGGAGAGTTAAGTTTGGGATTAAAAACTCAGGAGTTGCCTGGGAGCTCCTTTTCCTACTAACAAATTGAACTAAAAGGCAAAAGCTTTTGAGAACTGCTGTTCACTTCATCAGATGCATAGAATGGCTAGGCGGATATTAGATTTAAATTGGAATGAATTGGGGGAAAAGACAGCAAGAAGGCAGGTTGGCTACCTTCTGTGCCCATCACCCGATTTAACTCTGACATCAGCCGCCTAGCCATTCTCCACGCAGCTAATCAATTCATAACAATACACATATCAACTTATTCACTTCTATATCTCGTCTTTTACACATTCTATTGTAAGCCATGCAGCTAATGATAACGGACACATACTTGAAAACATTTTTACATTGGGCATTGGATACCTTCTATTTTGTGGCAAACATGCAGCTAAGAATAACACCTATTAGTTTTTCGTTTTGTTTTTAAATTTAGATTGTGCATTTTATCTATTGTATTGCAAGCCCCGCCAAAGTCAGATGGGCGGCGATCTAAAGCGGATAAATAAATAAAGGTATTATATTTGCAATGACGTCCTTCTCTCCACCCGCCCCGAGGTGGGGTTGGGGGGGGGGAATGAAGGCAGTTGCGGCTACAAAAAAGAAAGAAAAAAGCCTTTTGAAAAATCAGATTTGTGGGTCGGAAAGGGGGCTCTCTCCCACACAGGCTAAGGATTTGCATTTGAAGAGACTCGCAGCTGATTCCGCCTTTCGCCGCCCGAGGAGCTCCAGAGGCGCGGGGACTACGCCTCCCAGCCAGGGCGGCCTCTGAAGAATATGGGAGTTGTAGTCCCCAAACCCTGGAAGGCGTCCGTCGACGGTCCGCGGGCAGTCCGGCCACTCCGGCCGCGGGGCCGATTCAGCGATGCCCGTGCCGAGCGTGGGCCCCGGCGGGCCCTGCCCTCCATCCCAGTCCCGGGACGCACCTGGGGCCTCCGGGCCGCCGCCTGCTGCACTTGCTCCCGCACCGCCCGGAGCATCTGCGGCAGGCCTCCTCCAGCAGCCATGCCGGGTTTCCACATTCCTCGCCGGGCCTCCTCTTCTTCCTCTGCGCGCAGCCCCCGCCGGGATCCCACCCCCTCCCGCCTGCGCCAGCTTCCGCCACACACGCGGGAGCCAATCGTCGCTCGAGGCCGCGCTCGCCTGGCCCGCGGGATTGGGAGGAGAGGCCGGAAAGAGGCGGGGCTAGCACAGCTGACCGGGCCCTCGTCCTCGGCCATTTTGGAAAGGTCGGGAGGGGCGAAGCGAGGAAAGGAACAGGGAGCAGTGGAGGCTGGAGCACGCATGCGCACCATTAGCAGGTGCCGAGAAAGCTGGAGACCCGCGTGGGACGCTTGTCCCGAGCAGACGGACGGACGGGCGGGCGGGTGAGTGGATGGAGAACACGCGTGCACGAAGAGCGCCGCACCTGGCGGGGTTGTGAGGAGGATTAAGGTTGCAGGTTGCAGTTCGGGTCCTAATGTCAAATCCTTATTGCAACACAGGGTTGCAGTCCATCTTCACCTTCCCTAATATAATAATATAATAACTTTATTGTCACTTTGAATGTACACCAATCGGCATACATCAAAATGAAATTTCGTTGCATGCAGCTCTCAAGGGTCACCACCTCCGATATACACTCCTTGTTCGGGGCCAGCTCAAGTTTCAGATCGTCCATTTTAGTTCTAGGGAGCGAACGATGGCAAACAGGACAGATGGAAACGGAGCTCCATGTGGTTTAGCCCTCAAATTAGCTTGTATTCCTGCACGACAACCTCGCCTCCTTTTCTTTTTCATCCTGACTCTTCCACCTTTTCCTTAAAGGGTGTACAAGTGATGATGATGATGATGATAGAGTTGGAAGGGACCTTGGAGGTCACCTAGTCCAACCCCCTGCTCAGGCAGGAAACCCTATACCATTTCAGACAAATGGCTGTCCAGCCTCTTCTTAAAAACTTCGTGTTGGAGCATTCACCACTTCTGGAGGCAGGTTGTTCCACTGGTTAATTGTTCTGTCAGGAAATTTCTCCTTAGTTCTAGGTTGCTTCTTTCCTTGATGAGTTTCCATCCGTTGCTTCTTGTCCTGCCTTCAGGCGCTCTGGAGAATAGCTTGACTCCCTCTTCTTTGGGGCAACCCCTGAGATACTGGAAGACGGCTATCATGTCCCCCCTCGTCCTTCTCTTCATTAGACTAGACATACCCAATTCTTGCAACCGTTCTTCGTATGCTTTAGCCTCCTAATCATCTTTGTTGCCCTTCTCTGCACTCTTTCTAGAGTCTCAACATCTTTTTTACATCGTGGTGACCAAAACTGGATGCAATATTCCAAGTGTGGCCTTACCAAGGCATTGTAAAGTGGTATTAATACTTCACGTGATCTTGATTCTATCCGTTATTAATGCAGCCCAGCACTGTGTTGGCTTTTTTGGATGCTGCAGCACATGGCTGGCTCCTATTTAAGTGATTGTCCACTAGAACTCCGAGATCCCTCTCACAGTTGCTACTATTGAGCAAGGTACCACCTATACTGTACCTGTGTATTTGGTTTTTCTTGCCTAAATGTAGAACCTTACTTTTTTCACCAGTGAAAGGTGGCAGCAGGTGTGCTTGCCTCTGGGATACATGAAGTTCCCTAGTCACTTTCCCCATTTTCCAGGTTTGTTGCAAACACACAGCCAGGTTTCCTCCCTTGGGAGTTTGTCAATTTATTTCTGGAAACCTTTTGGTTTCCCTATGCTTACACTGATCTTGCTTTCCTCCTTTTCTCTTTCTACCTTGGCTCATTTCTGGAGGGCTCATTGCTTGAGCCCCAAGAATGGTCTACACTAGTTGACACCAACCGGGTGGCTTGCACATGCTTGTTTAGACACCCATGTTCCTCACTGATCAGAGAGAAGCTGAAAGCTGCCCTTGGAATCCAATGTATCTGAAAATGCAAGATTTTCATTTTAGGAAGAGGGAAGAATAGGGGGGGGGGAAGAGGTTTGGGAAGGATGGGACGGATATCATCATTAAAGATTCCATCCACGCCTCCCATATTTGTAGAGCCACTAGACTGATTGGGACAACTTGCTCAGCTGTAATGCTTTTGGTTTCCGCAGCCAACTGTTTCATGTAATAAACCATTGTTAAATAAACCACAGCATCACACAATGTGAATTCAGCTGACACCACCATCCACCCAACCTTGTTCCCCAAGTATGGACTATCTTTCCCATCTGTACTTGCCAATAAGATAAGGAACACACAGTGCTTGCTTTTCTCCAGGACATTTATAAAATAAAGAGTTACAATGCAGTTAGTGAAACACGTTTCAACCTTATAAAGGCATAAATTATTTATGTCTGAAGTTTAAAAAGATGACAGATCTGATAATCAAGTTCTAGTGATCCCCGCAGGAGTGCTTGGCAGAACAGCCCCATAAAATGTCTCAATTTAAAATAAGACTTTTTTTTTGTATGTGTGTGTTTCTTGTGTTCAGGAAATGTTTCCAAGATACTATCCAATTCTTAGATTCTTTCAACTATTTTTGTGCCCCCCTCCCATCAACATTATTTCAAACCTCAGCATATGTGCAGTAACTCCTTATTTTTCACTCTGAAAAGAGATTCCCTAACCGCATACATAAGGTGTACTTATTCTAAAAGCAAAGAACATTTTTATTGAGTCATTACAATAAATATCAAAATGTACCGGCAGTTTAATACACAATTTTCTAAGGAAACAATCGAAACAGATTAGAAACACAGCAGCATGGCGGAACGGCAGATGTCCCCAAAGCCAGCAACATTGATTGCCTCCTTCCGTGGAGAGCTCATTTGAAGTGTAAAAGTCCTTTTTCACATCCTTGCATACAGGAAATAAACGTTACTTTGTTCAATGGTGATACAAAAGGAAATAGAAAAATTAGTTGCTCAAAACCCGAACAGTGAGCGGTGGAGAAAGGCTCGTTTTAACAAAGCAGCTCTCTCTTGCGCGCACATTCTTTTACATAGACGGAACACAAAAATCAATATTTCTAGTACTTAATGGGCTGGACAGAATTTAATTATCAGGAGAAATCATGCACATCTTAATTACAGAATGCTTTTTTTTTTAATTGAACAGAATTTTAAAGTTCCATTTAGTTAATCCATATAGTTAAAAAATCCTAAAGATTTATTCTAAGCCATGTTTTTATACATCAGTGTCATATAAAAAGTCACATAATATACTTTGGCTTTGCTGGAATTTAGTATTTGCTAGTTTAAAAAAGTGTGTGTGTGTGTGTGTGTGTGTGAGAGAGAGAGAGAGAGAAAGGGAGAGAGAGGGAGATCCTAATCTTTTATACATGAAGAAAAAAAATCAAATGCCACTGCTCCCGTAAATCTTACATGAATGCTTATGAATTTTATATTCTAGTGCACGCATCATTGAGTCTGCAAACTTTAATAGGAAGAAAGCTCAAAAAATAGTACCTTTCTCCTATTGGAAGATTGGACATAACTCAGGCAATGAAATCCAACTGTACAATTCAGAAATTAAGACAAATCGTTACAGACCCATTTTAGTGCCTAAGCTATTTTACCATACCATTTCTGAACTATTAGTTTCTAACTTTCTGTACTTCCAATTGACAAGGAAAAACCTGTGACGTCCACATGAAAACAAACAAGCTTAAACAAATCAACGAGAACATGGCTGAAGCCAGAAGTACAGATTTAAATATCAGCATGATTTTGACTACAGTATTTTTTGATACAAACAGAATCTGAATATTTTTGGCGCGTGACAACCTGCTGCCAATTAACTGTCCTATAGGAGCTACATCAATCTTTTGCAGCTGCTGCTGGAAAGTCAGACGGTAACTGAGGATGGACACCAGGCAGTGTATGATAAATAGAAGCACATCTATGAAGAGAAATACATTTTCTAATATACCTCCTCCAGCCGAGTCAAAATCCCTGTGGTATACACCTTCCATGACCTCCAGATGTGTTGCACCTCTGTTTCCTAACACCTGGAGACTGTCAGAATGAGGAAAAGTAATCTTGTAATGCACATTTCAGTGTCAAAACTTTGGCTTGGGCTCCTTAAGGTCTCAATATTTTCAGAATTAATTTGATATAGCCTCAGATTGGGTTCACCCTTAAAAAAATAATTCCTTCTTTTGTTTCGTCCTAGTGAGAAACGGGCTTTTTTTTTTGAAGAATAGAGGAATACATTACAAAGCCACATGTTAAAAGGACCTAATGCTTTATGACTTGCATTTACCAGACATGGAAGAATGCCAAGTTACTTTATAAGGTCCGAGATGGTCTTTAAATCAGAATAGTTAAAAAAAAAACTACACTCCTGATGTTATTGCAGTTCTAGGGGCTTCAACAAGCTGCCCCAATTCAGAACAATGCACTGAGAAAGCCTGTGGCACATTTAATGGGTTTCTCCCCATGAATTTGGGGGTAATGACACATAACTCTTGCAAGCCTTTATTCGTGCACAACAAAAGAAGTCACACAAAGAGAAGTACACTTCATGCTTTTGCTCTGCTTTCCCTACAGTCTATATTGTATTGTACATAAGCACTATTTAATTCAGCTGCACAGTAAAGGCCCATTTCTAACACAAAATGGGACACCGGTATCTCAACTATACCCTTGTCAATTGAAGGGTGAGGGTTCACATGATTGAATGCTCCTGTATTAAAAATGTATTCCCCAGAAAGCTAGTCTCAAGAATACCAACCAATCAGATACACACGCAAGGTATTGTTATATTTAATTGACCTGGCCAATTGTGTGACCTTTCTAGTGCTGGCAATTTGAAGTATAACACAACCCAAATATAAGTCTTATCGCCTCCATAAAAACTCATATAACAGCAAAGGTTATTCATAGGAGAAAGCAGTTTCCTCGATTCATAATTAAGGGTATCTTAGCACCGTCATGCTGGCTACTAAGATTTTTTTCCCCCAGTTTTAGTGGAACAGGCAGATGTTCCCCATACAGCTTCCTTCGCTCCAGAAGAAATCTGAATGTTACATTAGCTCAGCTTTACACAATGTGGAAAAAAGCAACTGCAGGTGGAGAAATACGCTAAGGCAGGAGTGTCCAATCTTGGCAACGATAAAACTTGTGGACTTCAAGTCCCAGAAACCCCAGCCAGGGTGGCTGGCTGAAGAATTCTGGGAGCTGAAGTCCACAGGTCTTAAAGTTGCCAAAGCTGGACAGCCCTGGGCTAAGGAAAAGCACATTTGAAATTTAAGGCACATGTGGCAAAGCGCCTGAGACTCCTTTAGTTTGCAGGCCATGGATTCTAAATAGTGGTCCCCATTTTATAAAGAGGCTCGCCTCAATCTCGCTTGCATGTTGAGAAAAAGAAATGTTAACATGGAAACACCCCTCTCCCAAAGTCATACTTCAAGAACCAAGGACTATAATCAGACTGACAAAAATTTCCTATGAAGATTCAAAACCAGCATGCCATAAAGATCACCCTCTCAATTAGGTGATGGAACAGAGGGACAGAATAATAGGGATTTTTCACTAGCATATTCCGAGAAAGGTGCAGGACATCTTAGTTGATGACAACTGAAAATTGACCAGGTTGTTTGAAGAAAAAAAAAATAGAAAAGGAAAGAACAAGCAGCAATCAGAAAGTTTTTTTTACTTGAGTCTTTGTCCAGCATAGGCAAAGCATACTTTAAAAAGGACCTAGGAAAGCTTGCATTCCTAACACATTAGGGAACAGACACAAAAGATGATTTAGCAAGAGGGCTTATTCAAGCCTTGTGGCTACAGGGCACTGACCTTATAGTGGGAGGCACTGATTAGACTTAGATGACAAAAGTCTTTTGAGTATCATCACTTAGGAGGTCTGGGGTTCTTGGTCCTGCCAGTTACAAGACATTATAGCCCTACTTGCTACAGCTTAAAAGAAGGAAAACGTATGCTACTGATACACCAGCTATTCAATCAGCAAACGTCGATCAGTGATATATTTTTTTGTTTTTAAATGGCTCTCTTACTACAAGGAGCAAAAAAAAAAAAAAAAGGCCTTTGTTACAGACTGTTTGGATTACAAATAGGATTTCAGGCCTAGAAGGGTTCTTACCCCAAATACAAGAATCTTGGGGTTAGAGCAGAATATTTTGGCAGGATGCCCTATTAGTTTATATCACTTTGTCTCAACCTTTACAACTTTTAAGACATGTAGACTTCAACTCCCAGAATTCCCCAACCAGCCATCATGGCTGGCTAGGGATTCAGGGAGCTGAAGTCCATACATCTTAGTTGAGAAACACTAGCCTATGCAAAATAAATATTTAGCACAGGCCAACAAGAAGAATGAAAAAGTCCTTCTGTTTCAGGGGGGACGGAAAGTTCTCTCAATCTGGTTTTTGGAGCAAGCCATTTCTAGGAAGACATGCAACCCCCTCCACCCCCCATTCTTAATGGAAATATACACACCTAATGGAATAAGAGCACCATCTGAGACATCATTGGCTGCTGAAGGAGGGATTCAGATGCAACTGGGTATTTTGAATTCCTGCTTGCTGGGTTGGCCCCAGAAAAAAAAAAAAGTGTTAAGAATCGGTTCCCAAACTATTCCACCTGCTTGTGGATCACTTCAAAGGGCAGCCTTCTAGAATATAGCCATGCTGGATGTGTGCATTTTATCCATAAAGCAGTGGAACAGGAGAGACCCCAATGCTGCACAATTGGAGACTAGTCAAGCCAGAATGCAACCCTGTCTGAGGAGACTTGATCAATCTGATCTGGGTTCTGCAAAGGGGCTGCCAATTACCTAGTGAACCACAATGATATGGCTAGTAGATTGTGTTAAGGTCAATGAGTCAGTAGGTACGCAGGTCCATTCCAGACCGTCTGCTGAAAACCAGAATCCCATTATGCTTCTCTACCCATTCCCTCTATGAATTGCATGTTATTATAGAAGAAACGTCCAGACAGATGACAAGCCCTTCTCCAGGAAAAGCTGCATTTAATGTAAAGGCAAAAGAAACATCTCACCTGACATTTGTCCTATGACTGTCCCAACCAATTTCTACAAGGTGGAAAGGTGGACCTTGGATCTAGATGTGCTTTGCAGATCTTGAAATAAGCACCAAGCGACATATCTTTAGTTAATGTTTAATGCTCCAAGTTTCCATGCCAAGGCTTTTAATCTGTAGTGTGTGTACTTTTTTTTTTTTTTAATCAAAATTAGCACCTTTATTTTTGAAGGAATAGGCTGCCACTGACTATTGGTGAAATCCAATTACTGGAGACTACGCTCATGAATGAAAATAATTCAACATGCAGAGATGATCTGCTCATCCACATATTGCCCCAAAAAATATTAGCCTACTGAACCGTATGCCCTTCAGAAGAGCTGGGACTGTAACTCATGGACTTCCCGGTCAACTTCCCCAACAACTTACATTCTGGGGAGTTGGCAGTTCCAAGACTTCTAGAAGGAGTCAGGTTGGGCTATATCAAGACTAATTTTCCAACACCAAAAGAGAGAGCGAGTCCTTTTTTCAATTCTCCAAATTTGTTTTTTTCCCCCTATGGGGTGGACCTATAGTATATGTACAAGTATAAGGGGATAGTTGAGTTTCTCACATGAAAAGGTTTCTCTTGCTCCAAAAATAAATCTGAGCATGCTTTATCTAATTGAAGTGGAGGCAGAGTCAATCATGGGGACACTGCCTCTTCTTTTAGCATGATTCACTGTTGCTCTCTCCATCGGCACAAAGATCAATAAGGCAGTGTATCTTGACCGCTAAGAAAGATGAAGTCAGAAGTCTTGAGTTGCAGTGCTTCTTCAGGCTGTCTTTTCAGAACAGAGAGGGTGTTTTTCTTTCTGGCCCAGTGGGCTTAGTGCTTCTCCACTTCCTGGAAGGTAGAGACCGCACATAAATAGCCAAATGCCAGTTTGGATGGCTTCAGACAGGGGTTGTGCTGCCCTTCTGTCTGTTCCCGACTTCACAAATCTTCCCCCGTTTCCAGCCAATTTTCAACTTTTAGCTCCTCTGCCTGTCCTTCAGAAAACTTAGTGCGAGTCGCAGCGTGGTCCATAAACATGTTGGGTATATCTTTGCCAAAGTAGATTTTGCTATTGGAGGCAATCGCTTTGTATTTCATTAATTGCAAGTATTCCGGGGTCAGTTTTAGCTGCAAGGAGAGAGAAAGAGAGCACACCCACAGTCCAGTTATGAAAAAGAGCTTTCAAGACTTCTGCTCAGTCTTTGGATTAAATTATCAATAGTGTGGCTTATAAAACTTCAAAAACACAAAAACAGACACCCCCCCCCCCACACACACACATAAATGTGCAAGATAAAGCTAAAAGGAGGCTGGTTAGTTGATTCAGCCACTGCCTTACTGTGTTGTATAAATAGGCTACTGCATTAAGCCGTAATAATGGTTTATTTGTTTGAATATAGCACAATATCCAGAAACACTCTGAACAAATGGGGCTATCCAGTGGCTTGTGTTTTTTGCAACTGTGGTGATATGCAGACAACATATATATATATACCTGCCCTTTGTGTCCTGATCATTGTACACTTGAGGACCTCATGGCAGCGTGACAGAATGCAATTAATGTTGCTAGTTTCTGGGCAAGATCTGTTTAATTTGTATATATTTTAAATTTTATGTCATATAGTAAGTATGCCTTATTTTGATTGTGATGCTTCCGACACAAATAAACAAACAAGCACAATATCTGTACATGGGGGAAACATAGCTATTAATCTACATTTGGGATTTAGCATGTTGTGTAAATATCTTATGTATCTTATAGTATCTGTGCTGCGGCTATAACTATGATGTAGGAATCATGTGAGAGAAACATCTACTTCTGTGTCCAAGAGGAAAAGGAAAGCCTAGCATGGTTTGCCAGCCACAAACTGGTCCATAAATAAGTAACTAGAAAAGTCAATGATTACCAAATAATCAGGAACAACTTTTTAAATCAGTAAGATTTTTGGAATCATACAGATTCCATCAACAACCTGAGGATGGAGACACTCAAGACAAGGGCACAACTGCAGTGAGAATAAAGATCAAAACAACTTTAAAGATTTTGCAGTTGCAGCATCAATAAACTGAGCTCCAGGCCATTGAAGCACGGCTGAATCTCTCACCTTGTTGGCTTCTGCTACCTTCAGGGCTGTGTAACATTCAGCATCCGCTTTCGCTTTTTCTCTGGCAAGGAATGCGGCATCTGCAAAAAGCGGGGAGGTGGGTGAATAAGACTTCCAAACACAGAGAAGTCTCAAGAGACCCTGAAAATGTGAAAATTAAAATTAAAGGAGGAGGAGGAGGCATTTTCTAGAAGAAATGCTGATTTCTATCTTCAGAATTGGTCAAATAGCTTCACAGTTTCCATTTGGAGTCATTCATTCTCTTTAGCCTAATCTTGCTCAGAACAACACGAACCAAAAGATTACAGCCAATCATCAAGAGGACAATCTGGAGGAGGAAATGTAGCAGAGCAGAGCAGTTTTCCTTAACATGATATCCTGCAGGCATTCTGGACATCACCACAGCCAGTAGTGTGAAGGGCACCAGGTTAGGCAAAGCTAGAAGAAGGCATCACCCTGACACGGCCAAGATCTCTCCCACTCAGCTTATGATCAGTGACAAAAAGACATCTGAACAGCGTGGTTATGCTCCAGTTAAAAACTCAAAACTTTTCTGTGTGAAACCTACAGGTCAATCAGATGCTTCTCAGAATCAAGTGGAACAGAAATAATTAGACTGTTCTAGTTTCTGAGCAAAAAATCCAAATCTCTCCCCCCCCCACACACAAGAGTCAGTGAGGTACAGATAGCTGGAATTAGATCTGGGAGATGAGAATTCAATTTCCTATAAAGCACACGGCTGAAAGACAGCGCTGATGGAAAAGTACAAAGAATTATGATTCTGCCTACGCTGACAGCCCATGTCACCCTCCGCTTCCTACCTCCACTGAAATGTTTTTGTTCAGCGCAAGCATAATCTGTCGCATAACCTTCCACCCCCAGGAAAACAAACCAATAAAAAGGGTTACAGCACTTTGATGTACAGCACTAAATATGACCACAATGGACCCCTGTCGCTAAACGAGACATTTGTTAAGTGAGTTTTGCCCCATTTTACCAATTTTCCTGCCACGGTTGTTAAGTGAATCACTGCAGCTGTTAAGTTAGTAACACGGTGGTTAAATGATTCTGGCTTCCCCACTGACTTTGCTTGTCAGGAGGTCGCAAAGGGGATCCCGTGACCCCAGCAGACAATGACCAAGTCATCATGTGACCGTGTGAAAAGTTTGTAAGTCAAGCTTTACTATATAGAAGCAATACAGGTAATGCTTGACTTACAACCATTTGTTTTAGTGACTGTTCGAAGTTACACCGGTACTGAAAAAAGTGACTTATGGCTTTTTCACACTTATGACCTTTGCAGCATCCTCACGATCAAAATTCAGATGCTTGGCAACTGGCTCATATTTGTGATGGCTGCAATGTCCCGGGGGGTCATATGATTACCTTTTATGACTTCCTGACAAGCCAAGTCAATGGGGAAGTCCGTACTCATGCTGTTTTGACACCCACCCATCCATCCATCAACACATCCATTTCTGTTCATATACCAATGCACCAATCCCAACAGCCCAAAGTGTGTGCAATTCAAGGGGTATACAGTAAAGCAGGGGTCTTCAAACTTGGCCCTTTTATGACTTGTGCACGCTGGCTGAGGAATTCTGGGAGTTGAAGTGCACAAGTCATAAAAGGGCCAAGTTTGAAGACCCCTGCAGTAAAGTATCCAATTGCCAGAGCAGTTACATGAGTCTCAACAAAGCCCCAAGTTTGCTACTTAGGATACAGCTGGATGTCCTGTCTTCTCTCCTTCAATCGCTTAGGATACAGCTGGATCGTTTCAAAGGCCTGGCACTCAGCAACACGTCTAGACGTAAAAGCAAGCTATTAGCTCTCTGCCAGGACCTGCCTAATGAGGAGCTGCTGATCTGTAAGCCACTAATTAGCTCCTTGGGGACATGCTGCATTGCTTGACAAGCTTCTTAATGAACTTAGCTTAGCAAACTGGTGCTTAGAGGCAGCCTAGAGGAGCTTTTTCCCTGCTCCAGCAGCTTATTTCAAAAAAGGATCAACAAATGGGCAATCCTCACGTCAGCATCTTCTTCTTACAAGGGCAGCTTGAAGGCTTTGGCTCGGTGGCACAACACATGCTTTATAGGCAAAGTGCCCAGGTTCAATCCTGGCTTGTGATGCAGAGAAAAACTCGGGTTTAAACTCTATTAAGGAGCCAGTGCCAGTTGGTGGAGATATCACCTGGGCAACTTGTGATCCAGATGCCAACCTCATAGAACTTCAAGCTAATTTCAAAGCCTGTGCACAAGGGGGTGAGCGGGATTGTTTTTTTTTAAGGCCTGCAGGTTGGGGAAGTGAAGAGAAATGGTTGGAAAAAGGAGGGGTAGCCAATTCATTCTGCCTCATTTGTGGCACGGATAGGACGCTAGGTTGACAAGCAGCAAGCCCATGTTCGAGACCCAAATGCTAACATGGGATGGGGTGAGTTCCCATCATTCCCTCCAGCTCCTGCCGACCTACACAGTTTGAAAATGTGCATTCACAAGTAGATAAATAGGTATCACTTCGGTTGGGCACATTAACAGGGACATGAAAGGAGCCCTCAACTGGGCATCCCCCGGGCAAACAGTGATGTCACCGGCTAATCCTTTCAACCTGGAAGCGCCCCAGTGCCTCCGACACAAGTGCAATGCAATTTTGTTGCTCAAATCTGCCTACTGCACAGCCTTCAATGGAAGTTAGGAGAAACCTCTGTTGGTAACAAGCAATGGTAACAGTCAGTTTTCTGTTTCTTTGTTTAATAGCAGTTCAAGAAGGATTTAGAAGTGATGAGTAGCCTTTGCTGGACGTTTTTAAGAGAAGCTGAATTGTAACCGATGCTTTAATTTGGATTTCTGCACTAAGCAGGGGTTGGAACTCAATAGTCTTAAATATTGTCCTTCCCACTCCATGATTCTATGATTTACCTCCTTATTGCTTAATAAAAACTGGAATAAGCAAGGAAAAGATTCTTCCAAAGCCAGTGAAACGGGGAGAGGCTCCTACAGCTGAAGACAGAAGAATGTGATTAAACAGAAGCAAGTCACAAGATGCTGCTACAAGAAGAGCAACAAAGATGATTAGAGGGCTGGAGGCTAGAACATATGAAGAACAGTTGCAGGAACTGGGTATGTCTAGTCTAGTGAAAAGAAGGACTAGGGGAGACATGATGGCAGTGTTCCGATTTGAGGGACTGCCACAAAGATGAGAGGGTCAAGCTATTCTCCAGAGCGCCTGAAGGCAGGACAAGAAGCAACAGATGGAAACTAATCAAGGAGAGAAGCAACCTAGAACTAAGGAGAAACTTCCTGACAGTTAGAACAATTAACCAGTGGAACAACCTGCCTCCAGGGGTGGTGAGTGCTCCCAACACTGGAAGTTTTTAAGAAGAGACTGGACAGCCATTTGTCCGAAATGGTATAGGGTTTCCTGCCTGAGCAGGGGGTTGGACCTGATGACCTCCAAGGTCCCTTCCAACTTTATTGTTATTATTATTATCTCCATTATCATCATGAAGATTTTTGGGAATTTGCTTGTTGTATCTGGAAACTGCATCCATCTCTTTCCTAGATTTCTGCTCATCTTCAAACAGGGAACATTATCGGCGAGTTAAAATCATCAGACAGGACGGACACTTCTAAAACACCGCTGCTTACCTTCAATCTCAGATATCCTCTTCTCTGTTTCTTTTTCCATTACCTTCTGCCCGTATGTTATCTCAGCCACCTGCGCAATTTTTTCTGCCTCTGCATAGGAGAGAAAACACTCCCAATTATTATAGGAGGCAGCAATGATGTTCAGTGAAAGTAGAATTTCCTGGAGCAGAGACGCTGCGTTCATTGTATGGGTGTTTCCCCCAAAGGCTTCTTAGAAATGATGACTTGTAAAGCTTTTCAGGAGTTTTTTTTTTCTTCTTCTTCTTACAAGGGAGAGGGGTTTTCATATTTTAAATTAGGATTTCTCTACTGATCTCTGATGAAGATTTAACTACCCTAGAGGAAGTTACATTTGCCCCCCGTCACTTCACAAACTACCTGAGTATTTTTATTCTCAGAGAATTCACAGCCTGCAATCTAACATTATTTTGAGCCCATATCCAGTTCGGATTAGATTCAGTGGGAATAATACTCCCTTATTTATTACATGCACAATGTATACTTCTTACCCTCTGATTTTGATCTCCCTCTTAACTCTTTTGGAAAATGCAGTCCACACAGACAAAACAAGGAATACCACCCCTTACGTTCTGCATAATTCTACAAGAATAGTCAGACATGATAGCAAGAACTGCACACCAACCAATGAGAGCCTTTTTGCGCTCTGTTTCAGCCTCTTTCTCCACAACTTTCTGCTTCTGAGCTGCAATCAACAGTTTTGTCTTTTCACTCTCCCTAGAGGGGACCAAGACAGGCTTTAGCTAAAGGATTAAAATGACTTCCATAACAAAAGGCATTTTCAAGTCACCGAATGGATTAGGATACATACATATATACACAAATAATAAGCACAAGAGATTCTACAGATGGCTTAAACTGAACATTCGTTCATCCATCCATCCATTCAATTTCTATAGTAGCCCATCTCAGTCAATGAATCTGGGTGGCTTACAATTAAAAAAATGTATTAGAATTAAAAATACTAAAAACATCTTAAAACACTAAATATGCATAAGGGCAAGATACTTGGCTAGTTAGCAATATAGCCAGCAACGGGGCCCTTAACACAGTGGCCCCCAACCTTTTGGGCACCAGGGACCAGTGCCGTGGAGAGGTTTTTCCATGGACTGGAGGGGGCGTGGTTTCGCATGCTGCCTGCATCCCGTGGATGGGGCTTCACTTGTTTGCACGGCCCAGTTTCTGGCAGGCTGTGGCCCGGTGATGATCCATGGACCAGGGTTGGGGACCCCGGCCTTAACACACGCAGTACATAAAACAGTCTGAGAAGTGTGTGTTTTCCCCGTATGTCATTTGACTGTAACTCTATGGTCCTATAGGGTGTGTGCAATGCATGCACACATGCAGCCACTCTAAAGAAGAGAATTCCAGAAACTTACATGAGCTCATAATTTCTCCGAATTGCTTCTGGGATGTTTGGCTTTGTAACTCGGACTGCCTGATTGAACAGAAAAAGTGAGGATTATGAGGAATGACAATATTAAGAACCACACGACTGACTGTTCAAAAGGAAAGTGATGGCATCCTGAATCTGTGAACAGTACGATTGAAGCAGGAAAGGAAACACCAGCTATCAATTGGGCAGAGCTCATAAGAGGTTTCAATAACTCCTTGTTTAGATGAGCACCAAACTTTTTATAATCTTATGCTCTATTCAGACAGATAAAATTAAGCGTGGAAGTTGCCTAGACCAGAACTTGACACACTTCCCTTGGGAGAAAAGATTACAATCCAGAACCAATCTAGAACCAAGATTTGGTGGAATCTCTGAACTTCAAATGGGACAACATCAAGCTTAGTTTGCAATTCTGTCCTCTATCCCAGCGATTCTCAAACTCTCTTTCAGGGAGTCCATGAAGTCAACTGAATAATAAATATTTTAAATTTTCTCCATTTTAATAACTAAATATTGCTAGGTCTATCCCGCATTAACCAAAGCTCTTTGGGGTCCTCAATCATTTTTAGGAATCTGAAGGGGTCCTGAAACCAAAATGTTTGAGAATTTTATCCAGTTTTGCACAAGAATGTTGTTCTTGGGGTATACTCCAGCGTTTTTTGTTACCTGTATGATGAGTCCTGGAGCCATAGATGTCAGATCTTGTTGGAGAGCCAGTTTTAGGTTTTCATCAATCTGATCTAGGAAGGGATAAAGCAAACAGAGCATGAAACAAGAAATTGTGAACAAGCCCATCAGCCCTGTTGGTTCTTTGCTGATACACTTGCATGTGCAAACAGAAGGAATGAAGAGTAGGAAAGCAGGTGCACATGCTTGCCCATTTACAACGAAGGCAATATTGCTGCAATCATGTTAAAAACAGGAGAGAATAGGACACATGGATGACAAGGCACTTATTCCCTGGAAGAAATTGTGCCTGGCTGAGGAATTCTGGGAGTTGAAGTCCACAAGTCATAAAAGGGCCAGGTTTGAAGACCCCTGGGTTATTGAGACAGTGGCTGCTTTAGAAGCAGAAGGCCTCACTTTCAATCCCAACCCCTTTTATGTCAAAGATCACAGATACAAAACGTATGGATTTTCAAAATTTGCTGAACTTCCAGCAATATTAGCCATGAACGTGAATGGTGAGGAATACTGGGACTTAATAATTCAGCAACATTTTAAGGATATCAGGGCCACCAAGAAGGAGATTATAATCTTCGACCAAACGTTCATATAATCAATACACTTTCCAATATTCCTTTACTGCTAAATAGTTGTAGAGGTAAAGTTAAGGAAATGGTGCCAATTTTCACTCCTGCCTCATCAACTAGACCTGCCAAAATTCCTGATTATAAAACACTAAAGTACAAAACCACTGTTTGTTTTCGATTGACTGATCTGCCTTCTGAAACAAGATGAGGGTAGATTAATGAAGAATATGTAATGTACTATTATGCGCTAGTTCTGGGTTCAAATGAAATGATGTATCACACATTGCACACATTTAATTACTTCCACTGAGACTGGCTAAAAGCACCATTAATTTCTTGATTGATAGATTTTGTGTCATCAAATCGGTCTCTGCTCTTAGCACCCCCATAGATTTTCTCTGTCCCTAACCTGGTCTTTCGGGTTTTTCAATGCTGCCATTAATGTGAGGAAAGTAAAATCTATTGCTGTGGATTCAGTGATTTAACAAATATGTAAACCCATATATGCTGTCAAATTATGGGAAAGAGAAAGGAAGACCGCTTAATGAAATTCACAAACCTAACCCTTAAATCCCTCCCATTCTAGAGACATTGTAACCCAACAGTTCTCTAAGATATTTTAATTCAAGTGTTGTGCACGTCACGCTGAAGACACTCACCGAACAATTCAATATAAACTTCCTGAAGTGTGTGAACACTGCAAAACTGGTTCAGCTCATGGTGGATCTTGTTGAAGATGAGAGCCTTATCATAATCTGCAGTATAGTTCTTCACTATATCGTAGACTAAGGAGAGAGAAAAGGGGGTGTTAAAAAATCGTGCAGGCAAGAAATGGCATCTCATTTGTTATCACTACAGCCACGGTTTGGGAACAGGAAAAACTCAGTATTGTTGTCCAGGTAACAGAGAACCCTGCTTGGAACCCTGGGAATTGGGGAATTAAAAAACAAACCCCTAATTTTATTTCCTTGGTATGAAATGATCATATGATTTATCTTCCTTCCAGCACAGCTGGTGCAGCCAGTTCCCATAATACACGGGATCCCAAATCCAGCTCTGAGGAAAAAGAGGTTGGCAGCAATAACTCACCCGCACTTTGGATCAGGAAGTTCACAACCTCAATCCTGTCAAAATAAATCATCACTCCTCCACTGCAAAAGAAAAAAGAAAAAGAAAAATCAAGTGGGAGAGAGAGAGGTGAGCATCTGCTGGGGTGGGTCACTTGGAAGGGAAGATGTGGAGAGCTGTGCTAATCTCTCTTGGCAAAAAAAAAAAGCCAGGAGTTTGGTAACACCTTTTCTGACTAACACCTTCTATTAGAAGGCGTTAAGTTTTTCTCACGTAAGCTGACACCTTTTAATAAAATGCATTAGTTGGGAAAAGGTGCTACCAGGCTCCTGATTGAAAGAATAAGGTGTCAAGAGGTAGCTCGGAAACTGAACTCTACCTGCCCCCAAACACCTGCAGTGGTACTTTTGTTAAAAAGGGTAGCAATTCTAGATGGATTGATGCACGTTAAGGGTACTGCAAGAGGCTTTCCCTGTGGATAAGTAAAAGGGAAAAGTGCCATCTCGTGGTAGAAGCAGAGCATTCTTCGGACTGATAGAATGAAATTGGGCCTCTCGTGTGCAATGGGAAAAAATAAAGAAAGCTTTATTTACTACCAATAGTAATAGTGCCTTGGGTGCAATCCCAAAACAATTGGAGCACCGCTTGAACACCACTGGCAGTGACAAATTCACCGTCAAAATTGCAAAAGGCAGCTTTGCTTGGAACAGCCTCATATCCCGTGACAGTATCTTTTAACACCATCAAGTGACAACAGCTGCCTATCCCAGGTCCTTGGGAAGGACTCGATAGGTGGATAAAAATGCCAAATCCAGTCTGAACATCTGGCTGTGTGACAAACCATAATAATAATAATTAAAAAAATTGCACTGAAATAAGATGCCTGCATTAGAATTCTGCTCAAACACTTACAACATCCGGACTGGAAAAAGGGAAGAGTTTGCATTTCCCCACATGGGCTCCATAAATGGGGAAAGATATAAATAAGGGGTGAAACTTGAATTGAAATTGATGCTTTCTGAACTTGGTTCTTTTCTTGCAGACGTTTCATGATGTTACCAAATTGGGGTAATGAAACATCTGCAAGAAAACAACCAAGCTCAGAGAGCACCGAGGATCCCTCATTTCAACCCTGAGCTACTAATATTCTCCTCCATCGAAAACAGAAATTTAAGAAATGATTACATTAATTAGTCGAGCTACATAACTTGGGGTTTTTTTTTAAGTGAAATAATTGCAGCTTTGAATGCCAAACATCCTAGCTCCGGGTTTCAAGACCGACAAACCTACTTTAGCTGAGCCATCTTTAAATACAGACCCCTAGGCTTAGTTCCATCTCTGACCTTCTAGCCCACTGAGTGGTATCGGTTTTTTTTTATCTTGCCTTTATTATTTTTATAAATAACTCAAGGCAGAGCACATAGCTACTCCTTCCTCTTCCTTTTTTTTTGTCCACAACAACAACCTTGTGAGGTGAATGGGGCTGAGAGAGACTGACTGGCCCAAAGTCACCCAGCTGGTTTTCGTGTCTAAGGCAAGACCTGGTTTCTAGCCTGGTGCCTTGATCCCTAGACCAGGCAACCTTGGCTCTTTTATGACTCGTGGACTTCAACTCCCAGAATTCCTGAGCCACCATGGCTCAGCTTGGAAACCTCTCCCTTTCCCCTCAGCATGGCTGGCTCAGGAATTCTGGGAGTTGAAGTCCACGAGTCATAAAGCGGCCTAGGCCTAAGGCCAGAGGTAGGCAACCTTGGCTCTTTTATGACTCGTGGACTTCAACTCCCAGAATTCCTGAGCCAGCATGGCTCAGCTTGGAAACCTCTCCCTTTCCCCTCAGCATGGCTGGCTCAGGAATTCTGGGAGTTGAAGTCCACCAGTCATAAAAGAGCCCAGGTTGCCTACCCCTGCCCTAGACCAAACTGGTAGGTACACAGAAAGCCGAATACAGGATCATAGATGCAAGATGATTCTGTTTCCCATTTGCATCATCTTATCTGAAATCAGCAAAAATAACAGCACCATATTTTCCGACACATCTATACACAAGAGGGAAGCACTAATCCAAGTTACAGAAAAAAAATCCAGATTTATGTAGGTTAAAGCCTCCCTGCAACTGTGGAGAAGATAAAAGCAAAGAGATGGCAGATTCACGGATGGGGTGGGGGGTGGTGTCCAACCTCACCTTGTGCCACATGGAACATTCTTTACTTCATCTGTTTGTAAGGTGGTCTAGAAAGCAGAAAGAAAGATGATTATTAAGCAACTTCTGTGACAAGGAAAAAAAAAACTTTTTTCTGGAATGGGGATGGGCCAAATTTGGCAGCCGACAGTCCCATAATCTTTCAGGGGGGATAAACAGCGGCAGGAAACCAGATAATGTTGCATCAAAGAGGTCACAACTGTGAAGAGATTCATCTTTTTACTTTTTTCCTTCTTGTCCCAGCGGAGCAGAATAATAATATTGGGGAGTGCAGAGCTCCATGGGCTGCAAAAAGTGGCCCTGGGGCTACCCATCTTTGCACAGGGGTTTGTATAGCATTGGTCAGTCTCTTTGGCTCACCTCAGGTAAATGCATCTAGCTCTACCGGACTATCTTAGCCCCATCTTCTCTGCAAGTTATCTGAGCCAGAAACAGACTGGCCATTCCAAAAGTTGCTCAACAATACTTCAAGACAAATATATTCAACGTGCTGATTGAGCAGGTCTTGAAGATAATCTCTTTCCCCTATTGTGAAAAAGTGGAAGGTCTTGTTTGAAAACAGGTTTAAGGCCCATTCAGATAAGAAAAAAAGGAAAGAATGTGAAGGAGTGGGGGGGGGGGGAAATGTGGCCCATGCAAAGAACAACTCCATTTGCAGATCTGCATAGGCTCATTACAAAATTCAGAGGTAAAATTCCCTTTAACAACCCAGCACGCCACTGAAAGGCTTAATAAAACATAGCAGGAAAAAAAAAACCAAACGTATTATGGGACAATAAAATAATAAAGGGCAGTTAAGATCTAAGTCAATCTGGGAAGTGGATAATAGGAAAGAAAAATAAATAAACTTTATTGCCAAATAATAGTGTCCCACACACATGAAACCAGCTTTTCCACTGGAATGACATAAGAATTAAACAAACTGGGGTATATAATGTTTGTGTCACAAGCTCACATACGTCTTGTCTGATTTATATGGATTATGTATTATTATTGTAAACCGTTTGAGATGGATGGCTATATAAATTTGATTAATAAATAAATGTGGAGTTTATAGCTTGCTACGCTAATGAATAATGGTTACTGCAAACCAGAATTCCTGGTCATGGAAAGCAACTGGAAATCAAAACTGTAAGTATTCTAATTTTCCTCTGAAGACAAGCTAGGATCAGCCAGTTTAAGACTAAGCTACGATTATCATGAATGGGGAATTGAGATCCAAGAATGAAAGGTTACATTACAAATTTAAGCATGGACACAATTTCTCTTCATGCCACATTCCATTTTTATTCTACTTTTAACCCCCTCAAGCATTTCCCACATTCTTTTCCTTACTCAAACAACCTTTAACAGAAAACCTAGACTCTGAACCATGGGGTGTGGCAAGCTTCTTTCCTTCCTCTTTTCACAACAGTTACTACATAACAAACCGCTTGACAAAGCAGTTCCTGAAGCTTACACCCATGATACACAAAGAGCATTAGAGGGTTACATACTAATTAACAAAATCACCCCAAGATGCAGTTAGGAGCATCTTTTATGTGACAGTTTGTTGTTGTTGTTAGTTGCGAAGTCGTGTCCGACCCATCGTGACCCCATGGACAACATTCCTCCAGGCCTTCCTGTCCTCTACCATCTTCTGGAGTCCATTTAAGCTCACGCCTCCTGCTTCAGTGACTCCATCAGTTACAAGGTATAAATGTAAATCTGGCTTCAATCTCTTGATAATCTCTGGATGATACCGAATTTGAGTTTCCTTCTAGATCTCTATACTTTAGTAACAACATATTGAATCACGTATTTAAATTTTCCAATCAATTAGGAGTTGATTTGCTTAGCCCCAACAAAATACAAACAATTATGAATATTGAGCTATGTAAAATATACATTGGACTGAAGTGACACCTCCTATTGTCAAGACCGTTAATTAGAATCTACCAAGAAATGTCTATTTTAAGGGAGCATTCAAAACTGCTCTGGCACAACTGGTAAAGAGATCTGTGTGCTTCTCCCCCATAAGATAATTATATATAAAGACAAGATACCTGTACTGATTTATAGGAAGTTATGAAGGGGAGCATTAGATGGAAACCAGGTCCACTTGTAGATGTCAGGAGTGCTCCTCCTCTGTAGGGGAGAAAGGCATATATTTAAATCAGACAGTGTTCTGGTTCTTTGACCAGAATTTCAGCTTTTTGACACCCTCACCAACCAGTTCCAGATTAGGTAGCGCATTAACAAACTCAAAGCTTGCTTTCTCACCATCACATTTTGCCTGCATCCTTTTATCAAAACTTTATTTACAACATTTATATAGCATCCTACAACACTGAAGATCTCTGCACAACTCAGCATAAATGCAATTACACTGAGCTTGCAACAACCTCAGAATCGGAGCCAGACTTTTCAATCTAAATACTCAAGTTATTTATGAAAGGAGGAGGTCTTCTCCGGTAGCAAAAGACCACAAGTGTCCCCAAGCTAACCACTCTGCAGCTGCTATTTGGAAATATGTACAGGCAAATCTCAGTAAGCATATTCAGAAGGAGATGCACTGCACACAGTCCTCAAATGGTCTGGGACACGGGTGTCAAAACTTGCCGCGTCACATGACGTGTTGCAACTTTTTTTGCATTGCCGGAGCTAGGGTGGGTGCGGCCTCCGCATAATGCAACCAGCCCACGGGCCGGCAGTTTGGCACCCCTGGTCTAGGAGAAGCAAATTTTTGCAGCGATGACATTCAACTTAAAGAACGCTCTCCTAACGAAAGTCATGCACAGCACCAGATTGAAAGGAAGGAAAAAATCCACACTTGGCATTTATTCAATCTCGCAAGGCATATTTCTTAGCACACATGCAACAGTACAAAAAAAAAGCACAGCTCCTTCCAAGTATCTGCCCTTACCTGTAGTAAACACCAATATGCCCTTCTTCAATCTTGTGTATTGCAGAAAAAAGAGCAGCTGCCATTAGGCTAGCAGCCAAAGCTGCAATGGCACCTAACTGAGTCATCCCTGAGAAAGTAAACCTGAGAAAGGTTAAAAAAAGAGAGCGAAATAAGCACTTATGTGAATCTGTGTAAGACACCAGTTCTCTGCTTTGGGGACAGGCTGTCCTGTCTCATGTTATCGTTAACCTTACATGATCGGATCACATAATGCCTTCCTTGCATGATTGGATCAAAGTCCACAAACCCAGCATACTTTTCCATCAATAGGTAGCCGTTTGTTCTCTGAAAGAACTGGAAATTGGGTTACATATTTACTTTTAGTGTTCGATGACCAACCGTATTGCCATGGAATATTCAGACTGTTTCATGTCATAGCTAAAAGATATGTTAACCTGTATTTCTTATTAAATTTGATTAAAGTACTGTGACATCCTACAAACCTCAGCTGCTTTTTAGGGTGGCAGGAGCAAATTTTCAGTCCTCTCGGCAACAGGAATCAATTTCACAACTATCAGTGGTCATGGGGCCAATGAAATCTCATAAACTAGAAAGTGAATAAACCAAATTTCTTTTCACAACATGGAGCCCAGCTTTACTCAGAAAGCATTATTTGTCTAATTTGCCAAATTTACCAACACCCAGTCATTGGAAAGCGTATATATAGTATCAATTTCATTCCTTAAATGTTTTGCCAACTACAGCATTCATGTGAAATAAAAATGCGATCAGAAGAGAACTGTACGAATTGGGCTGCTGATTGTAACTTTTGCTATGTAGGACCTGATGCTGAACATTCAAATAGTGCCACAGACATTCTATTAATGTTAAACACAATCCACTGGTAAACTTCTCCAGCACAGACCCTAAGGAAATCTGTGGCTGGTGCCAACAGCACCATAATTCTTCATGCAGAAATTAAGACTTTCCTGTGTCTCTAAAAGAGAGGACTATAATCACAATGTGGAAACAAGACTTTGGCTAAAGTCTTTACAGTAAGTGTAAGAAATTTCCAACTGTAGAATAGATTACCACAAGTGATAGGTTCTCCTTTTCAATATTAAAGCAGAGATTGTTATATGCCAGTGGTAATGATGTTTAAGCCTCAAAAACCTGATTCTAATGAAATATACTGGTTTGCAATTCCCAATTTCTGGGCAGCACTAGGTCAGACAAGAGTACTGATGCTTTATCCCAGGGGTGTCAAACTGTCGGCCCACCGGCCAGATGCATCATGCCGAAACCACGCCCACCCCAGCTCCGGTAATGGGGAAAAAGTTGTGATACGTCGCGACACATCACATTGCGAGTTTGACACCCCTGCTTTATCCTGATGAACCAGAGAATTGGACTAAATTACCCCATTGTCCTGTCCCATTGTAAGATTCATGGACCATGCTTACATTTTTCCTATCGGTATGACCCAAATTCTGATGGGTAGTATGCTTTGCTTTGTGATGTTGTGTTGTGTTTAAAAAAATTAGGTTGCAAAGAGCAAACCACCTCTAAATGCTAATGCTTGCCTCTCATTCAAAATCCTCAGAAGCCTTCCAAGTGACTCACAAAAGTGCCCAAGTTGCCAGTCCTTTGAATTTTCAACCATTGCTACCGGTAGCGGTAAGGACGCCAAGCAGGAAGAACTTAGCGTGTCTTTTCAATGCTTGTAGTTCATGCTTCTCTCAGCTTGCCAAACAGATCTTTAGACAACCAAGAAGAGCTTAATCTGCAAGTACGCCTATGATTTGCGGCATATCCCAATGGCAGGAAATGCACATTAAGCAAGCAGTTTCTGTGGGCTGCAACTATATTAAGTCAATGGTATTCCTTATTACCCAATTTAAATTTTCACAACTGAAAAACAAATGCAGCGCCCATCAGCTTCATGAATAAAGTTCCAATAGAAGAGAATGAGGTAAGTTGCAAAAGTCACTAAGCTCATGATTTTTAAACAATAAGCTGTGACTGCTAAATAATGATGGTTATATCCATGAACTAAGCTTGATTACTTAACAACTGAACCAACTATAACTTGTTCAACAAGTCCTGGCTTGGCAGGTATATTAACTTAGTCTCCTGACAAACTTAATGATTTTTTTTAAAGTTCACCTGGCACCTTTATTTATCTGTAAATGATTTCCTATTCTTCCCACCTTACCTATTCCTTTAGAACAGCAATGTCCAACCTTGGCAACTTTAAGACTTGTATACTTCAACTCCCAGAATTCCTCAGCCAGCAATGTTTTAAAGTTGCCAAGATGGGCCACTCCTGATTTAGAAAGACAACTGGTTTCATCCTTTGGGGCTTTGCTCTGCCTCCTTCCCCAGCCCTCATTTTCTTTGGATTACAAAGATAAGGTTTTATTGGACCGTATCTGTTGAAAAACATATAAAAATACACAAAAGAGTCCTTTACGTTAAGTAACCATGGAGCTCACAGTTACTTTCAGCCCAGCCATTCTCATTCCAACGAATCTTGCAAGATTGTTGTGGGGAAATTCCCAAAGGAAGACACTCCCCCACCAACCTATCCGAGCTGTCCAGAGAACAAACAGGATATGGAAACTGTACATAAGTAAATGAGAGAAGAGCCACATAACGATAGAGGAAACTGCTGTCAAAATTGTTCCACTAAAGAAAAAAGGCAACAGACTTTTCCCTCAGGAGCCCAGAAGGGCTACCTGAAAGTTTCTGTAAGAGGTTTTACAACATCCCTGGAAGGCAACCAGACCCGGGAAAACCGAGCTTGAATGAAATGAAAGGACCTGGCTGTGCCTTAAGCGGAGGACAAAATTTGCAGCTAAAAACTGGGACGTTATATTATTATTATTATTAATTGGACAGCCATTTGTCTGAAATGGTATAGGGTTTCCTGCCTGAGCAGGGGTTGGATTAGATGACCTCCAAGGTCCCTTCCAACTTTATTATTATTAATTAATAATAATATAAACTATTCATGGATTGTTTTTCCCCCCTTAGCATGAAGCCCATGCTTTCCATAGAGCATCAATAAAAATAATCCTCCGTATATATTATTTTCTGCCCAATGAAAAGAAACGGGGCGCTCTCCGGGCCTATCGAAAAGGGGCGAGAGGAGCGAGGCGGCGGCCTGGCCAAAGCACCCGGTTGGGGAGGGAGGTGGAGGTAGTAATGAGAGACTCCCTATAGCCGGAAAGAAGACGCGGAGCCCGGCCGGGAGCACCGCCGAGAGGGAGGAGAGGGAAACGAGGCGCCGCCGGCCTAGCAGGAAAAAGACAGCCAGGCGGATTGCGGCGCTTCGCAGCCCTTTGGCACACTTACGGCCGCCCGCACCTCCTGCAGCTATGGCCGTCCTTGGCTTCCGGGTCAGTCGCGCGCCTGACGTCATCTCCCTGCGCCGTCGCCAAGGTTCAGTGTTCGCCCCGCCCCTTGGCGTGCCGCCGCCGCCGCCGCCTTCTTTTTCTTCTTCTTCTTCTCTCCGACAGAGGGCGCGAGAGCCCTTGGAGCCGTTCCTTCGCCGCCGACTCCAGTTCCTTCTTCAGCGTGTTAACTCGGAACGTCGGAATGGTGGTTACCCAACTCGGCGTTTGAAGAAAGGAGCGCACGTTGCACTCAGCGGGGCAGGCAGACGCGTTTCCCAGAATGCAGCCTCGTCTGTGGCAAAGAAGGGTGGCGGTTGTGTGATTCGAAACGTGGGAGAAGATGCTGTGGCTTACGTGGGTCACGGCTGGCTGGCTTCGCTTTTTGAATTGGCAGCCCGCGCTTGGATGAAGACGTTCAACGATACTTTTAAGAGGTAAGAGAAAAATATTACACTATCTAAGTTGGGATGATACATTGCATGAAGACAGTAGCAAATCATGACTATGGCCATCGTGTTTCAGTCACTTAACTGGCTTGGTAGGGTTTTGCACCACATGTAGTTGAATAAATGATGACTGTTGGTAAATAATTGATAAAAGTAATAATGGTTGAGTTCACACCTCAGATTAAGCCATAAACCATGAATTACAAAAACAGGACTTGGATACCCTCTGCACAAAACGGTCTGTTTCATTTTACCTTAACATATCGTCATTTTTAAATTATACTTATAAATTTATACCTATAAACCCAACCAGTTTTGATATATTTAGTATAACCTAGTTAAGCTGGCTATAAGTTGGACATGTGTGAATAAGATAATTAAAGATCTAATCAGGGTGATAGTCAATAACTTGAATGTATGTATTCCATAATAAGTTAATCAAAGAATGACTGTTTGCAACTCTTAGGACTCCAGATGACACAGTTAGAAACGTCTGGAAAGGTATTTCTTACTCTCAGTCCTGATCTGATTTGGAAAAAACCCGAAGAGATTCCCTTTCATTAGAATTTTACCTTTGGTGTACAGATTAGCAGTTACTATAGTTTGCCATGGTTTCAGAATCAGCAAACTCTGCTTAATGCTGGCCTACTTCAAACTGCTTTCGGGATTTCAGAAGTTTGTGTGCTAATCTTAGTTTGCGAACCCACCAGCAAATTAAAACCACTAAAGAAAAGGGAATAGAAAACAATGTGCAAGCTCTTATATTATTCCCAGTTCTATAAATCTGATGCGCCAAATTACTGTAACTTCTGAAAAGACTATCCAGAAGCATAAGGAGAAAAACTCATCTAAAATGTCAGCGAAGGAGAATAATTTCATCTCCGCTTTTTAGCGATCTCTTTATGTATATGTATAGAACAAGCCTGTCCAAAGAATTCTGGGCCAATTTATAAAAACCAAGTAATGAAATATCAGCAATATTTGTCAATCCAAATGCTTAGCTCCAAAACAAACCTTAAAAGGGTGTTTTGGATGAAATACACACAGCATTAAGTTTTTAAACACTTGCCTAGATTTAAAGCCTTGGTAAAATGCACTAAATCTTTTAAGGTTTTTAATGAATTTAGCAGGTGTTTCATAAATCAGAGCTTGGCTCGGCCCTTTCTTCTTTTAATAGCAGTAAACTAGGAAATTGTTGCGAGCTGAGGCAAAAAGGCATTCCTGTAACAGTGAAAGCAAACAAAGTTTTTGAACAAGAAAACTGGCCTCATATCTGGAACTGACTCTGGTGACAGTAAATCAGAATCCAACTGTGGATCTATAGTTAACAATATCAAGATGTAACCGGGTAGAATGGTAAATGCATTAGAAGGTTAAGGAATCATTAACACCACAGCTCGGCCATGGAAGAAACTCGAGAAACTGCTATAGTTACGGGAACTTTGTTGTATTTCTTTTTGTAGCCTGGCCAAATCTATTTAGATTCAATCTTGGCAGAAGTGAAAACTTGGGTCACTGTCCCTTCATAGGGGCAGTGAGAAGCTTACGCGATGGAGATTATTCCTAACTTGTCAGCTTTCTCAGGTAGACCAGACAGGAAACAGATCAGATGAACTAATTCCATTTTACTGTGAGGCTACATTAACAGAATCTTGCAAGTCTGAAAGTACAAATCTGTTTCCATCTCTTTCTGCAGCCTGATAGGTTAGGGGGGATCCCTTCTCAGTTTCTTTCTTTGCCTGTTATGCAGCTGTGGGCTCCCCCAATTATCCGACTGTTCCCTAAGCAGCATCTTTTTCCCCCATCTCTCAAGGTCCTTCCCACAGTTCACTAAGTCATTCTTTCTTTAGTTGGGGTTTGTTGAAGTGCTGATAATTGGCTGGATTCACACAACATGCAGGATGCATGACATAGTTTATCAGATCTCATTCTCATTGTGGTGTCCGGACAGTTCTTGAGGTGGGCTCAAGTATGCAAAAACAGTAGAACTGAAATTACATTTACATAAAATGTTATGTTTTGACCTGGCATGCAAGCTTAGCACTTACTTTGTATAAAAAAGCATCAGAATCCCTCTAGCTTACTCATGTGAAGAAGCCAGTTTGCACATCAGGGCAACCATGTTCATAATGAGCACTAGTACGTATGAATATGCGTGTATATGCAATAAAGAGGTCATCTTTATTTCAAAGTGATATGAAACGCTGTATGAGCCAGCTTCTTTTTCATTTGAAAGAAAGCTGCCACTCACTCATCAACTTTTTCACAAAATCCCCCTAAGTCATTTAAAAAAAAAAAGAAGATGTTGGGATGGGGGAAAGAATAAAGTAAATCAAAGCAGATTAAAAAGAAGTCCTCTTGAGTCTTCCCTTCCTCTCAATAATTTTCTTTCAGCTCCACTTGACCCCAGTTCGCATGACTGTACGCAAAAATCAGGCCTCCGTAAAGCGTGTTCATCTTAGAGGCGCTTTACAAGCAACATATTAAATAATTATTAGGCACAGCTATTAGCGAAGATTAGAAGCGCCTCATCTCTTCCTTCCAGTAACGTCGTCCCAACCCGTTAGGACTGAAAAGCAGAAAATTAAAAAAAAAAAACACCTTCCAGAGATGGAAAGGCTTTCATTCTTTGCACTTCACTTTGCAAGAAAACAGTGGAGGGAACTGCTCCCGATCCTGGTGCCAGCCAAGTTGCCAGCTGTGCCCTCTTCCAGGACATTCCGTGCTAGTTCCCGCTGCTCGTTTTTCAGCCGTAGCAACCATGGAGAATAGAAAGGAAGAAGAGATGTCTAATTTATCTCCAGGGTTATACCCAGCTTTCCTCCTGAGCTAAGCTGCCATATCTCTAAGCAGAATTTCAGAGAAAAGCAATCAGTGATTTGGTGATTGGCACTAGGATTTTTTTTTTTATTTAACATATAACTTTTTCCAAGTCCAAGTGGATAATATGGATTCTCTATGCAATTTTGTACATCGGGTTGCCAATGTCTGACCTTGGAGATGTGTGTGTTCTACAAGTTTTCTTTTGCAGTAGTGGCGAATATCTACAAGTTTTCTTTTCCTGGCGTGGAGTGTTCTCTAAGTCTGCTGTTAGGTTTCGGGTTCACAAGTGCTGGAAAATTGGACACGTGGAGATAGGAACTACACAGAAGCGCCACGTGCCCTAAAATGGCCTTAAAGCAATTAAAAATACAAAGAAACAATGAAGCCTCCTTGAGATCAAGCTCGACTATTTAAGATCTACATGGCTTACTTGGCAACAATATGAAAATTGCTTCTTATATTGCCTTTTTGGGGAATTTTTTTTCCAAGTTCCTCTTTAGCTCATCGCTCTGGATTTCCTGCTCTTCTTTTTGAGGTCAGCCAAAATCAACCACCTGGGCCGAAAGAGCCCCCCCCCCCAAAATAATCCTGGCAGTGACCATGTGTGCCCTACACCTACTTTGCATCACCCCCTACCTCACCCTAGAAAACTGCCTATTTGGAATCTCTTGGTTGGTCCCAAATAATTTCCAATGCGTTCCATTGCCTTGTTCCATTGTTTAAAAGAATATGTTTTGCCAACCTCTCTTTTCTTTCCTCCATGCCAATGCAGTTCCCCCAAATTATGACGTCATTCTGGAATGTCGATCCTGTTCTTGGGGCTTTCTCCAAGGAGAACCCACTGGGCTTTTAGCTGCCTCTTGAGACTTGGGGGAGTGGGACGATATGAGATGATCCCTAAGAAGCCACCCTTGCTGCCGGTGGAGAAAGCTGGGGAGGGCGACTCCCCATCCAGGCTGGAGAATCCTGAGACGAGAAAATAGGAAACCAGTTACTACCAGGAGGAGAAACCTGAGAGAGAAACCGAGTAGGAACTTGGAGCTCTGCAGGTGTCCTGGGTGGGGAAGTGCCGAGAGTCAGAACACCCTGATCAAAGCTATTGTGCTGACAGAATAGATTAGTATCCGAAGGAGAAGCTTCAGGCAAAACCTGATGGGAATGACAGTACGGATTAAAGCTAGAAAATAACCTGATCCAGAGGAGTGACTCAGATCAGCATTGTTTGACAGGGAGAAGGTTTCAGGGACGAAGGGCTGATCCTGTCAAAGATGGCAGAGTGGAAAGAGCCTAAAGCTTCCAGCGTATATCCCCCACCGGTGTTCCCCTGTCTGCAGGTACAGGTGGAGTACCTTGTCAACAGGTAAATAAGCAACTTAGTTAAGAGCAGTTCATTCTTTCTCAACCCGGATTGATTCAGTGTCATGACCTCTCTCCCACCTCTTTATGAGTCAGGCACCTTCAAAGCAGCTATGGTTTTCAACCCATTAAGCTGCCCCAGCTGGATTGGATAATTAGAGTATTAGAATATTTATCTGTTTACGTTTAGGTGGAACTGTGCGTGTGTGTATGTGGGGACGTATAAAAGAGCTGAAAATTTTAACCAAATGCTGGCTAAGAGCGATTGGCTTGAGAGATGTCTCTGTGTGTGCCAGCACATGCTTAATTTCCTAAGAACAAAGAACGTAGAATAGAATATTCCTTATTGGCCAAGTGTGATTGGACACACAAGGAATTTGTCTTTGGTGCATAAGCTCTCAGTCTATATATACAAGCCAAAAAGTGATAAACCATAAATCATAAGATAAATCATAAATCATAAGATACAACCAACAGGTGATAGTCATAAGATACCAATAGGAGTAGATAATAGGAAAACACTATGAGAAGGATAATAGTAATATAGCCCTACTACAAAATACGTTTAAATTAAAATATGTTTAATTGAAGAAATGTCCCAATTTGTTTTTACAAATGGAAAAAAAGATGGGGATAGTGTTTGCAAAAGAAGGAAAAACATAAAATTCTCAAGAATGGGCCGTTGCTGAAACCATTAGGCAGAAGGAACCACAATTTTTGGTGAAGACCGAAAGTGATGCAGGTTACCCTAAATAAATAAATAACCAACACTGGATGAACTTTTCAATAAATTTTCCTCTCCTGTGAGAGAGGCTTCTGCCTTTTTACCTTCTTGGAGAAATTGGAACGCAATCCACCATTTCTGGAGATGCTGTTGAGTTCTAGTGCTAGCTTGCCTGTTTTATATTCTACAATTTTTCCATCCTCCTGAAGCCTGCTTGGCAGGGCAGCCTGGAAAAAGAAAGCTTCTTGAGACAAATTCTCTCCCTTGGGGTAGAATACAAATTGGGAAACCAAGGAAACTGCAGATTATGCAGTGGCAGTTCTTTATACAACAGCATTTTTACCTGCTCTAATCTAAAAGTCTCCAGGTGAAGTGCACAACATAGGAACCATTACGAAATAAAAATAAATGTAGAAAATTATGGGGTAGGAATGGTAATAAAAGGAAATCCATATTTATTTAGCGTATGGCATATCACACATGGATCAGCAGTATAGATTAACATTTCAACTGGACTAGTAGAACTCAGTAAAATAGAAATGTTAAAAGATCTATAAATCCATAATTGCAATCTCTTACTCTTATATGTGTGTATCGCTGTTAGAGATCTTTTACCAGGGAATCCCTTTGAGTTCTCTTTCTTCTACCTTTATTCTTAAGCATCCTTCTTTATCTACTCTTACTGATTCTTCTTATCTAGAAGTAAGCAGCAGAGCGACCACGGGTAGCATGGTGCCCCCAGATGCCTTTCGATGATCATCAGACTCTTAGTTGTTTAAAACGTTTTGTCAAAAAAAAAAAAAAACATGTTAGGAAGCTGACAAACCACTAGCCTCTATCATCACATTTCATTACAGGATAATATTTAGACCCTTAGTTTAGATGGGGGACATTCTGGAGGCTTTAGTAGATGATCACTGTGATGCTCGTAACTATGAGGATTGACAATAAGTCCCTTTTTTCAGTGCTGTTGTAAATCTGATCGATTGCTAAATGAACGGTTGTAAGTCGAGAACTACCTGTATAAAGAACAACATTCCACAACAGCATTGACTTTTTTCCCCTCCTTCCAGAATGCGGGAACAGATAACAATTAGCTTGGGTTAAATGTTACAAAAACGAAGTGGGAAAGAACAGCTAGGAGAGAGAACAGATCAAACTTCGGCCATGGATAGTTAGGATGTTTCTATATAATCTATCAAAGCATGCCTCTGTTGAATTTTGGCTTAATGTGAAGTACCCCTGCTGTCAACAGAATGATATTCCATCTGTGTGTAATAACTTTAAATCCCCCTGGGCAGATCTCCTGGCTGTAGCCCATAGCTAGCATGCTGATAAGGCCTGGTTAAATGCTTTAAACTGTCATCATGAGAGACCAATTCCTCTCCTTCGACCTCTTTTCCCTGGACTTTGTGTATGCTAAGCCCACGGCAGGGATTAATCCTGCTGTTGCCCATGGCATGACCAAGCTAAGACTCTATTAATAATTCACCGAAGAAAAGATCTATAGATGGAAATGATGTCCTGGCAGAATTCACAAAACATAAATAAAGAAAACCTGGATGGCCTTCGCGACAGAGAAGAATGCTTGGGATAGGAAAACGGAGGAAAAATGCTGGCTGGCCGGGTTTTGTATTTGTTCACTTAAGATCTGCTTATTTTAGCCGATTGGGCCCAAGTTGCATCTTAGCTGATGACAGCCCCTCGCTGGCTTTGGCTGGGCTCAGAAAGTCAGCAGGACTGGGCCCAGTTTGATGGCAGAACCTTGAGGCTGCAAGCTAGATGGGGATGCTGAAAACACATCCTGGAAGAAAGCCATTGGCATCTTGATGCCAAGACATCATCAAGAGTTAAGCTGAAGTAGGAGCCTGAACGGTCAAAGCATGTCTCAAATGCCTCTTTCCGTGTGCTTGGAGGCCAAACAGAGGGCTAGGCTCCTGATCGCCTCCTTACACCACACGTTCACATGACGTGACTAATATGTGCTCGGTGTGTTGAAGCATATTACCTTTCAGACACCCCACCTTCACGTTTGGTAGTCATGCTATTTGTCATGCTAATCACCGTTCTGCTTGCGGTGATTTTTTTTTCTGGGATGGTGGATGCCTCTGAACAAGTGGATTTTCCAAACTTGAACCATGGGCAGGATGGCAAGTTCCAGCCAACAATACTCTTTGAAGAAAACAAATACTTGTTTGCCCCGTTTATAACTGAGGTGAGAATGCCGCTAGAATTACTTCTGCTAGACCGGTGTTTGGCAACTTTAAGACGCATGGACGTCAGCTCCCAGAATTCTCCCAGCCAGCTGTGAATCTTTTACTGTTTTGATTCCACCCACATTTATTACTTTTTAAATGAGGCACTTGGTGTGCCATGAATTATTGCTTCTGGCATTACAGTTTCCGTTGAACTAGATTGAGCCGGTGTGGTTCATCCTGTGTAACACAGATTAAAACCCAAACCTGCTTTGTGATTTTGCAAAATGGAAACAAAAGTCCACTTCTGCTTTTCTACTTCATTGTCAGGGTGCTTAAGGATTTCTTGTGGGTGTGTTTTTGAGCTAATTCTATTACCCGAGCATGGGGGTAAGAAGATGCTGTTATCATTATTCTTGTTACTCTTATTTCCCATCACTTTTCAGTTTTTTAGCTACCCTGGAAAAGCTCCCCAGGAAGAGTTCTCTGATGGTATCTTCTCTTAAGAATGGAAGTGTGAGAAGCCCAGAAGCTGTAGACCTCTGGGAAAGAAGATAAAAGGTAAAAAAAAAAAAAGTGTAAGTTTCCTCTGTCCAGTCTTTTCTGACTCTAGGGGGTGGTGCTCATTTCCATTTTTTAGCCAAGGGAGCCAGCGTTGTCCAAAGACATTTCCATGGTCACATGGCCCGCTTGACTGTATGCTGAGGCACATGGAACGCTGTTACCTTCCCACCAAAGTGGTACCTATTTATCTACTCACATTTGCATGCTTTCATACTGCTAGGTTGGCAAACTGCTAGGTTTCTAAAAAAAAACCCTAGGTTTTGTAAAAACTGCTGGGCTGAGAAAGAAGATTGTGTACTAAATCACAGAACAGAACATTCACACTTACACATCAGCCACCTTGTGACCAAATAAGTGAAAGGCATTCTTCTCAGGAGGGCTGCAACAAGGAACTGCAAAAATGAATCCTCTTTCAATAAATAGAAGACTTGGTGGAGAAACAAAAACACACGAGAATTTTTCAGCACAGATCCCACTCTGAAAGACCTTCCCTAGGTCAAGAAAGAACATTTGTGGTGCAGTTGGAACATACATAGAGCATAAGTAAAATCCATGGTTTTCTTTCTTTTTATGGTTGGGAATAGCAGGCACAGATTATCTAGTTGCTTGTTTGTTGACCTACAGCCCTATCGTGCCTCCCACCCCGCTCCCAAGATGTGAGATTCATAGCATGTTAGGGTATAAATTCCAAACTCATTTATCCCTCATTTCTCCCAACATGGCCCTACTGTATTTCTCCATAAAGGAAGCAGCGGAAAGCATGAGGGGTGTGGAAGAACCTCAAGTATTTGAAAAAGTGCACATATTCTTTAGAAACCAAAAAGGGTCAAGAATGGGGTTTGACCTCGACAATGTACACTTGCAGAGTAGGCAGAGTTGATGTTTGCTCAAGTAGGAGAAACTCCAGGTAGGGAAAAAGTAAATCTTTGAGAAGAAGGCACAGTTGGTGTCAAGCTCTAAAAATCCCAAGAAAGACACATTGAGATTCTACTAAGCAGAAGCCTTCATTGTTCCTTACCTGTAGACAGAATCTTGCCAAACTAAAGCAGACTAGTTGCACCATAAAACATACTCTGGGAACTATTAGGGAAGAGACTGTCTCCACCCTCTGTCTCTCACACAAACTATCTAAACTGAGTTGTCTCTTACTCTTCTGGAATGTATTCCTTCCCTTCTGGGAATCTGGACAATATTCCATAACAGTTGAATAGTGTAAGCAGGCACGCTCTGTGCTATTATATTCAACATGTCCCGTTTACAGATTTTACACGGGCATATCTATCACTAATCCAACCATTATATGCTGATAGAATGGTAAGTATTTGGATCAAAAACTAAGAGAGCCTTAATGAGAGAAGAATATGCACATGGGCTTTTCAAACAAAGGAGGTTTACCGTCTTTTTTTTTTAAACCCCCCCCCCAGATAATTTCCTAAATTATTCTAAAATTCAGAGTAAACCTCCCCATCAGTGTCAGCTGATTGTCTGGATGGAAACAAGTAAATGCAAGTCCAATATGGATAGATCTTATTATGGCTAGGGAAAAATAATAATTCTGCGATTCATAAATAAAACGTTCTTGTTTCCAGCTTCGGTTTTCTTTGGCATGTATGAACCGACACCTAGGAAGGCAGTTAAGTCCCCTCTTTGTCACATCCAACGCAGTTGCGTCTGCTAAAAAATTAATAATACAGAAAGACTATTGTTCCAATGGAAAAGATGGCGAATCTTAACCCCAAGGACATTTTTTTTTTTTTTTTTAAAAAGACATCACTGGAGGAGGAAAAAACACAACCAATTAAATCTCTCAAACATTATTTACAGATGATGGTGCCAACTTGTGTTCGGGTAGATCCAAGTTCATTAGATGTCAGCATTAACAATACTGCACTTGGCAATCAAGACAGAACTCAGGCTGTTAGTCATTAATCACCATCTGACAGGCCTGAAGCAGAAACACAGAGAATGGCTCACACGTGTCTCCTCCCCAGTAACTCTCCTTGCTGCTGTGACGGCTCTCGCTCACGCCACTGACTTACTGCTTTTCAGCAATGCAGCCCGGGTGATAAGGCCCTTATTTTGTTCTGTTTATATTTATGGGAACCAAAGGGATATGGGCTTGTGTCCATGCAATCTGCACGCAATCAATGCAAGATTTGTTTACAACAATATACAGGTTTATTGCACATGCACAGAAAAGTTGTCACGTCAGCGTATTTATCTATATTTGCAGAGATGTAGCCCCAGGTTGAAACTAGAGGCAGTACAAGTGACCTTTGGAAATTCTCCACCAATTTAGGAGCAGATAAATTACAGGGAGGATTTTTTTTTTCCCTCTTGAGTTTCTCCAGGGGATGGAGCAATTCTCCCTTGCTCTCTCAAGAGCGGGATTTATTTTTAAGAACGTAAATCAATGTTTCTCAACCTCACAACTTTTAAGATATATGGATTTCAACTCACTGAATTCTGGGAGTTGAAGTTCACACGTCTTAAGTTGCCACGTTTGAGAAAGACTATGCTTGAGTAATCCAAAGATTCTGAAATCAAAAGTCAGCTCCAAAGAGGGGAGTGGAAAGGAATTCAGTGTGTCCTCCAATTTTTTAAAAAGTTTTCTTTCACTGAAAAGGAGCCTCCCTCCACCTCACCTCATTTAAAATATAACACAATTGGGGTGCTCCTGGGTGGAATTTCTTTTGGTGAAATTTTATGGTTGGAATTGGGGTAGAGTTTCAGTGTTTGATGGTGTTTGATTTCTCAATCAATGATCTGCCCCCCCCCCCTAGCATTTCCTATTTCTTAGTCTGAGAAATGTGGGGGGAAAGAGACATATTCACAAATATCATGTAGATGCTAAAGCCAATGTTAGGGGGGGGGAGTTTCCTGTGAAGTTTTCACTTTTTTTTCACCTTTCTGGGCGGGTGGGGGAGAAACCCAACTTACCTATTTTCACCAAGTCAGAGAATTGTTTAAAAACGCAGAAGAAAAGTTCAACACAAGTGCCAAGGCTTTACTTTCTCAGCGTCATTGGTTTGAGAACCTTAAGGAGAGGCATGAGTCCAAGAGATGGCAAATTAGAATAACAGAATAACAGAGTTGGAAGGGACCTTGGAGGTCATCTAGTCCAACCCCCCCATTCAAGCGGGAGACCCTATGCCATTTCAGACAAAGGGTTGTCCAATCTTGTCTTAAAAACGTCCAGTGTTGGGAGCGTCCACAACTTCAGACGTTCCACTGATTAATCGCTCTAACTGTCAGGAAAACTCCCCAGACCGTCCCTGCATCAGTGACGACGATGACAGTAGGAATGTTGAATCTTCATCATTTTTGCAGCTTTTACTTCCAAGCTTTTTTTTGAGAGGTAGCAGGCAAGAATAAGGAATGTCATGTGTTTTTAGAAATTTATGAAGCTTTGGGGAGTTCCACGGGCTCCCTACAAAACCAGCCCTTGGGCGAGCAGAGCGCTTCCTTTTTCTTCCACTCAGTCATGTCTGATTCTTGGAGAAAGTCTGGATAAGTCCCTGAAGCTTTCTTGACAAGGTTTTTCAGGAGGGGTTGCCTCCTTCCTAGGGCTAAGAGAAAGTAACTGTCCCAAGGTCAACCAGCTGGCTTTGTGCCTAAGGTAGGACTGGAACTCTTCTGGATTCTAGCCTGAATCTCTAGCCACTAAACCCGACTGGATTAAGTATTACCTGCTGCTAAGTGATGCCCGTTGCATCAGAGAAGCTTCCCTTCCAAAGGAGTCTTCTGGTGGGAAGATGAGTGGAACATGTCAGATCTTGGCTTGGACTGCAAGCGTCTTACGAGACGGGCCAAACCCTCAGGATGCTGGTGGAAGCCCTCCCGGATGAACCCAGCCTTTAGAAAGGAAAACAGGGGGGGGGGTCTGACTTGGGAATTTGCAATGGGAAATTTATCCGGAGCCTTTTTCTTTACTTAATCTTCCAGACGCCAGCCCAGTGGACAACTGCCAACGTGCCAGGTCATCTTGTCCGTAAATAAAGGGAGCAATGTTTCCAGCCCCAGAATCCCATTTATAATGGGAAAATGATTAATGGCCTCATGAAACCACAATTCATCCAGGGGACAGAAAGTATGCTTGCTTCCAAAAAAGAGGAAAAAAAAAAAAAAACCCAACCCCAACCGCATTTGAGAATGAGTGCTTGGAGGAGGTTTGTGCGGGTGAGGGGAAGCTGGAGGCGATCAGAACTCATCAATACTCTGGGATTTTTGACTCTCAGACACTAGATGAGTAAACTGCAAGAAATGCATAAAAGAACGGAAGCTGCAAGCTGTTAAAACAGAAGCACGCTAAAATTGGTTAAAAGGGGTTGGGGGATGCAGAAAGAAGCTTAGAAGTTATCCTTGCCAGGTGATATACTAGACCAGGGGTAGGCAACCTTGGCTCTTTTATGACTCGTGGACTTCAACTCCCAGAATTCCTGAGTAAGCATGGCTGGCTCAGGAATTCTGGGAGTTGAAGTCCACGAGTCATAAAAGAGCCAAGGTTGCCTACCCCTGTACTAGACCTTTGAGGCACATCCTGCAAGGACGACCTGTGGGAATTCATTCTCGGGGTAAGGCTGTATGTCGTTTACTGGACAGTTCTGAACCCCCATCTTTTCTCTTTCCAGCATCCTTTTTCCCCAAGCACCCCTAGAACTTGGAGTAGACCATCTGCAGAAGACCATTGAGACCAGATCCAGGGCTATAACTACTTCCCTGTGGTGGTGTAACATCCTACTCTGCCACAGACTCGGGACAGAAAGGAGAGCAATTTTCATGAAACTGCACTTGTTAATGTGGAGTCCTTAGTGCTGTCTGAACTTGGTTGTTTGCTTGCAGATGTGTCATTACCTGACTAAGTAACATCATCAATGTTAATGAGTGTGGGATTCGCTCCCTGTTTACATAGAGTAACTTGTCCTGCCTGTGTTAGTGGGAGTGCGGTTTTCTCCTTGGTAGGTCCTTGATTAGGGTATTGTGTGTTGCTTGATTGTTTGTCTGGTGTTAATTCCTGCTTATCTGGGAGATGGCTGCTGGAGAGGATGTGTTCTAGTCTTTTTGTTTTCTTCTTCATTTTAATTGTCTCTTTTGAATGGCGTGTAAATGTGGTTTATCTTATGTCTGCTGATGGCTGATTTGTCTGAGTGCCAAGCTTGCAGGAATTCCCTGCTGTATTTGGCTTTAGCTTGGTCTAGGATGCTCAGTTTCCCAACTGAAACTATGGTTTCATCTGTCTGCTCTAATGAAGCAAATCCCCGCACTCACTAGCACTGAGGATATTACCTAGTCAGGTAGCGAAATGTCTGCAAGCAAACTATCAACTTCAGAGACTGTCAAGGACTTGACAGTTCAACCCTGAGCTATATATATTCTCTTCTATTGTTCTTCCTTATAATTAAAAAATTATGATCAGTTACATAAGATTAGATTTGGCTTCCCCTCCAGTTTAAATGGAGACCTGCTTTCCCAGCACCACCAGTCTTGTTAACATTTGTTTAGGCCACGACAGCTGAGGAAACAATGTGAGGGGGAAAAAATATATTCACCTGGATGGAGTACAAGTCAAGACAGTCATTTACCTGCAGTTTCATCACTTCTACTTTCATTTTCTTTTCAGAGCTGAATAACTCCTCTTGTCAGTCTTTTGAGTGGTGAGCTGAGAGAAAGCAGGAGCTGATTAATCTGGAAATGCATAAAAAGAGTTTTCCAGCATGACTGCTGACTTTAATCCAAGCAGCTGTGTTCTTTCACTTTGGCATCTAAACCCATTGTGTAAGTTCTGGCTTGAAGGAGGCTAGTGGTATATATTTGTCATTGCCTAAGAAATAATGAGAAAGGGGAGGAGAAAGGGGGTCACCCCCTTGCTTAATCAGACTGGCGAAAGCTACAAAATGGCTGTTGAAACAGAATGAAAAAGAAAGAATAAAATGAGACAGACCAAAGCAGAGCTGAAAGCTAAAACAAAGGGAGAGTGAAAAAGTCACAGCCAGCAAGGGATGCCTACAGCATGCTAAAGAGGGTAGGTTTCCTTTTGGATATCAAGGAAAAGTCCAGGGTCCAAGTTAAATATTTGTGGAAAAGGGAAACATGGATATCAGGCTTGTAAAAATTAAAAACAAAAACGTTAGTAGCCAGATCTAATATCACGGTGTGCTGGTGCAAGAAAAATTAAGAGCTGTCTTTCTCCTGCAGCAAAGTGATGTTTTTTTTTATGTTGGTGCTGTGTGTGTGTGTGTGTTTGTGTGTGTAAGCAGAATGCTTAGTTTCTTCTTACCAAAGGTAACTCGGTCACCGATTAAATACCGGTTTTAAATACAACAAGCTAAGTAGACGAAGGTTAAAAAGTCTCTGTTTAAAAAATATAAAAAATGCTACTTTTGGCATTTTGTTTAACTAAAACCACACGGAATGTATCCAATCAAAAGATCAGGATGGTGGAAGGTATGAAGCATTTAGCATTGCCTCACAATGACATCCTGCTGATGAAAATGTTCTTCTCACCTCCAATAATTTGTCTCACTCCCTAAAACGTAGCCAAAATGAAACAGCGAAGAATTTTAAAAAAAAAAATGGCTAAGAAATTCCTTGCCAAATTGGGTATTGGCACAGCAGATGTAATAATAGTGCACAGAAATGAGGGAGGGAGAGAGAAAGAAAGAAAAAGAAAGGAAAGAGAGAGAAAAAGAAAGATAGAAAAAGAAAAGGCATACCGGTATGTTATACCTTCTCTCACCTGGACCAGCCAACTAGCTGCATTTCTCCAGATCATCTCTTCCAATAAATCAGAATTCCAGAACCCTTTCAACTTTGCAAGCTGATCTCTTCTAATAATGAAGAGAATGAAAAGCTCTGTCCTTCTGGAACCCACCAGAGCAATAAATCTCCAAAGTACAAACACACCCCAGATTTCCAAGTGCATTTGTTTTCCCCAATATTGTTTTAGCAGAGTAACCCTGCTGCAATAAACTAGGCCCGGGACAAAGGAAGGCAGCTGGAGTCAAAATGCCTAGGAGGAACTAACCTGTGGACCTGTCGGCTGGCTTCATGTGTGTGTTTCCTTTGGTGTGCTAAGATCAATAGTACAGCCAACATCGGTCTCCAGTTTCCCGTGTTTTCATAACCTGCAAAAGAGGCTGCTTCTTTTTTTTTTTTTAACCTTTATTCTCAAGGTGGTTGAGAAGTTCTTTTGAATTCCCCTGAAGGAGTTTTTAAGTTTGCTTTATTGTTGGAGAAGATGAAGTGCACTAAGGCTGGGAGTGTTCTTTTGGACTTCACATCTTAGGATCATGTTGAACCTTCTGCTGCTGCCTGTAGGTCAGGCTGTAAGTTCCTCTGAATCAGGACCTGCCCCGTGCAAATTTTTGGACATGCTGTTTGGCTCTCTCTCCTCATCTACCCCAGCAGCACATGAGGCAAAGCAGCTGGCTCAGAGAAGAACTTTGCAAGAGCATGTCCACGCTCATTAAGGACCAGGCCAAACAATACCTAAAGTGGCAGTAATGGCAATTTCAGAGTTGTTGCTCATTAATCACTCTCTGTCAATCTTGGCAGGGCCAGTCAGCTATCTGGGGAAAAGGAAAAAGAAGTGCCTGGGGACATTTGCTTCTTTGCGTGACAGTCTAAATGTGGCCACAAGAAAAAGGATGTGGTCAATCTGCAAGAAGCTTTGCAGTTCAGGTAGTCCTTGATTTAACAACCGTTCATTTAATAACCATTCCGAGTTACAAGGGCACTGAAAAAAGTGAGTGACTTTGGCAAGCATCCCCATGGTCACGTGATCAAAATTCAGAGGCTTGGCAACTAACTCATATTTATGACGGTTGCAGTGTCCCGGGGTCACGTGATCAGCGTTTACGAACTTCCGAAAAAAGTCAGCTGGGAAGCCAGATTCACTTCACAACTGTGTTTACTAACTTAACAACTGCAGTGAGTCACTTAACAACCGAGGCAAGAAAGTTTGCAAAATCGGGGCAAAAGTCACTTCTGTTAGCAACGGAGATTTTTAGCTCAGCTGTAGCCGTAGGTCAAGGAGTATCTGTATATTTCCCACTCTTTGGATTCTGGAAACCACTGAGCAGAGGAGAGACGTATGCGGCCCTCATCAATAGCCCCCAAAGCCAGGATTTCTGAAAGTTTACATTATTTGCAGGAATTCAGTATGTCTAGTTTAATGAAAAGAAGGACTAGGGATGACATGATAGCAGTGTTCCGATATCTCAGGGGCTGCCACAAAGAAGAGGGAGTCAAACTATTCTCCAAAGCACCTGAAGGCAGGACAAGAAGCAACGGATGGAAACTAATCGAGGAGAGAACCAACCTAGAACTAAGGAGAAACTTCCTGACAGAACGATTAATCAGTGGAATGGCTTGCCTTCAGAAGTTATGGGTGCTCCAACACTGGAGGTTTTTAAGAAGACATTGGACAACCATTTGTCTGAAATGGTGTAGGGCTTCCTGTCTGAGCAGGAGGTTAGACTAGAAGACCTCCAAGGTCCCTTCCAACTCTTATTCTGTTATGGGAGGCTGGAGAACAAGCTGACAGCACCCATTGGCCAATGAAACCTCAGGTACCTGCCAGACATGAACACGTGTACTTGTTCATGTGTCTGATTGCTACTTCATGGGTTTGGTGCTCCTAGAGACTGGACACCTGCATAGGGCTATTCCTCCACTGGAGAACAGTTCTGGATCTCTTGTGTTCTGCTAGCAGCCATGCTAGAGAAAGAAACTAGTTTATTTCTGGCTCGGTTGCAAAGTAGTTGGAAACCGTTGTGAAGCCAAGCTTTTGGTATAAGTTAATGACGATCAGTTTTCTTAACTGGAAAACAGAATCCTCCTTCGGCATGCTGAGCTTTGGGTTCGGCAAAGGGTATGTTAAGACTGATGGCTTTGCAGTTCCTTCTCAGTAGCCCAGAAAAACAGGTATGACAAGTTCTATTAGTTTTCCCTATCCCCCCCCCCCAACACTAGTCAAGCATAGTCCCAGGGTGCTTGACTGTTTAAAATTCTTTTTCTTTCTTCTCCTTTTGTGCAAAATGGGGTCAGGGCTGGTTTGTTTTTTGTTTGCAGCAGTTCTGCAGTGATTTTCAATTCACATCAGCAAAAAAGGAAGGCTAGCAAGAATCTCCTTCAAATTGCTTCTGAAGGGTTTCTGTAATGGAAACAATACAGGCACCGGAGTGCTTAATCATTGAAGTGCTACGAGATGCCCAGAGTGGATGTGCAAACGACAGGCTCATGGATGTGGCTACATCCTTAGGGAACTCTTCCAGTTGCAGCCAGCAAGCAGGCCATTCTGCTTAAGGTTGCATGCCTATATCCATATTTTTGCTTTTTCTCTGGCAACCTTATCAGCTAGCATGGAAAGACAAATATATCCAGAGGATGCTCTGTGGTCCCCTTTGCCACTGGCAAAAATGAACTGATTTAATTAAAGATCAGAGGCTCAGGCCTTGTCTCACATCCTTTTCTTGTTCTAGCAACTTTCCCCTGCCCTTTCAAATCCTACACTGATTGGCAGAACCGTCTGGAGACAGTGAGGCGTAGTGGGCTCACCTCCCAGTGAATCACAGATGAGACAGGTGAGGGTTGAGCAAGCTGAAGGAGAAATCCAGACAGGAGTGGGTGAACGAATGAAGGAATGAATTAATACCCACACGGCTTTGCAAGGAAGAAGAAAGAGAATCGCTTTCCTTCTCTGGATGTTCCCCACTGCTCTGAGGCACTAGGCTGCCGAGATGTCCCAGTGAAGATGACTAATGGGTCCTGGCTATAGATCAAAGGCAAGCCAGGCTTAGCTTGATCTCTACATGCCTGCACGTGCTTGCACAGAGAAAACATTTCTTTGGATGTTTCCATTTCAGCAGGTCAGTGGAAAGAATCTCTCTCCATTGATAGATCTGTGGTGAGGCTGTACAAGGGGCCCAGGTGTTAGGTGATGCAGATGGCAGTCCCCCAAAACCCTTGCAGATGGCCTGAGGAATTAGGGGAGCCGGCCTCTGCAATGCAGTTGAGTTGAAAGGAAGAAAAAGACAGCTTCTTTTTCAATCCCGATTGGTACGGGGAACCAATCATCTGGAAGACACCCAAGGGCCTCTTCATGCAACTTCAATGTTCATGGGTTGAAGCCAGCAACGCCTGACCCCTGCACACAAGAATCAGAGGACAAGGATTGAAGCTTAGTGGCGGTTATAGGTAGAAGGATTGTGAAACTGACTAGTGGTTGTGGTAGGCTTATGAAATTGACTAGCTTTGTTCTCTGATGGAAGGCCTTTTGTTTATTTTTATTTATTCATTTATAAAATGTATTGGCCGCCCATCTTACTATAGGGTTAACTGTGGGCGGCTTACAGTTACCCCTAAGTTAAAATATGAAAAGTTAAAATCAAACATTAAAACTTTATACAGTTGATTCCAAAATGGCACAAATGGATGGACTTAGGGAGCTATGGAGAATTATTTATTTATCTATTTGGATCCCATCTTTATTATTTTTACAAGTAACTCAAGGTGGCCAACATACCTAATACTCTTTCCTCCTCCTATTTCCCCACCCTGTGAGGTGAGTTGGGCTGAGAGGCCACCCACCTTGCTTTCCTGACTATGGTGAGACTAGAACATGGTCTCTTGCTTTCTGGCACTAGACCAAACGGGAAAGAGCAAATTCTGTATGTATGTATCCATATACAGATGCATTGTATACATTTAGGATGTGGTTTGTCCTGGTCTCCTTCCTCGGGGAGGTAGAGGGACTGGCCCAAGATCATCCGGCTGGCTTTCATGGCTAAGGCTGGACATGAAATTATGATCTGCTGCTTTCTAGCCTGCTGACTCAACCACTTGACCAAACTGGGGAAAGCAAATCAACCACTTGACCAAACTGGGAAAAGCAAATCAACCACTTGACCAAACTGGGAAAAGCAAATTCTGCAGGCATATCTCCATATACATATATATATCCATATATATATATGGATTTAGGAAGTGGTTTCACCCTTGTCTTCTTCCTGGGACTGAGAGAGAGGGACTGGTCTAAGGCGTAGTTGGCTTTGTGCCTAAGGCAGGCCTACAACTCAAGATCTTCCAACGTGTGTGTATGTGTACACACACCCATGCCACATGCACACACAGAGAAGAGGATATAAGCCTTTTGCTCTTTCCAACTGCTTGAAAGATAGAAAAACCATCTCAAAGATGATGGAGAGCATCAGTGCTGTTGTTTTTATGCTCCACGTTTCTCTCTCACTATGAAGCCTCTCTGGCCGCCCATATTTCCTGCTCTGAAAAAAAAGCCTAATGAAAAGGATTCCTTAAGAGTATCGCCCTAGGAAGTCAGTGAACCTACATTTCTGGATAAACAATCGCACGCTGAAAAACAGGACCGTCCTATGAACCTTCTGGGCAGTTGGAATGCCACCCATGAGAATGTAATAGACTCCAAATTGACTACTAGCAGGAAGTGATAGGTAGGAGAACTATTCTGCAGAAAATTACAAACCGCATCAATTATTTCTCAGATGGAGCCTAGTCATTATTTCTGAATGTATTGATTTGCCATGCAGAGTGCCCACTAATTGTCTCCCCACTCTGCCCCCAGATTGAGTGGATGATTATTTTGTTCCTATTGGTTGGAATCCATAAATAAAACTGATAGCAGATATGAAAGAACGGAGTTCTATCTAGGTTTCCCCTCCCCCCCCTCCCAAATTTATAAATTCATTTTTGGAGATCTGGACTCTGGTGGGGAAGGAGATGGAGGAGCCTTGATTTACTGAATGATATTTATTGTCTTTAAATCCACCATAGCTATGCAGACCCAAGTTCTCCTAAACCCATAAACATGTTTTTAACTCGCTCAGCTGGGCTTGGTGAGGCCCCTTTCGGCAGGCAGGCGTTTATTTAACTTTTTGTACGCGTCTGTACAGGCCTGTCGCCTCCATGTGACTTCCGGGAAAACACTGGGATGAGGGAAAGAGGATGATTTGGGAATTGTGGGGAGAGGGTGGGGGCTTCATCTTCTGGCTTGCTGGAACAGGCCCCACTGCCGCTTGCTGGCACGGCCAACAAACTCTTACCCAGCCAAGCCAGCCCTCATTAATCATTCGAACTTCTCAACTGCCAGCTCCTTTCAAGATCTTTCAAGAAGTGTTTTCACCCAAAATAGAGCTTGAAAACACGCAAGGCTCTACTTTCAGGAGCTCATCAATCTGGCTATTATAGAGAGTGTCAAGCAGACCCTGACAGACAAGGGAGCTCTGTTTGAGCAGCCTCTCTCGCTCTTTCCCCCCCTCCTCCTCAGCTCTCTCTCAACCTGTCATATCAAGAACCTGATCAAATCGGACAGCTTTATTTGTACCTACAGAATAGATAAAAGGGCTGTTCATTGAAACAAATGGAAGGGAGGACGAGGAGGGTGAATCAGCAGACCTCTCACAAGAAGGAAGAGGGGAAAGGCATGGAGACCAGGGCAGGGCAGGACGGGAGGAGGAGGAAGGGGGGGGCTGATCCCATCCTTGAAGGCTCACGTGACTGCACTGGTATTCGCGCTGCGCTCTCCGGGGACCCCAGTTTAACAGCTGCATGTAATTATGGGGAAGAAATATTTATATAGGGGATCAGGAAAGGGATTTTCATTCCGTGGCTGAGCCCTGCTTGGCATGGAATAGTCACCAGCTCTGTCCTTGTCATCTTCAAGAGTTTTAGTTTTCCCAAAAAAGCAAGGCTGGCAAAGACTTTTAAGGAGCCACTGGCCCTCCAGGGACAATGAATGGGCAAGTAACTCCACAAACGTTGAGCTGAACCAGGCACATAACCAAGTTTGGAGAGCACTAATCCCTGAGCTACAGTATTCTCTTCTATTGGAAGTAAACTCCTCCTCCTCCTCCTTCTTTTTCTCCTCCTCCTCCTCCTCTTCCTCTTCCTCCTCCTCCTCCTCCTCCATCATTATGTTTGGCTACTGCTGTGCTCATTGGGGTTTAAAGTTAATGTCTTCTTTTCTCCTCTGCTTCTGGTTACCCTAAGCCGTCAAGTTACTCCTTTCCTTAAAGCAAAATTTTGGCAATCCTATCACAGTGAAAGGCTTCCTTACAATAATACATTTTTCTTCCTTTTAACAAACAGAGAAAGCCTAACTATTTCCCCCCCCCCTCTCACCGGAAATTTCTTTTCGCTTCTTGATTATTATTATTTTTTGCAATAGTTAGCCTATATATTCAGGTGAATTTAAAAATTAGAGCAAGACTTTTAAATCTTGAAGCTTCTTTTCCAAGGTAAGACCAACTTTCTTGACCAAATTAATGGTGTATTATAGATTGCAGTCTCAGAAATGCTTTTAGTTTCTGATATTAATGGTTCTGAAAAACTTACTGAAGATGATGATCTGGAAGAAACATCCATATTGATTCAGATTATCCTAGAGGACTTTTGTGTAGAAGATTGAATGAGAACTTAAAATAAACTATAATAAACTGGGGGGAAAAAACATTCTAATCATTGCTTCCCTGTAGAGGAATTTTCTTTGCCAGCCTATAATGAAAGGCTTGGCCAATGTGATGGGCACACGACTAACCTATGTGACCCCACAATCTTTTCTCAGTCTTCGCAAGAGGAATGTTTTTATGCACTGTAGATCACTGATACCCCTCATGAAGGAGGTCTATGGATGATGGTAGATCAGGTTGCCTGAATGAACGCCTCATGTTTAAAATGAGTGAATTTTCTTTGATGAGAGGCAGCAACTTCTGGTGGAGATGGGTTTTCTTCTAGGCCAGATTGTGAGGGCACACACTGGGAATGTCTATTTGAAATAAGAGGTTGGGCTATATCAGGAGTCTTCAAACTTGGCCCTTTTACGACTTGTGGACCAACTTCCAGAATTCCTCAGCCAGGCACACTGGCTGAGGAATTCTGGGAGTTGAAGTCCACAAGTCCTAAAAGGGCCAAGTTTGAAGACCCCTGGGCTACATCCTTTATTCCTTGGAAGTAACCCTCTGAAGCTAAATGCCAAAAGTAGGCAGGGCTTAACAAAAACTGGGCGAGGCTTATGAAACCATAGGTGGGGCCAGAGAAGCAAAAATGGGTGGATTGTCTCCGTTTCTGACATCCTTTTCATCTATCATCTTGACAGTCGTTACTTTCTCTGTTTCTGCCTCCCTCAGGCCAGCCTGCTTCAAGATCCTTCTTGAACTAAGGCTTGCAATTTATTTATGTATTTTAAATTAGAAAAAAAGGAATCACTGGCCAACGTTCATAATTTGCTCATCCCTAGGTTACAGAGATGTTTGATCTGGCTCCTGCTGGCTCAGGAATTCTGGGAGTTGAAGTCCACGAGTCATAAAAGAGCCAAGGTTGTCTACCCCTGATCTAGTTGAACAAAGCTCTCCTCATATTCTAAGATTGCTTTGTAGTAGATGAGTTGCATAACTTGACACAAACTGTCACAGAGGAGCATTAGGTGTGTCTAACATGGGATATTTCTACAAAGTCATAGTGAGCCTCCATGATCACAGGTCAGTATTCTGTAGGATCTAAGTATGCTTCCTAGAACAATTATCAGACGTTCTGCACGACAGAGGCCTGTAAAAAAATACTAACCTGGAGGAAATGAGAGAATATTTATTCTTGTTTAGGACTATCTAAGATTTCTATAGAATTCATATGCCACAAAACATACTAATGGTCACCTAGGGAGAAAAAGTGACATCTAAGAAATGGATAGATGGGTGTTTATGCATGTAGATCAGGTGTTAACTGATCTTGATTCCTTCTTAGCTCTATTTCTCCAAAAGTGGATCAATTTAAGATCCACTAGTAAAGCTGTAGTAGATGCCAGGCCATACTGTTCAAAACCCAAACCTTGTGAAGAGTACTAATGGTACAATATAAAATTATATTATTTGGTGGGGGGGGGGGAGAGTGAGAGGATGAAAGAACCAGGCCAAGTAAAACTTTACAGAGTATGCAGATTCCAGTTTGTGGCTTAGTCTACTCCTTGGAGCAGTTTTAAATCCTCCTGATACTACCCCACTCATTTTTCAAAATGTTGAAGTGATACATCCTTTCCTACTATCTCCCCTTTCCCCTATTCCAGAAGAAGAAGAAGACATTTGTGGTTATTTCTACTCTGCCAATTATTAAAACCACTCGTACAATCCGTGTCGAATGAAAAAAATCAGTGTGCGGCTATGAAGAAAAGATTTTAGTTTACCCTGGAGACATTTGCTTTCCTTTCTCTTCTTTAGCATCTTCAGTCTGTTTCTCAGTCTCAGATGGTGTCCTTGAGAGCATGGAGGGCTAAGGAAACCACAGTGAATTCAGCAGGAAGAACTATGGGCTACTTCCAGATGTGTAGCTGCAAAGGTCCCCAGGCTTCTATTCCTTTTCTCTTTAACTGGGAAAAGAAGACATGATGAGGGGGGAAAAAACCTGGAAAATTACAAACAAAAACGTGGTTGGAGTGGGTGTAGTTTTTCATGAACAAGGGAGGTTTGTTGCAGAAAAACCCCATCTGGAAGCAGCCATATCTATAATATAATTAACAGCCAAAGGCTCCGGTGATGGGATTCCCATCATGCACTAAACCATATTTTGCTTTAGCCACGACTTGATGAGTAAATCACAAAGGGTGGCTTCCCAGGCATGCTTAGTCATAAATCATGGTTTGTAGATTGTTCGAAGCCATAGGTTTGAATCTGGATTTTTGGACAAGCCAAAATGGCTGAGTTGGTCCATCACAATCAGCCATCCATTGTGGTTGATAAGGCATAGTCGTTGGATGCACACAAGCTGCTGAACTAAACCTAAATTTAACACATTATGATTTAACATACGTTTGTACTTAGCCACCTGGACACTGGCCATTTCTGAGTCAGACGTAAATTTGGAATGGTATATAAATTTAGTGAAATAAGAGACCTCACTACGTAAAAGAGTCCCTGTGGATTTTACTCCGCTAGTCATTGCCGACCCTAGCAGGCGGTGCTCATCTCTGTATCAAGGCCATTGAGCCAGGGCTACCCAAAGACATTTCCATGGTCACATGGCCAGGATGATGACACCAAGCGCTGTTACCGTCCCACTTCTACTTGCATTTGATAGGTTGGCAGGAGCTCAGGTGAGGACGGGAGCTTACCCCGTCACACGGTACCCGGGTCTTAAACCTGGGCTGCCGGTTTTCCAGCCAAAAAAGCCCAGTGTCTTTAACCACTGAGCCACCACGCCACCCTAAGTGACCCCATTAGTCACTCCACTAGTGACTTATAATTTCTTCGTAACAGCCAACCCTCGCTGACAAGACCGAAAGTTTGGCCCCACTGTGCTGTTATTTTGGAAAACAGTGTTGGCTTCTGAAAGATCCTTTAAGTTACTAATGGGAAAATGCACTCTTGATTTTATTGAGTGACTACGGTGCATCCTTCACTTCTTCCAGACCGTTACTGGATGCAAAGGCAGATTAAAAATATAAAAGTTTTGCATACTTTGCATATACTGCACCGATTATAAATGTTCCTCTATATACCTATAAAGAAGCAAAAATGATTTTCTTGCAAATCTTTGTCCTCTTTTGATCAGAAATGCAATCCATCTCACCAGAACAAGTATAACTTATGATCAAGTGATCTGTGTGCCTGGTTATTCTCTCCATGTACTGTTAATAGCTCTGATCACATATCTCATGAAGACATAATGCGTTTTTTAAAGTGGTTTTGCTTCCATGCGGTACTGATGCAAACAGAAAGCACACTCACGCAAACTGAGCCATATCATTTTATAAACCATTGTTCCCTAAATAGTTGCATAACACTGGTGGTTTATTCAATAAACCATGATTCAATCTTAGCTTGGTATATTCCTGGAGAAAAAAATTGGAAGCTGTGGATGACTCTTCCTGGGAATCAAGTTAAAGAAGCAGCCTTTCTAAATGAAGAGGTCTGCTAAATGTTTCCAGGAGATGTTCTTTGGTGGGAAGAAAATGATGTCTCTCTAGCTATTTGTCATGATGTTAAACAGAGGGCTGACTGCTGATCATATATCATCATCAAGTAACATCTCACACTAAACAATAGGTCTGGCTGAAAACTGACATCAGCAGAGCCCTGTAGAAAATCACTGTGGCATAGATCTGTCCTGGCCATTGTCTCGGATGAACGTTTTGGAAAAGGAGAGCTTTTCTTCCACCCTGTAATGTGGAATCCATACAAGGAGAGCATGAATGTGACATAAAACAGATAACCACAAGCAGTTCCGGATTGCAATTCAGCGGGGAGCATATGTTTTGCATGCAGAAAATTCCAGATTTAAATCCTTTGCATCTCAGCAGAGCTCAGAATAACAGAATTAGAGAGATGGAAGAGACCTTGGAGGTCTTCTAGTCCAACCCCCTGCTCAAGCAGGAGACTCTATACCACAGGTGTCAAACTCGTCAAGTGACGTGTCATGACGTATCGCGACGTGTTTTGCCTTGCCGGAGCTGGGGTGGGCACGGCCTCCGTATGATACAACCGGCCTGTGGGCTGGCAGTTTGACATGCCCGCTCTATACCATTTCAGACAAATGGTTGTCCAGTTTCTTCTTAAAAGCCTCCAGTGATGGAGCACCCACTACTTCTGAAGGCAAGCTGTTCCACCCATTAATTGTTCTTGCTGTCAGGAAATTTCTCCTTAGTTCTAGGTTGGTTCTCTCCTTGATTCGTTCCCATCCATTGTTTCTTGTCTTACCTTCTGGTGCTTGGGAAAATAGGCTGACCCCATCTTCCTTGTGGCAGCTGACGGACTCTTCTCTGAAAACCTTGAAGAGCTGCTGATCAACTATTGTATTTGACCATGGATGGGATTTTCCAACTCATCAGCAGGGACAATGTTTGGCTGGGACATTCTGGGGGTTTGTCTCAGGACTAAATGAGACTAAACTGGAGTTTAACAAAATAAAGGTCTGACTTGATATATAAGGCAGTTACAAATCTGCTGCTTATCATGGAAATGGAGAAAGAACTTAAGAAATGAAAGCAACTATATAATACTATATTTACATTCACATTTTTATCTCTCTTCTTCCAAGGAAGGGTCTAGGCCAACTTGCTGTCGCCAACTCACCATGGGCCAACTTGCCATGGGATGAGTAATATTGAAGAAATGGAATAGAGTCATTAAAGAAAGGATGTAAAAGGAAGGACAAAATGAAACGTGAATGACAAAAATCAAAACCATTTTTAATTATTTTAAATAATTAAAACAAATTTTTGAATTGTCCCACAGCGAATTGGCTGATGGCTAGTTGGCTACAGCAGAGGTCCCCAAACCTTTGGGCACCAGGGACCGGTTTCATGGAGAAAATTTTTTCCACGGACCGGAGAGTGCGTGGTTTTGTGTGCTGCCTGCATCCCATGGATGGGGCTTTGCTTTTTCTGCAGACTGATTGCTGGCGTGCCATGGCCCAGTACCGATCCACGGACAGAGGGTTGGGGACCCCTGGGCTACAGAATGTCAGCCAGGGCGTGTTGTCCCTTTCCACCCAAGGAAGGCATAATGGGGAGGAGGGTTTTTAATTTCATTCCCTGAATAGTGTTTTCCCAAAACTCCCGTGAACTAAACTAGGGCGACTGTGATTTATTAGATGACCTTGAGCCAGTTCTTGGCTGGAGTCACACATGCTATTAAGCTGTGCTTTTTTTTCATCCTTGATTTGTTGGGTGAAAACAACCAGCTGGATTCACAACTGTGTGATGGACATACATTACTAATTTCTTTCGGCTTAATCTTTTCCTCCCACACCCTGGAAAAAAAAATAAAAATAAAGGTGGAGGGAAAAAGAAAGACTTCAGAAGAAAAGCAGTAAGGAGAGACGATAAATAATAAATAAATACGGCACTCAAAAGCCAAAATCTGTGATACCTCAACGTTGTTTCGGAAGAAAAGCTTCCACTTCATTGCCTGATAGGCATCATTCAGTCCCTATTAGTGCCCCTCTTTTCTTCACCCAGCTCTCCCATTTTTGCACCGGCATCTGTCTTCTTCTTCTTCTTCTTTTTTTTTTAAAGGTTAGAGTGGAATTCATCCTTCATGGACTACAGATCTTTGATGCTCTTTGTATTTCCCGAGATTTCTTTGTGGACATCTCCACTGCAGCTTTTCTCTTTGTGATGGATTAACCGGGAGATTTAGCAAAGGGCTTGCACCTTGAGAGAACAGCTTGTGCATTACAGAACCCAACACATTTCTTTCTCCAGCCCAAAGATATAATGTCGCCTTTGTTAAGTCTGGCCCGCAAAGCTGAGTTGAAGCCAAAGGAGGGTAAAAAAAAAAAAAAAAAAAAAAGCAAACAGAATTGCCGTTTCTGCAATTCCCCAGGACCCACGAAACGCTTTCTGCTTTGGGTACCAAAATAGTCATAACCCTAAACAGCAACAGTAATGAAGTGCCCTGATTTTTCTCATTCGTCACTTGCATCCTCCTGCAATCAGGGCAGGGATATGCATCCCTATACAGACATACACAGGGGCCTGAGCTGCGGCTGCGATAAATCAAAGGGAAACAGAGCCTGCCAGTTAGACTAAACAAGTGCATTTGCAAAGCTTGCTAGCCCTCATTAATCACCCTGACAGCTCTAAAAACACATTTCCCCTTTAATGACTGTATTTGGATAATCAGTGCTTTTTCCTTCTTGGTGAGGGTTTGAAGAAGGGACAGCTGGTGCTATTGCAGTCATTCACAAGGGATGGGGGGGGGGAGTGAGAGAAACAGGGTCAACCAGGAGTCAACCACAAAAGGCCTTTTGCAGTCCTGGTCCAGAACTCGGGACAGGGGTGGGATCAGCAGCTCTTTGCCAAGAGCTGGAACACCGAATGTGCCGTGTCCCTCTGAGCTCTCTAAACAACTGGCCCCAAAAGAAACAAGGACAACAAAAATAAAATGAAATAAAGACTTCCTGGCTGGTTTGGAGAAGCCTCTGTTTGCATTTAACTCAGAGGTGCTCAAAATGAGGTTCTCAGCCTGAAAATGCAGGCCTGCCTTCTGGAGAAAGAACACCAAACGCTGGTCCATATTGTGTCAGAACAAGGGAGAAGTGAGTCAGAAGAATGAAGGGGAAGCATAAGCAGAATGGCCCGGATTGTACAGGTAGCCCTTGACTTACGACCACAATTGGGATGAGAATTTATGCTGCTAAGCAAGGTGGTCATCTGTTATGGCCTTTTTGTGCCATGGTTTTTAAATGAATCCCATGGTCATTAAGCAAGTCTGGCTTCCCCCCATTGACTTTTCTTGTCAAAAGCTGGATGGGAAGGTCACAAATGGGGATCAGATGACCCCAGGAGGGTGGGACTGTGGGAAAGCTGCAATGATCATCATATGTGCGAGGACCAGCAGTAGGTACCCATTTTGTGTTGCTACTTTGAATGGTCAGTAAATGAATGGTTGTAAGTCAAGAACTACCTGTAGTTTGTGCCATGGCTTCACTTACTGCTTTAGGGATGGCAAAGGTATCAAAAGAAGATAGATAGATAGATAGATAGATAGATAGATAGATAGATAGATAGATAGATAGATAGATAGAAAGAAAGAAAGAAAGAAAGAAAGAAAGAAAGAAAGAAAGAAAGAAAGAAAGAAAGAAAGAAAGAAAGAAAGAAAGAAAAGAAAGAAAGAAAAACACCTTTTAGAGTTTCCTGGGTTGGAGACCCCTGAAGCATTTTTCAGAAGCAAACGTTTTTCAAAATAACGACAGTGATGGCAAACTTCCTGTCTTGTCAGTGAGGATTGGCTGTTATGGAGAAATTATAAATCACTAGTGGGGTCATTTATTTGTTTAATAAATTTATATGCCACTCCAAACATTTCTGACTCAGAAATGGTCAGTGTCCAGGTGGCTAAATACAAACGTAAGTTAAATCATAATGCGTCAAGTTTAGATTTAGTTCAGCAGCCACTCCCAAAAGCAGTATGTGAAGCTATGGCACAAACTAATATATATATATTTACTATATATATAGTAAAGGTTTCCCTGTCCAGTCATGTCCGATTCTAAGGCACGGTGCTCATCTCTGTTTCTTCGCCCAGGGAACCAGGGCTGTCTGAAGACATTTTCCGTGGTCATGTGGCATATAGCAATAGATCTGCTATTGATTGATTGATTGCCACATTTCAGAACCCAGAACTCTGTTTCATCTGAAGACTGCAATCCCACTCAGGTGGACAGAATCCATGAGCAAAAAACCCCCACAAAACACCTCCATCGATTCCCAGCACCCTCGCTGCCCCAGTGACAGGAAACCAAATCAAATCACGTGAAAAACTCGAGTGCAAGTTGTTAACTGCGGAATGATTAATCAAGTGCATCTCCTAGCCCTTATTAGAGGCGGTTTGGGCAATATCCAAGCCGTAAACTTGACAGGGAATTCTTTAATGCATTGGCAGAGCAATTGCTCTGCCGCAGATGAAATTGCAGCAACCTGGCAGGTTACAAATAACAATAAAAATCAGAATAGCGAATTCTTTAATGCATTGGCAGAGCAATTGCTCTGCCGCAGATGAAATTGCAATAACCTGGCAGGTTACAAATAACAATAGAATGGAGCTGGAAGGGACCTTAGAGGTCTTCTAGTCCAACCCCCTGCTCAGGCAGGAGACCCTATACCATCTCAGACAAGTGACTGTCCAGTCTCTTCTTAAAAACCTCCAGTGATGAAGCACCCACAACTTCTGAAGGCAAAACTGTTCCACTGGTTAATTGTCCTCACTGTCGGGAAGTTTCTCCTTAATTCCAGGTTGCTTCTCTCCTTGATTAGTTTCCATCCATAGTTTCTCGTCTTGCCTTCTGGTGCTTTGGAAAATAAGTTGACCCCCTCTTCTTTGTGGCCGCCCCTAAAATACTGGAATACTGCTATCATGTCGCCCGTAGTCCTTCTTTTCTCTAGACTGGCCATACCCAATTCCTGCAACCGGATAGCCTGCTCCGTAATGTTTTGTGATTATTCTCTGCCTGATGATGCAAGGCATAAGAAATGTCAGGGAAGAGCTGACCTGGATAAATTGAGGTTTTCTTTTGGGGGGGGGGAGCAAAGCCTTCCTTGGGTGTCAGATAGGAGATAGAGGAGCATGAATACTTTCAAAAGAGTGGTGTGGCTTGATGATTTAATAGGTCTTCCCCGATTGATCTCTGATGTGTCTAATGTCAAGAATGAACCACATTACTAATTTGGGAATGGGTGCCCTTTCGCTAAGAATGAGTCAGTTGCCCTTGTTATGGAGAGTCAGTTTGGTCTAGCGGTTAAGGCTAGGAGGAGGAAAGTATGTTGGATATGTTCGCTGTCTTGAGTGATTTGCAAAAATAACAATAATGGTGGTATACAAATGATTGAATGAATAAATAATTAAAATGTTTTTAGAGAAAACTCGCACGATGAGAACATGTTATCAAATAGCTCTGGATGAAGCTTTTGCAAATTGGTCCTTGATGCAGAACGTTGGAGCTAATGCATTCCATCTCATGAAATTTCCAGGTGGAACTGACCAGCCTTGACCAGCCACTTGGCTTTGAGGCAGATGGTTTCTGCCCATGGGCAATGCTTGCACAGTCTCAATACAAGGAAAATACTTGTAGCTCAGGGTTGAACTGTGGAGTCCTTGGTGCTCTCTGAGCTTGATTGTTTTCTTGCAGATGTTTCTGCAAGACGTTTCTTGCAGAGCCCTGAGGAGGTTACTTAGATTGGGTAATGAAATGTCTGCAAGAAAACTCACAAGAGCACCAAGGACCCATCGCTCGTACAATCTATCACTAAAGGGCCACAGAAGCAGCTGAAGTGAAGTGGTGCAATTGCTCCAACCGGGTAGGTCAAAATTTTGTGCTGCTTCCCTTCTTGGATCAGCTCTGATGGGATGGTCCGATTGCTGTGCTCCACGGCTATAAGCCCTTTTAATGCTTTCATGGCTTGTATATCTAGGCTGGTCTCAAAGCTAAGCTGGTCTTGTTTGATGCCACCTCTATCGTTTCTGCTTTCTCATATTTTTTTCTGCACCCCAAGCCCACCTCAGGTCTGTAAGATTCAGCACACCCTTCAGCTTGCTTGTCCAAAATGTCTAGCAGAAGGGACATAAGTAAAGGGTGGAGGGGAAAGTATTCATGAAAGGCTATTGGTGGGTTAAACTCCTTTCCCTAGTTTTTAAAGCAAAAAAAGCTCAACATTGTTGCCTCATTTACTGCCATGGAGGTACAGTGGTTCTTCTTCTTCTTCTTGTGCCATATCCGTTATCGGACGTTGGCGATCATGTTGGCGATCCTGTTTTTATCAGCAGCCGCACGAAAAAGTGCTGCTGAGTTTTGTTCAAACCGGTCCCTTAGATTTTGAAGCCATGATGTTCTTCTTCTGCCTGGACCTCATTTGCCTTCAATCTTTCCCTGGAGGATTAAATGGAGTATGCCGTATTTTTCTGGGTGTCGCATCACATGTCCAAAATATTCTAACTTTAATTTTTTAATTGTTTTGATGATTTCCCTTGGCTTTCTCAGGCGGCTTATCACCTCCTCATTTCTGATTTTGTCAACCCAGCTTATACGTAACAGCCGCCTGTAAATCCACATTTCAAATGCTTCTAGTCTCTTCAGGTGGCCTTCTGTCAGAGACCAACTTTCTACTCCATAGAGCAGGATAGAAAAAATATAGCATCTGACAAGCCTGATTTTCAGTCTTAGGCTTATGTCGTGACAGCAGAAGACCTTTTTCATTTTGAAGAATGCTGTTCTACAGTGGTTAGAATGCAGTATTGCAGGCTAACTCACTGCTCACTCCAGGAGTTCAATCCTGACCAGCTCAAAGTTGACTCAGCCTTCCATCCTACTGAAATGAGGACGCAGATTGTTGGGGGCAAAAAACTGACTCTGTAACCTGCTTAGAGAGGGCTGTAAAGTACTGTGAAGTGGTATATAAGTGCTATCTCTACCGTAGACAGCTGTAGCAAGGGGCATCTCTCCCTCCCTCCCACTTTTGCAACCCTGAATTAGATCATTTCCTCTCCTCAAAAATTCTATGATATATATTGCAGAGGTATTTCTCTTCCCCAGGAATAACTTAACAAAGACATTGATTTATTGCGTTTGCAGCTTGCTTTTACTCTGTGGAACTGGAGGTAGCAATTGGAGAGTTTCATACAGTTTGACGTCCCTGCATTGATCAACTCCAGATCTGTTTGGTGAAGCAACTGCAACTTACAGCTTTCACAATCACAAGGTTTGGAAGTTCCCATTCCTGAATATTAATTATCAAGAGCTTTTTGCCACTCCTGACTTTTTCAAACTGGACTTGGTTTGGTTAAAAGATTTTTTTTTTAATTGTTGCTTATTAGGCTATATGTCATCAAGGTTGGATCTCTGTTTATAAGAACAATTGGAAAGATTGGTGGCAACACGTTGTTAGCTTTTAGGTCCCAGTTAAACATAGATAATTTAGGTCAGGTTGATCATACCTGCATTCACGTAGTTCTCTAAGTTATGCGAATTGAGTCTGTCTGTCTGTCTATCTATCTAAAATTTATCATCTATCATCTATCTCCATCCATCCATCCATCCATCCATCCATCCATCCATCCATCCATCCATCCATCCATCCATCCATCCATCCATCCATCCATCCATCCATCCATCCTCTAATCTGTCTGTCTGTCTGTCTGTCTGTCTGTCTGTCTGTCTGTCTGTCTGTCTGTGTCTGTCTGTCTGTCTGTCTGTCTGTCTATCTATCTATCATCTATCTCTCCATCTATCTATCACTCCACTCCTCTCTCTCTCTCTCTCTCTCTCTCAACCTTGTGAAGTAAGCAGGCTGTAAAAGAGTGTTTTTGAATTGTGTTTTCTTCCCCATACAAATCACCATCATCTCCACATTCACACATTGTTTTAAACCAGCAGCTTTCAAATTCTGTGATATCATGATGAATTAAAATGAAAAATAAATGTGTGCAATCCCTAATGAATAATATTTAGGATTTTAGTGGACTTAGTGATACTCAAAAGCCTAAGCTTGATCATCATGCCATGTTTGGACACTTCTTGATTGCTCATGACTTCCCAGGGGGCCCAGGCAGATTCTCTGTGTTGACTTCCCTCCCTCCCTCCTTCGCTCTCTCTCTCTCTCTTAAACATCTTTGTTGCCTGTTTTTCTTCCTTTTCTGTCCTAAAAGCCATTCAGAGTCACCTTATAGGGGAGATGGCAGCATAAAATTTAATAGACAGACAGATATAGATGGATAGCTAGCTAGATAGCTAGATAGACGGATGGACGGATGGACGGGCAGACAGATTCTTTAGTTACAGCCAAGTACTCAGACCAGTTTTCTCATGTAGGTTTTGCAAAAAGCTCTTTATCATCCAAAGGAAGAACAATTAATCCTGACTAAAAATCTCAGAGTAAGGGAGTCAAACCACTTTGCTTTATAGCCCCCCCTTTTTTCCAGCAAAAAAAGGAGTATTAAATTAATAGCAACAAATGCAATTTCTTGATTTACCTCTTGCCTCCTGCCCCAAAGGGCATCAGCCCTCTTGTTGAAGCTAAAAGCAGTTCATATTTTTAAAGTACATCACATTTAAGCTCTTGAATCTGAAAGTGGCTCATATCTTGAATGAACTTGGTATTAAAGCTACCAGAACCGAACTGCAAATATCTGGATGTCTCACTAAGATGGCAAGAAATTGTGTAAAAAATAATCCTCTTTATTGCTCTCTAGTGGTCATCCATATTTTCCTTCCCAGCTTTAGGGGCCTCTATATATGTTCTTAAGAAATTTAAGAATTCTGCTAGCTTAGACCAAACATTTACCTAGTCTTGAGTTTTGTCTCTAAAATAACCAACCAACTATCTGTTACAAACCTCTAAGGAAATACAACATTATCCTTGTGCTAAATCCTTCGGGAATTGCTCTTCTGGGGCGTACTACTATTTCTGATTCTTGAGTTATAGCTAGGATGACCAATCGCCACTGACAGCTTTCTTTGTTACTGTGTAGCTCTCCATACTATAGGAGAGCCAATGTTATAGTAACTCCAAATGCTAAACGATGCTTAGCTGCTCACTAGCAAGGAACATGTGTAGATACAACGGATCAGCTGTTATTTTAGCAAACAGCCAAGGATTAAGGACTATCTGTTTGAGTGAGGAGTTGTCAAGACACTGGAAATCTCAAGACAAAGGAAATGTCATTATTTTTCTTTTTAAAAAAATACAGTACAAGGAAAGCTGGATTATATACAAAGAAATGCTAGAGGGTCTAGTTGCAGTGAAAAGACTTCTTGGGAAGCAGAACAGAACAGACGGAACGTTTTATTCCAAGCACCTGAATTTATATCAAAATAGCAACCCATTTTTTTCGCATATAATTTGTTTCATATCAGAGATGGCATCCATGGAGGAAAATGATTCCTAAATAAAGACATAACAACAAATCAATCAGAGTTGTTCTGTTGGCTCTTTATCAAAGGGGGGGAAAAGGCTGTGTTCTTGAAAGGTATCTCGCCCATGAAAACTTCTCACCTCTGAAACGTTATGCTAAAACTAAGAAAAACAGGTGCTCAAGGCCCCGTGAAATTTTTCATGGCACAGAAACTTGCTACAAGGTATTATTTCCAGCTCTGCGGTCTTTCTGGTGGCTTATTTTTACAGCTTCATAGACGTTTTTTAAAAAGCAGTGAATGAAATTGTACCCTTGCAAAAATAATTTACAACTGCACCTTAACCTCTGAAATTCTCCCAAGCGTACTTGTATTACCGACTGGAGAGAAGATTCGGCACACACATTGCCGTGCCAGATGTACAATTCAGACTTGAGAACTGATTTAAACTTTTTTTTGTAAGGAAGTTTCAGAAAACAGCGGTAGTCGCCTAACTTCTCGTTTGTGCTGCCCGCTTGACATCTGTCTGCAAAAAGCTCTGTGATAAATAGTAATCTTCCAGTATTTTATTAAGTATCTAGGATTAGAGACGTGCACGAACATGTGCAGGCTCACAGAAGATCAAATGTATTATTAGGCCACATGTCAAAACTAGCCAAAGTACAGCCTTGTCTTGTTCTACTTCCTTCTCCTTTTCCTTAGGAACCAAAACAGGGGATGAAGCAAAGAGAAATGGACTAGATTCTGTTAGTATTTGCAAACTGCAACTAAATCAGTCAAGTTTACCATAATAACACCAATAACAGCATCAGCGTTTGAACCACCCATCTGTTAACTCTTGTTTTTCTGAAAATTGTAGTCAGATCGAAAAGTAAATTCTGATAGGCTGAGGAAACCAGATCTCATTGAGCATCGACCAAGTGTACAGTATAATATCCATCTCTGAAAGCTGATACGGAACCCTTTTGCCCTGATCATAAAGTTCACGGAGGTTTTACTATCCCTAGTATTGAGGATGAAATGCCTGACTATAAATTTGCTGGAAAGCTCAGCTCAAAAGGAGCAACGGAGATCAGATCGCCTCTCCTGCCCGTTCTGCCTACAGGCCTCTCAAAGGCCTCTGCTTGGCTACTGCAGGAAATGGGATGGGAGACTAAAAAGGTATTTGTGCTGATCTAGCAAGAGTCTTCTTAAGATTTGTACTGGCTTGTTTCAAATGCACACTCTACTTGGCAGTTGAGTTGCTGAGAAGGCTAAACGCACGGTGGCCATTCCGCGGTCAAAGAACAAGCACTTCTGCTTTGTTTAGAACAGGGTGAGGCAGTCCTGAAACCCTCCGGAGGATCCGGACTTCAGTGGCCATCTGGACAGAAACTGAAAGAGCCCTGTGGATGAGAAGGTCATGGAAGGTGCAGTTCCAAACCTCTCTAGGGAGGGAGGGAAGGAAGGAAGGAAGGAAGGAAGGGAGGGAGGGAGGGAGGGAGGGAGGGGAAGGAGAAGAAAGAAAGAAAGAAAGAGAAAGAAAGAAAGAAAGAAAGAAAGAAAGAAAGAAAAAGAAAAGAAAGGGAAGAAAGGAGGAAAGGGAAGGGAAAGGAAATCCCTTCTGTAACTGAATTTAGTCCAAGCTATGGAGGAATCATTGCAGACAACAGCTTGCTCTGCAGAAAGTTCCTTGGTGTTATCTTATCTTTTTCAAGGTGGCTAAACAGACAGTTGGCTGAGCTCATGTAACTCCCCTACATAAGCCCTCAATTCCTGAATTCCCACAACATTCCATCAATCATATTGCAGCACAACCTGATTGCCTGTCACACAACATGCTAAAACGATGGTTGGGGCTCCCAAGCGTGTTGAACTAATTAATCTCATTTTATCTTTACTTAAAGATATGTTGCTAGCCCAATTAATGGGGCAGTCTCTGAGAATTAAAAACGAATATCACCTACGTCGCTAGATAATGGGCCACATTTGCGAGTAGCTATAAACTTGAGCTTGAAGCTCTCCAGCATTTCACACAGTCATCTTTTATATCTTTGAAAAGTCACCTTTGAAACCAAGCACTTATTCTCATTACTCCTGTCCCCAACCATATAAACAGAAAGTAGTTTCATCTGACTTCATTAGCAAGGCAATACCGTTTGAAATATGGCACTCCCTACTACAAGTATTTAAAATGTTGATGGAAGAACCCTCATCACTCAACCGTAGAACCTCTGCTTTGTATGAAGTAGATTCAGAGTTCAATTCCTTTCATTTCCAGGTTTCGCTAAAAATAATCCCTATTTGATACTCTACAAATTGGTAGATCTTATTCAATCTGAGTTCACTCTAATGTGTGGATATAAATTTCAGTCTTTGCCACTGAGAATTCTGGGAGATAAGTCAACACATTTGGCAATGCCCAGGTTGTGGAAGGCTGGTATAAACAAACCTGAGCACTGAGAACCATCCTAGATGGATAATGGCGGTTACTACCATTCTTACAGATTGACATCCACAATTACCTCCAATAAAACCTGTTAATCTTAAGTCCCTTTTTGCGTCTTAAAAAGCAAGACCATCCTCCAGGTCATCAATTAGCTCCCGGGAGAAGTGTTGATATGGCGGTAGTTTTTCAAATGCTTGAAAAATTATCCAGGTTGAAGCCTCCTTAAGGTAGAGGGAGAGAACTTGTAGTTCTCCGGATGTTGATGGACGTCCAACTCCTAGCAATCTTCATTACTGGCTACCCTGACTGAGGCTGCTGAAAATGGCATTTTAGCAGCATCCCAGCAGCCTTCAATTTCTCCACTCTGAATTGAGGCTACTCTGAATTAAGTAGCCTCAAAAAAAAAGAAAAGAAAAAAAAAGAAAAAGGTCCCGTTCTGGTGAAGAGCAAATTTATGACCAACTTACAGCTGGATCTACTTTGTTGTCCCTGCCTACCTGCTCAGGAAAACAAAGAAAAGATGGAGATTCTTACAAGCATCCTTCAACTGTGGTAGAAGATACTCCGTCCTGCAGTCTAACTCCTGGCAGAAGACCTAGCAGGTAGGGGCATTATGGACTTCCAATACACCTGGACTGGAAAAGCTGTTTCTTGCACAATGCACAAAAAGCAGACGGGTATCATGGGAGAAGTAAAAGAACACCCAAACAAAACTTATTCAACTGACTCACCGCTAGATATCCCCAGTGCTGAGCTCCCTTCCGTCAAATGCAAGTGCCTTCCCATTTCCCACAGGCCAGGCACCCCAGAGCTGAGGCTTGCAAATCATCCCCCAAAAGTCCCAGTTTGCCTATGACATGGAAACCACAGGGATTGTCTATGGAGATCCTCAGTCATCCAGGTCATAGATGTCCCAAAGGTGCTTTTTCAAAAGGCAACTGGACTTTTGTTTTTCCTTGAAGACATTTCGCTTCTCATCCAAGAAGCTTCTTCAGTTCTCCACCATTTAGTCAGAACGGAAGAAGCTCCTTGGATGAGAAGCGAAACGTCTTCTAGGAAAAACAAAGTCCAGTTGCCTTTTGAAAAAAAGCACCTTTAGCACAAACCCAAGGGTTATGCTGGGAAAAAGGCTGACTTTGCACATCCCAATGTGCTTTAGTGCAAAAGCCAACTAGTGCCGTGGCCTGTACTCTGGTCAGGGAAAGGAAAATGAAAGGACACCCCAAATGAGATTTTAAAATGTTGCGGAATGATCTGAGACTTGGGGCAATGGATCCAGAGGAGAAGAAGGAGGAGGAAAAGTGAAAAATATATACATCCCCTCCCTTCTGAGTTCTCAAGATGTCTTGCAGTGGATGAAGAGGGACTCTTAAAAAAAAAAAAACTGAATTAAAATCGTAACAGCAGAGAGGTAAATCCTTCAGCATTTTGGTGCCTTTGGGAAAAATGTGCCAAAGTCCTGATAATAAAACATTGTTCTTAGCACGGGTGTCTATCCACAACCATAACGGCATTCTCAGAGGATGCAAAAGCGTTTACTTTTCTCCACCACTAGGTGGTGCTGCAGCCTTTCCATGCTCCATTTCCCAGGAAGGTTTTTCAAACCCTGTTTTCTCTCTCTCCCCCCCCCCCCTTTAAAAAGTCTTTCCTGGACTTCAATTGGTATATATTTCCTATAATGAGAACTCGCCACTCCACCGAATAGAGTTAGCTCAAGAGAAACACTTAGCAGAGAGAGCAGCTGCAGGCAGACTTTACCCATTCAGCAGAATGAAGCATTCAGATTGCTGAGGTGGCAGCCGCGGACAATAAGGAACACAAGTGGTGCAGCAGGCACATTGCTTTGGAACATCCCCCCCTCCCTTCTGATTCTTGCAGAAAGAAAGGTAGCACATCAGAGACAAAGGTATTATGTGGGTCTGTCCTGCTGGCCAGGGACCCAATGCTTCTCTTCCCCTGCAATTCCCGGCCAGAACAATCTTGCCTCGGTTTCCCCCACGCAGAGGCCAGAGACTCACAAGCGGCCTTCCCTTCTCGGAATGGCAGACCGAATCAGCTGTGCTTGCCCAATGCACTAAATCACAAATCGCAACCGGATGAACAATAGGCTGGGCTTGATGACTGGGATCTCCACTTCCACCGTTTTCAGTCATCTTAAAAACAAAGGACTTGGTTCATGGTTTGGCCATCCTTCGGACTGTTGTCTTTGAATTTTCAAGGCCAGCCAGCCAGCCAGCCAAGGGGAAGGTGTAACGCAGGAAGGCGAAGGGAGAATGCAAAAGAGCACACGCGATGGGGTAGATATAGCAAGTATTCATTTATTAACAAAATAAGACTTACCAGGAGGGAGTTTTATTCACTCCAAAAGATCTGCAGCCTTCCGTGCTGCCTTAGTTCTGGAATTTGGGGAGGGGTCGCCGCACCTTTAACAGCTGTTCCATTCCCACAGGTCAAGAGAAAAGTGGGCGATAGGGTCATTAGGAAAGAAGGGGGAGTGGGTTTTTTTTTTCCTTGGTTGATGGGGTTTTTTTGGTACGTAGATTTGAGCCTACAGACGAAAGATTAGAGAGGCCCCCAAGGGCCACCAGCTAGACTTGACCGATCCAGCTTGAAACCAGACTGAGCAAAAAAAAGTTCTCCGAGTTCCTCATTTGGCGTATAAGAATCTTGTTCTCTTCCAGTCCCTCAAGGATGCTTGCTAATTTCCTTAAAATTCAGGTCTTTTGAAGAGAGAGAAAGCGGGGTGGGTGGGTGGGTGGGTGGAGTGGAAGGAGGGGAGAGAACAAAAAGAAAAAAGAAAAGAAAGAAAAAAAGCCAAAGCAAAAATAAAATAAAATAAGTGTGGAAAGCTTGCACGCGCCCTCTTTTATGGGAAGGAGCTTCAGTTTCACCCCGAAAATTCCAGTGCTTGAATGCTCTCCTTTTTGTTTAGGGCATCTGAGGGCCCAGGAGATTTGGTTTCTGCAGAGGAGGCAGGACGATGGGTTCTATGCAGTACCCCAACCAAGCTCTCAGCACTGCCAGCCCAATGCCAGCAGCATCCCAGTCACAGGGTGGGTCCGACCACCACCCCTCCTTCCGCTTCTGCAGTTACAACAAAGCCTGCAATTAATTTCCCAGCCAACCTGACCTCCCCATTCCTCTTTTCTTTCTTTCTTTCTTTCTCTCTTTTCTTTCTCTTTCTTTCTTTCTTTCTTTCTTTCTTTCTTTCTTTCTTTCTTTCTTTCTTTCTTTCTTTCTTTCTTTCTTTCTTTCTTTCTTTCTTTCTCTTTCTTTCTTTCTTTCTTTCTTTCTTTCTTTCTTTCTTTCTTTCTTCTTTCTTTCTTTCTTTCTTTTTCTTTCTTTCTTTCTCTCTTTCTTTCTTTCTTTCTTTCTCTTTCTCTCTCTTTCTTTTTCTCTTTCACAAGACAAAAAAATCACACACCCAACTTTCCAGTTACTATACAAAAAGCCAAAGAAACCGAAACCAAGAATAGAATCAAACTAAAAAAAAAAAGTGTGTGTGTGTGTGTGGTGGGGGTAGAAAAAAGCAGGGAGAAGGAAGAAAAGCATTTTGCTGAACCATCATGCCAGGTGCTCCCTGTGGATCAGAGCAAAATTTTCTTTAAAAAAAAAAGCAATATTTAAAAGGGGGGGGGGAGGGAGAAAAGACAGGAAACTTTCCCCTACCCCCCCCCCACCGGATGGACACAAACATTTTGCTTTTAAAAAAAAAGATAAAAGAGTGGGTCAGATTTTGGAGAGGAGGGTGGGGTGGGGGGGGACATAGACGTTTGCATACCATTGATTCATTGGTGTATTAATGCACTTATTTTCCCAGCTTTAAGCTAACATACAGGAAATAAATACACACTCCGGAGGCGAGGCGGGGTCGCCAGAGAGGGCAGCGGCTGCTGGAGTTACTGATATCCAAGTGCAGAGGCTGAGGTTAGTCTTTGGCCATAAAGGGCGTAGGGGGAGTAGTAGGGTCCAGCTGCAGGCAAGGAAGCGACCGGCAAGGACCCCGCCGTCGGCAAGTGGCTTTTGCCGTAGGGATGATAGCGGTTTAGTCCCAAAGTCTGCGGGCTTCTCAAGGACAGAGATCCGGGTAAGGAGCCGGGGCTCCCCGGGCCGGCAGGCGGCAGGTGGAGGTGGCAGGACGCCCCAGAGCCCAGCCCTGAGGTAGGATAACCAGCCAGAAGTTTTTCCGCCCCGGGCAGAGTCGTGTGAGTCCTTAAATGGGCCAGCAGTTCCTCGGAGGTGGCAAACCGCTTGTCGCAAGGTCCGCCGGCCGAGACCCAGTTGCATATGTGGGGCAGGGCGTCGTTCTGCAGCATGAAGCCGTAGGTGTAGAGCGAGTGGCCGGAGAGGCCCGGCGTGGCGCTGGAGGACAGGGCGCCATGGAGCGGGTGGGTGGGGTACACCAGCGGGTAGGCGCTTTTCAGGCTGCCCGGGTCGTGGACGCAGCTGGAGCAGTTGCTGGTGCCCAGGTGGGAGGCGGTGTGGTAGCTCAGGCAGTAGGGGTCTCGGCATAATCCCTGCATGAAGGAAGGCGGGGAGGCCCCCGTCAGCGGGCTGGAGCTGGGCGGCTTTCCCGGGAGCCCCAAAGCCCCCGGCAGTTGGCTGCTGCTCACCAGGCTGGGCTTAGTAGGATCCAAGCCGGGCACGAACTGGGAGGGATAACCCGCGTACGCTCCCACGATGGAGCCGTGGTAGCCAATGCCGGAGGGGGGCAGAGGAAACACCGAATGGCCCGGCTTGTAAGGAGACACCGGAGCCACGTGGCCCGCCAAGGCCGGAGGTTCGGACTTGCGCCCCGAAGACGACTCGCTTTGCGCCCCGGGCTCCACGCTGCCGGCGCCCGCGCGGCTCCCTCCGCCGCCTCCTCCTCCTCCTGGCGCGCCGTCTGGGCTGGCTTTGGCCGCGATCTCCGACTCCTTCTTGTCGTCGGGGCCTCGGCAGTCCGCCTGCTGCGGGGAATTGCCCCTCGAGCCGGCCGGAGAGGAGGAGGACGAGGCGGTGGACGACGACGAGGCGGCGGCCGAAGCGGCGGAGAGCGGAGGGAAAGGCGGGCAGGCGGCGCTGGGAACTCGGAAGCCGTTCTTCTCCGCGCCCGACCCGGCCTGGCTCGGCGGGAGGCTGCCGTCCTTCCGCGGATCTCCCCCGCCGCCTCCGCCTCCGCCGCCTTTGGAATACGGCTTGAAGCTCGACTTATCCTCGGCCGGCGCGTCGCCCAGTTGCTTGACGAGGGCGCTGCCGGCTCCGGCACCGGAGGCGCGGCCGCTCGACTCCTTGTCCGACCCAGACAGCCCGGCGGCCGCGCCGGAGTTGAGTTTGGAAGCGGGCGGCGGATCCGGCTTCCCGATCTGCGAGCAGGTTTGCGCCAGCAGCGCTAAGGGGCTCTTCTTCGCGTCCAGCTATGGGGAGGAAGGAGAGAGGAAAGGCGAGTGAGAAAAGCTGGGCGAGGCAAGGGGGTCCCGGGGCGCACCAGAGCCCGCATCTCCCGAGGGACGAGAGTTTCCAGTCCGGTGGCTGGAAGTTCCCCGCCAACCGTCCGTCCTCCAACCTAGGAATTGCTTTTTCCCCCCTCTCGGGCTTTTCCCCGCTTCTCATGCCCGCTGTAAGGTCATCCGCGATACGGGTTCGGCGCCTTCCGACGTGCAGCCGCCCCGCTCCGGAACCCGGAGTGGGAGTCGGTGGACATAAGTCCCCTTCCCTCCCTCAAAAATGGGACCTTTCCTCTCCCCGGGCTAGTTTGATATCACCCCCTCTCTGCACGCACCCCTTTGCACCCTTTTCGAAGCGGTAGAATTAAACGGCGGCGCAAAGTTGGGGAAGGAGATGCCAAAGACCGCAACGCACCTTTCTTTCTTTCGTCCGCCCGCCCCTCCCCCCCTCCCAGTCCTTGAGTCCTTGCCATCAACAGGCCAGCCAGCCAAATCAGCCCGGGCTTCAGGCTCGCTCGCAAAAGCGGGCGCCCTCCGCCAGCCGTCCACAAAACTGGGGCGCCTGGAAGTGGGGAGCAGAGGTCCCCGAGCCAAGGGGGAAAGGAGGTCGAGGTGGGGCTCCGGGAAGCGCCGCGGAAAGGGGTGAAGGGTGGGGGAAATGAGATGGGGCGCCCGGGGAAGCAGCCGAGAGCAAGGAGTTGGGAACGCGCGCCGTGGCCGAGAGGCAGCCGAAGCGGCGGCCGAGAGCGAGGGCAGAAGCGGCGGCGGCGGCGAGAAAGGCCCAGCTTTGGCGGGCGGCTGTGCGGGCCAAAGGAAGGAGGCTGGGACTTGGCACTGACCTCGATGGGGCTGACGGGCGTGGAGGAGAGCGGCTGCAGATATTCCGGGTGCAGGAGGTGACCGCTGTGGGCGCTCAGCATCTTCAGGATCCGGATGGGAAGCCGGTTCGCCTGGCGCAGGGGGTCCTCCGGAGACAGGTGCGAGAGCGCCGGGCAGACGGCTCCGGGTGGCTGGGCTGACCAGGCGGCGGCCGAGCCTTCTCCTCCGCCTCCTCCTCCTCCTCCGCCGCCGCTGCTGCTGCCGCTGCTGGGCGATGTCCTTGCGTTAGATCCAGCGGGCGAACCGCCGCTCATTTGGGGGAGCGAGCCGGGCAGGGCGGGGGTGGGGTAGGGCAGGGCTGGGGAGGGGGAAAAAAAGGGGGGGAGAGGCAAGCTCCGCAGCGCGAAACGCCGGTCGGGGAAGCGGCGGCGGCGGCACCAGCAAGGACGACCGCACCGGCCCCAGCGAGAGACGGAGGGGAGGAGGGAAAAAAAAAAAGCCCTTCCTTTCCCCGAGCCGCGCGTCTAATAGCTCCGGTCTGCAGCACACTTCAAAGGCACCGGCCCTGCCCACCAATCGGGGACGTGCCAAGGACCTCGGGGGCGGGGCCATCGGCCGGTGGGAGGAGCTTAGCCTAGTGGAAAGATGAGAAAGTCACTTTTGAATCTCCTCCTCCTCCTCCTCCTCCTCCTCGGGAGCGCCTGGGCATCTCGGAGGCCGGCGCAGCGACGCCTCCCCGCCCGCCTGGTTGCTCGCTCTGCTCTGTCGCCTGCTGGCGCAAAGGGGTCGTCGGCCCGGCTCCCGATCCCGGGGAGGGGGAGCGGGGGGGGGAGAGGCCGTGTGGCAACCGAGGCTGGGTGGGAGAGCGTGGAAACTCTTCTTTCTCCCCCCTTGCCCCCTCCCGATCCCGAAACATCCATTCAGATGCGTTCTACTCTCTCTCTCTCCCCCCCCCGTATACAACACACACACACACACCTTAGTATACAGGAGAGACGCACCCAAACCCTCACTGTTTGGCATAAGAGAGCAGAGGGGGTGGAGAAGAGGAACAGGAGCGGCGTGCTGCTGGCTTTTCCTGGCTTCCTTTCCAGGTGAAAGGTGCTGGATTCAAAGGTATTCCTAGCCCAGGAGGCTAAATTCTGCAGGAAGCCAAGTTTGGCCATCTTTAGTTCCGGCCTTAGGCGTGACTTTGAAGGGTAATCCGTTGAGCCTGTGGCTGGTGGGTCTCAATAAAGGCCGCCTTCTTCCACCCCAAATTTCATTTTATTTAACTTACTTTTATTAGATTTAGAAAGTTGCCCAACTCCTTAAAACTTGGTTAGGTTTCCCTCTCCAGTAGATTTCCTTATCTTTCTCACGATCAAGGTGGAATCTTGCCCTAATTGCCTTATTTCACTCATCCTCATCCTGTAGCCTCCGTTTTCCAGGATCCTTTCTCGGCTATGACGCGTCAGTTACTCATGTCCCCCCCCCCTTTTGTTAGAATGCTGGACCACTTCTCAAAGCTAGAACTTTTTCTCTACCTTACCTGATGCTACTGTGTTTTTAAAATTTATTTATAATTGCCTAAATTCTTCACAATGCTTGATATGATCCCACCGTATCCACACCATACATTGGATGCGTATTGTCATCAGCAAATATTTTTTTCTCACTGTTGCTCCTCAAGAAAGAAGACCGAAGGACCTCTTCAGGGGTGTGTCACTGTGCACTTTTCCATAATTTCAATTAATCTTTATTACAGTCACAGCATCAGCAAAGCTTTCCATATGTTGAACTGTTTCATCATTTGAACATCTGGAGGTCCACCACTTTGCCTTCAAAGGTGTTAAATGCCAGGGTTGGAGATGCATTTTTGAGAGTTAGTTCTTGTACTTGACAGGAACAATAACAATAACAATAACAATAACAATAACAATAACAATAACAATAACAATAATAATAATAATAATAATAATAATAATAATAATAATAATAATAATAATAATAATAATAATAATAATAATAATGTTGGAAGGGACCTTGGAGGTCATCTAGTCCAACCCCCTGCTCAGGCAGGAAACCCTATACCATTTCAGACAAATGGCCGTCCAGTCTCTTCTTAAAAACTTCCAGTGTTGGAGCATTCAACGCTTCTGGAGGCAGGTTGTTCCACTGGTTAATTGTTCTAACTGTCAGGAATGAGAGTTACCCAAACAGTAAGCAGATCAGACTGTTACTTCCTTCACAAAAGAAGGAAACTTGACCACTTTACACTGAAAACACACACACACACACACACACACACACACACACACACACAAGGAAATGGATCAGAGTTTTGTTGCCCTAAAATTAATGAATACTATTAACCAGCACTCCTAGATGCTTGATTAACTCTTTCTGGTCTTGATTGCAAGGAGGAAAGTGTAACTGCAGAATTATCAGCTCCCTCTCCGCCCTATTTCCCTTCCAGTAATAAGCTACGGGCTATTCAATCTAATCAAAAGGTAACATGTAAAGTCTCTGTTGAGTCAGGCTCAGTTCCTGGGAACTGTAGAGAGGGGTCCAGGTTCTTTTCATGGTAATTGATACAAAACTGCTTTGATCTTTGTGGCTCTGGGAATGTTTTGTTTTTTTTCCCCTTTCAATTTCTCAGTCCACCTCACAACTTGGGGTGGTATTTCATCAACTACCAGCGGAAGTCTGATTCTGCTGCTTTTTCTTTCTTTTTTTTTAAAGCTGCCAAGGTTTAAATGTAACAACCGTATCAGTGGTCTCTACCAGAGGCAATTAAAAAATTCCAGCAAACCTTATGTTTCCTCAAATAAGGACATAGGGACAAAGTAAGAATTCAACCAGAGCTGCTGCTGCTGCTGCTGCTGCTGCTGCTGCTGCTGCTGCTGCTGCTGCTGCTGCTGCTCCTCCTCCTCCTCCTCCTCCTCCTCCTTCTTCTCTTCTCTCCTTATTCATCTTCTCGTTCTTATTTTCTCTAATTCTTCTTCTTCTTCTTCTTCTTCTCTTCTTCTTCTTCTTCTTCTTCTTCTTCTTCTTCTTCTTCTTCTTCTTCTTCTTCCTTCTTCTTCCTTCTTCTTCCTTCTTCTTCTTCTTCTTCTTCTTCTTCTTCTTCTTCTTCTTCTTCTTCTTCTTCTTCTTCTTTCTTCTTTCTTCTTTCTTCTTTCTTCTTCCTCCTCCTCCTCCTCCTCCTCCTTTTCCTCTTCCTCTTCCTCTTCCTCTTCCTCTTCCCTCCCTCCCCCCTCTCTCTTTTGTAATAGTTTTCTTCTTTTTAAGTGGGTAAGTCTGAAGGCAAAAATAGGAGTGGGGTCTCTTTTTATTACAGAAACACCTTTATGTTCCTCCCATCTCCTCCCCTTCTCCCAGTAGACCAGGGGTCTGGGAAAAAATATCTTTCAACAAGTTTCTTCTCTCAAGAAGGCTATAAATTTATGTTGAGGTTCACATGAAGCCATCCAGCTCTTAATTTACATTTTTGAAAAATGCCAGCATTATCTTTGGGGGGGGGAGGGTGCTACTAACTCCCATTAGCACATAACAAGTCCAGGGAAAGGGCAGTTGGATTTAAGAAGCCTGGGATGACAGAAAAATCTGTACATAACAAGGAAATGAAAAGACACCAAACGCTATGTCATTTTTTGTGGGCCAGTATGAAATTCTTCAGGGCTGCAGGGGAAAAAGTAATCATGGCTTTCCAGATAATAATTCAGTGCAGAGATAGAATCAAGTAATGGTCAGGCAGATTGATGAGCATTGCAGACAAGCAGAAAGAAAGCACGGCTGGCCTCAAAAAAGCATTGCTACAGGAAGAGCAAAAATATCAACATAAATCATCCATGTGGACTAGACATTTTTGAAGAAATTCAGCTGGGAGATACTTTACTGCATGAACCATCTCCTTGAAAGAAGACTGCAAATCAACAGAAGATCTGGTGAAGATCAGCAGACCTTAATCTCCTACCTTCCTTCCATTATTGTAAGTGGGATTTGTGGCGGGGGAAAAATTAGTTATTTCTCACTATCCATCTTCCTAACAACAGCGCTCCTGTTCAGTAAGCCAGCCACATTTCGTGTCATGATTTGACATTCCCTTCCCTTCCAACAAAGGGAAATTTTCCATTTCCTTGTTATGTACAGATTTTTTTTATGGCCTCCCTCCCTGGCTTCCGAAATCCAACTGTCCTTTCCCTGGACTCGTTATGTGCTAATGGAAGGTTAGTAGCACCCCCAAAGATAATTCTTACCTTTTGCAAAAATGTAAATTAAGAGCTGGATGACTTGTGACCTGCGGACTTCACGTGAACCTGGTTTTCTTTTCTAAATATGTTCAGTACTATTGTAGCTACTTATCACACTCACCCCTTGGACTGGATTACAGGGTGGTGTTGGTGTCATGTTTAGGTTTCAAACATTTCAAAAGCTATCTGGAGTCAATAACATACATAGACACAAATGAATACATAGAACAGTGGTTCTCAGCCTGTGGTCTGCAGACCCGGGGGGGGGGGGAACGCAATGTCATCACAGGAGGTCTGCGAAGTCTTGAAGAAATTTTATTATTTAAATCTCAAGTTATGTCTTGGGAGTCTGAGGCCATGGTCCATGGCCACAAAAGGTATTTAAAGGAGGTCCATAGGGAAGAAAGAGAACCACTGACGTAGAGAATAGAAGCAATAGTGCAGCATCCTATCCATAATGGGAGGAATCCTTTTCCCAGAAGAATTCCTAAATAAGTAGAAATTGACCACCACCACCCCCATGCCTAAAATAAGAGGGCATTCTGTGGATGCCCAGATATGGTCCCATTCTTGCTTCCTGTTGGGTTTTCTGTGAATGTAGACTTTAAAGCAGAACTTTGGAACAAAACAAAACAAAGCACAGAGAGTGGAGTGTAGGAAGAAGGTGGGCCTTAAATTAGCCTGAGTTTTTAAGGGAGGACTTGAAGAAATAGCACCATATACATCTTCAAGCATGAGTTCCACTAATGGGAGGAATAATAAAGGTGGATGTCATTTAATGACTCCTCTGCTTAGCAACTGTATGAACTTATGATGGTGCTGAAATAGTAGCATGGTGAGTGGTCCTCGCACTTAATGGTTATCACAGCATCCCTGTGGTCATGAGATAGAAATCCAGGTGTTTCACAGCCAGTGCTCATTTACAAGCCTTGCAGCATCCTGTGGTCGATGTGATTGCCATTTGTGTGCTTCACAACGGGCTTCCAACAAGCAGTCAACGGAGCAGTTGGAATAAAATTGCAAGCTGTGTTCATGTGAGGTCTCACTGAACACCCCAGGGTGACTCATTAATGACCGAACGGGAAATGACATTGTAGGTCCAATGCAGATATATGATTTTTCACTTAGTGACTGTGTCACCGGTCACCCTTGTGGTTACTAAGTGAGGACTACCTGTATTGGATTGGAACCAGATTTAGCCACACTTGGTTTCCGACCCCACTAAAAATTCATGGAGTTGAAGTCAACCATTTCTGCGGATCTGCTCTGAATGTTGTGTCTGATGCCAACCCCTCATCCTCAATATTGGCAGGATGACATCTGGAATGCTGTGCTTGGTAGAATTTCTTCCTAGTGGAAGTTGTGGGAAAAACCCCAACAATTTCTTTCAACAACATTGCTTCAGAAAGATTCTTCGTATCTCATATCGGGACCACAAGGAAATTCTACAAAGAAGTAATTCCTGAAGGCTCTCTGAGATAGTGATAGAAGGAAGAATGTGCTTTGTTGAACCTGTGCTCTGCATGAGTGACCATAGACAACAGTCAATTGGATACCATTTGATTGGATACCAGGCCATGGTGACACAGTGGTTAAAATGCAGTATTGCTGGCTAACTCTGCCCACAGCCAGGAAGTTTGGTCCTGACCGGCTCAAGGTTGACTCAGCCTTCCATCCTTCTGAGATTGGTAAAATGAGGACCCAGATTGTTGGAGGCAAGATGTTGACTTTGTAAATCACTTCGAGAGGGCTGTAAAGCACTGTGAAGCGGTATATAAGTCTACGTTGTATTGCTATGGCAACCATCATGGTGAAAAAGAGGAAGGCCAAAAAAATCCTGCTACCAAACATTTCAGGAAGACCTGAAAAATCTGAACCTTAAATGGAAGATACCAAGACTGTAAATGTGGACTGAGAACTGTGGAGTCCACTTTTAGCCCAAGGTGCTTGGGACAAGACATGATAGTGATGATGATAATGAGGGCGGAAGTTGTGCTGACGGCGGCGGTGGTGGCAAGGTTTCCATCTTCTCAAACCTTTTGCTTTCCTTTTCTCTTTTGTCTTGCTCTGAAAGGGACCTTTTTTGTGATGGTTCAGTCGTAGGTGGTTTTGAGAATCACAGGTTCAGTCAGATGTAAGTGGCAGGGACCGGAGATATGGATTGATCCAATCTGTGAGAGAGCCAGCAGGAAAAAGGGAGGGGGGGAAAAATAAAAGTACATTTGGGGTGATGTCACGGCTGCATTGTAATAAAAACACCTAACAACTGGACTACAAATGCAGCCCGATCTGGAATAAATTACCCTCTGAAACTTCAGTAAACCTGCCACCGTGAGATTGGCGTGGCAGACCAGTAACAGACTTCTAATTCAGATTGTTTGACAGTTCCCCATTTCCTTTCATGTCCTTCTAAGTGATATTGTCAGATTTGCCAGGGGAATGTCGCTTGGCCATTGTTGGACTGAGAGGGAAAGAAACAGGCTTCTGGGTGAATTTTCCCAACAGTTGAGTCGATATTTCACAGAACTCTTTCCAAACTTTCCATCCTAGGGTTTCTTATCTTCATTTCCCCCTCCCTCCCCCCCCAATCATGGAATAAAAGTTTTGGGTTACAGCTACCTCAAGAGGGGAAAAAAAAAGAGTCCTCAGAGCAGAGCAAGCAAGTGTATAATTAATCATATTAGATGCTGACAGATGCTTTAGTTTGCAACAATATTGGTACTATTAACTATGTATGGCCACTCATTACAGCCACTGCCCACGTGGTTGGATTCTGGGAAGAGAACTTGGCAGCCCTTCTCTTAGCCAAGGAGGCTTGTCGGCATCAGGTACCACTTTCCCAACCATCATCCATCACCCCTCATGTCTGATGTGTCCATTCCATCTTCGGAGATCTTTCCCAAGTCAGACAACAAGCCTTTATTTGAAGTGAATGGCAAAAGGGAAATGGATACACACACACACACACACACACACACACACACACACACACACACAATCACCAACAATATTTGTAGCTCAGAGTTGAAATGAGGGGTCCTGTTCTCTGTGCTTGGCTATTTTCTTGCAGACGCTTCATTACCAAACTAAGTAACATCATCAGTGGTAGAAGAGAGTGGGGTATTCTGGGAGAAGCTGGGGCCATTTTGCTTCCTAAATAAAGCTCTGCAAATTCCCCCCCCCCACCTCCACCCTCCCCTGAAAAAAAAAGAAAGAAAAAAAAAGGAGAGGAGGAATAATAATAAAACCAAAGTAACCGTCAACAGAAGCTGTTACCCATATATTTTAGCCACGACTCTTCCAACTCAGGCTAGTGTCGGCTGGAGTAAAATGTCATCAGAAGATCAAAGATGAGTTGATGAATATTTAGGGAAATTGTTGCTGCTGCTGCTGCTGTTCCTTGAAATATGTACAGGTAGTCCTTGACTTACGACCACAACTGAGCCCCAATTTTCTGTTGTTAAGTGAGACATTTGTTAAGTGAGTTTTGCCCCACTTTATGACCTTTCTTGCCCTGGTTGTTAAGTGAATCACTGGAGTTGTTAGTAACACGGTGGTTAAGTGAATCTGGCTCCCCCGTTGACTTTGCTTGTCAGAAGGTCGCAAAAGGTAATCACGTGACCCCAGGACACTGCAACAGTCCTAAGTACATGCCAGTTTCCAAGCATCCGAATTTTGATCATGTGACCACAAGGCTTCTGCAACGGTCATAAGTATGAAAAATGGTCATAAGTCACTTTTTTTTTTAGTGCTGTTGTAACTTTGGTCACTAAATGAACTGTTGTATGTCAAGGACTATCTTTATTCTGTTTCTGTGTTTTTCCCCTCGGAAGGATAAATTCTCTGGAACCCCTCCCTTTTTTGTTTTGTTTTGGCTTGTTTTTTTTTTTTTTTTTAAAAAACTTAAATGATTGATAGAAAACATCCTTTTTAAGGTCCCAAGTTCAATCCCTGAGCTCTTCAGCAACGGGGACCTTTCCATGCTGGAAACTCTGGAGAATCGCCAGCAAGTAATGGAGACACATTACTGAACAAAAGCGGTCAGCAATTTAATTCTTAGTCGTAAGGCGGATAATGTTTTGTAAATTCTGGGAAATTAAAAAATAAATAAATTGAAAGTGCCATTTAAAAAAAAGAGAGACTTTTTCCCCCCTTCCTAGAAGAGAGACAAGAGTGATTTATAAACGTTGCTCAATCTTAACTCAACAGAACATAAGGTTTCCCCTCCTCAACACTCTCAGGCTCTTTGGAATAATCTTGTATTGTGATTTAATAACTGATTGTCTAACTCTTGAGAAATGGCTGCAAGGATGAGTAGACTCGGAGAAGGAGTTTGCCTATTTTCCTGCACTAAAAAGTGCTGTTTACATTTCTCAAGCCTGTAATTTGAATGTAAAAAGCCTGTATTGGCTAAATGGTGCATTCTGTTCTCAAAATGGCTTTCTTCCATCTTCCAGGACTGCATATGCAAGGTCCATGCTGGTTGCGTGCAAAAGCCACAATTTTATTCTATGGCAATTAAAGCTGACCAACACTAGGAAATACGTCATGGGGAGAGACAAAACTGCCGTTCCATATATGGACTCATCCCGATCCAAATTATGGCTCAAAATTATGGCTCGATATTTGAAATTATTGGATAGATCAATACTTTTCATTCAAGTCAAGAAAACCGATCAACAGACCCAGAGTTATTTCAATATGTTGACTTTCTCCCTATGCTATTATTTATTGGCCTAGTGATTTGCATAGTGAAAAATCAATGGAAGGAGAAAAAAATAGCCAGTGACATAGGATACAGAGAGAGGAGAATGGTGCCGAAGGGCTTAAATGAATATTCAATTCCTGATCCAGTGAAAGTATTAAAAAAATATATCTGAATATAAGTCACGTGTTTATTTGTTCGGGGCAAATGGACCTTGATTATGGGGAAAGGTTAGAGGAAATTTAATTTTTTGGCTGAGTCCAGATGGACCTCATAGTATGCAGTGCAATTGATTACTTACAGAGCATCTAGATCTGTGTTTTTCAAACAGTGTTGATTTCAATTTCTGAAACTGACTTCAACTCCCAGAATTTCCCAGCCAGCTGACATGCTGGTTGGCTGGGGAATTCTGGGAACTGAAGTCCACCCAATATAAAGTTGTCAGGTTTTAAAAACACGGATGTAAATGATACATTTCTGTAGCTAAATGGCCATGTTTTGACCCCCCTTTTCCATCTTTCACCTGAGTGAAAGGTAAAACATCTGAGTGTTTAGGTAAAAAAGATTCAGAATAAGCATCATTTGCTAAAATTGAAGATCTATTTTGATGTTCAGTTTAACTCAAGCTTAAATAAAAATAGTACAGGTAGTCCTTGACTTACATCCCCAATTGGGACCAGAATTTCTGCTAAGCAAGCTAACTGAGTCACATCCAATTTTAGGATCTTTTTGCCACAGTTGTTAAATAACAACAACAACAACAGCAACTGCTTCCATCCTGCGACAATATCTGTAATGCCATCAAACATCCACATCTGCTTATCCCAGGTCCTTGGTAAGGACTCGATAGGTAGACAAAAATGCCAAATCCAGTCTGAACATCTGGCTGACTATGCAATGATCAATAATAATAATAGTAATAGAGTTGGAAGGGACCTTGGAGGTCTTCTAGTCCAATCCCTGCTCAGGCAGGAAACCCTACACCATTTCAGACAAACGGTTCAATTGAATTACCGCCATTAAGTGAATCAATTGCCCATTAAGTAAATCTGGCTTCTCCGATTGACTTTGCTTGTGGGAAGGCAGCAAATGATCAGATGACCTCAGGAGGCCGCAGCCATCATAAATATAGTTTTGATCACGTGACCCTGGGGATGCCGCAACAGTCATACGTATGAGGACCAGTCGTAAGTCACTTTTTCCTCTGCTGTAGCAACTTTGAATAGTTGCTAAACAAATGGTTGTAACTAGCATATCTGGAGCAGAAGTCATTGTTAATTCCTCCCCTGTGTTCAGCCAGTCTCACGATGCCTTTCACAGAAGAGCATGGACATTACTTTCACATTAATTTTCATGCTGCACAAAATCCCAAAAAAGTTCTACAACCTCAGTTATGAAACTCACTGAACTGCATGCACAAGTCCACTGTTTGCGTGCTCAAAAGCACCACCGATTGGGACAGGGAAAACGAGATGGAATTGTCTACAGTGGGACAAAAATTAACATCATATATAAAAGTAAGGACCTAGTTTAATGAAGAGAAGGACGAGGGGTGACATGATAGCAGTCTTCCAATATCTCATGGGTTGCCACAAAGAAGAGGGAGTCAAGCTATTCTCCAGAGCGGCTGAAGGCAGGACAAGAAGCAACGGATGGAAACTAATCAAGGAGAGAAGCAACCTAGAACTAAGGAGATATTTCCTGACAGAACAATTAACCAGTGGAACAACCTGCCTCCAGAAGCTGTGAATGCTCCAACACTGGAAGTTTTTAAGAAGAGACTGGACAGCCATTTGTCTGAAATGGTATAGGGTTTCCTGCCTGAGCAGGGGGTTGGACTAGATGACCTCCAAGGTCCCTTCCAACTTTATAATAATAATAATAATAATAATAATAATAATAATAATAATAATAATAATAATAATAATTATTATTATTATTATTATTATTATTATTATTATTATTATTATTATTATTATTATTATTATTATTATTATTATTATTATTATTATTATTATTATTATTATTATTATTATTATTATTATAGATATTCCAGGTTTAAGGTATTTGGAGCACAGAATGGCTCTCTTGACAGTTTGGAGCTCAATACAAAGCAGATTTTTCCCCCTATTTTTTTTTCTAGTATCCTGCCACTCATTTCAGTAGTTGTGTTAAAGAGTTTCTAGTTGTTCAGATGACTTTTGTGCATATGGTTTATTACATGCTTATTTTCTTTTACTGCTGCATAAAATGCATGTTTATTACTGCTTTTGTTTTACTTTCATTGTTACAACTGTACCCTTTATGCCTTTTTTGCTATGCTTGTATAGAGGTTATTTTAGCTAAATGTTTAAGGAGGAGAGAGAAAGAGGGGGCGTGTATAAGTATATATATATATTTCCAGTAAAACGATTGTTTAAATATTTAGAGCAATACACGGGAGTCTTGCCCATCCATTCCCCACCTACCAGTCTGCACTTTGACCTTGATTCCTGTTTGCAGAATCCAAGGCATGGCTGTGGGATGGAAAGGTCAGCCTTTGTGTTCGGTATCCTGTTGTTAAGATCACACCTGTGCTTTTAAAGAAACACTCCATTAAGGAAGATACTGTAATTTGGGGAGGTCAAATTCTTTCTGTTGTGAAGCTGGTATCCATAGGCTAAGAGAGGAAGGGGCTTCTGCTGCAGACTTCCTGCAAAACTTCCTGGTGCTTTGATCAGCCACTTCCCTCTTGAGGTCCCACTATTCTCCATTTGGTTTCATTCATTACTTCCCCGACTCTCTCTAGAGCGATTCTGACTTTCCTCCCCGCCTACTCCACTCCATAGGGTGCTCCTGAGCCCAAAATTTCTGTTCCGCAAGTTTCCAGAATTAAGAGATTACAGGATTGTAAAACGGGAGTTTGTAAGTAAGTATCAATCAATCAGAATAGAGCTGGAAGGGACCTTGGAGGTCTTCTAGTCCACCCCCCTGTTCAAGCAGGAGGCCCTATACCATTTCAGACAAGTGGCTGCCCAGTCTTTTTTAAAAAATCTCCAGTGATGGAGCATTCACAACTTCTGAAGGCAAGCTATTCCACTGGTTAATTGTCCTCACGGTTAGGAAACCTCTCCTTAATTCCAGGTTGCTTCTCTCCTTGATTAACTTTCATCCATGGTTTCTTGTCTCACCTTCTGGTGCTTTGGAAAATAAATTGACCCCCTTCCTCTTTGTGGCAGCCTGTCAAATACTGGAATGCTGCTATCATGTCTCCCCTAGTCCTTCTTTTCGCTAGACTTGCCCTACACCCAATTCCTGCAACCGTTCTTCCTATGTTTTAGTATCCAAAGTATCCAAAGAGGGCTCCTTACCCGGCTTCAGTCTAGAGAATATTTTCAGTTAATTATACACCGAGAGAGGTGGAAGGGAGGAATGTGCTGCCCACTCATCTCACCCTTCTCTGGAATCCAATGCTTGGAATGGCAACTTTGCAGTGATTCATGGCAGTGCTGGCCCAGCCTGCTCAAATTAAGGCCTGAGTCAGGGCCATCTTCCACTTAGCTCAGGCTGCTGGACCTTAGGCTAGAACAGATCATATATCAGCTCCTCGACTTAATGGAACAAAGATGACTCAAAGGCTTTTTCGGAGGAGAGGCTTCGTTTGCTCTTGGATGTTTGCTTCACGCCTTTTATTTTACGGATAAATCATCATCTATTAGCTTTCCTTGAAAGAAGCTGACAGCAGCCTGTACTCAAATCAGAACAGTCCTTTTCGGCTGACTTGGTGGAAGAAAACGTGTGTCAGCAATTCTCTCTGGCCCTCCCCAACCTTTTTCTTTCTTTTTTTTGTGTGCAAGTTCTACCTTGCAACTGTAGAAGACAATCTTATTTATTGCAGAAGACATGTTTTAAAACAACTGACAAAATGGCAAGCTGTAAAATGACAGGCAAAATAGTTTTTTTTTTTTTTTAACGATTGAATAGATGTCTGGCAGGGATAAAAACAGCGAGTGCATTTGAAAGCTGTAATTAGATTTAATATTATTATTATTATTATCTTCAAGAAAGCGAGGAAATGTTTGGATGTTGACTAGGGTTGCCAACAAACTTACGGAGTTCAGGCTGGGTGAACATTTTGGATTTGTAGTGCTCAGTTCAAGTAAAGTAGGAGTAGAGTAGCCAGTTCTGAGCTGCAAAAAAAATCTGAACGGCTGATGGACACCAACAAAAAATTCAAATTTCCTGTTATCTCTTTTCTGCCATTTACTGGTCATCCAGAATTAAATAGCCTTAGAGATGGCCTTATCCACATGTTGACCATTCCAACTTTTCAACTTTCAAGTTAGGTAGAAGCTCCATCATAGGCTGCCATTTTACTGTCTAACTTCTACTTTGCCTTATGAGGTTAGGGAAGATCTTTATAACCTTCTCTCCTAAAGAAGCAGAAATCTTTTTGTTCAGACTCTGCAACTTAAGAGTTTTCTGTTTCTGAGGACTCTCGGGTTCCTCCGAAGAGAACTCTTCCAAGCAACATGAGATATATATTTCTCAGGACACAATGAAGTCTAGGAAATAGGTACTTCCAAGACCATGGAGCAGGATAGAGGAGGGCATGGAATTGCTGGAACTAAGAGCAGAAAGGAAGGAGTAGAGACATCCCTTCCTTACCATGTTCGACATACCTAGTTTGGGGGGGGGGGTGTTAATCTGAGTTAACCAGTTTTGATTTCTACAAAGTGCTATGCCCACGCAAATAAACCACATTATATGGTAAGATGGTGGTCTGGTTCAAAAAGGGTGCTAAGAAAAGAGTGCTGGGTTCCTGCAACATAATCTCCAATGACCACTTTAGCTTTGTCTAGTATAGCTTTTCTCAACTTTGGTGGCTTGAAGATGTCTGGACTTCAATTCCCAGAATTCCTTGCTGCCTAGGGAGTGCTGGGATTTGAAGTCCATGCATTTTTCAAGCCACCAAAGCTGAGAAACACTGCTCTACAGTGAACCAAATCTGAAAATGCCATCATAAACTGATGAGATTAAAAAAAAAAGAAAAGGTGGGGGATGGATGGAAAATGTTAGGGAGCCCGAGAACTTCCTAGTAATGATTTTTGGGTGCCAGAGATGTAGTTGTTCGGGGTCATGCTTGGAAATGAGATGGGGTCCTTTTTCAGACAAGTGGGTGGATGGCAGGGCTATTCTTAACACTAACTGATAAGCACCGGATCACAAGTCATACAGTTTCAATTCCGAGTTCTCTTCTCAGTCCGGTGATTAACATTAAAGAGCTGTGTGAACATTGTGGGTTGTGGGGTGGGGGGGGGTGGAGAGGGGAGGGACAAAGAGGTGAGATTTATTTATCTTTTTTTTTCTCCTCTCCTTCCATTCCCTTGATGTTTGATTAACAGCTGTTTTTCTTTGTGGCAAAGCAGTGGGATCTTCCTGTTGTTGATGTAATGGAGATACTTCCTGGTGTGAAATTCTACAGGATGGATTGTACAAAGGGGAGGGTGAACTCAAACACACTTATCAAAGTGCTTTTGAAAAAAAGAAAAAAAAAAAGAAAAAGCACTCTTCTATTCTGTGGGGACAGGCAACAGATCAAAACACACACAGAGTGCTTGACATCAGGTCAGAGTGACATGAGTTAATGATAGTTTTTGTGTGCTTTCTTTTTTTAAAGAAAGAGCGACTGCTTTATGAGCCAACGATGCTCTTAGAAAATGCAACTGGGTGACTGTAATTTAAGAGCTCTTTTTTCCCCCTCTGTGTAAAATTTAATTATTGTGTTCCGTAAGGTCTTTACATGCATAGTTGTAACTTTAGGTCATCCGTCCAATTGTCCCAGGTTTCAGAAAGTAACGATTTTCTCTGTAGAGCAATAATATCACAGAAGAGGGAAACACAATCTGGCATCTCAGCCCTATGCAGCTAAATGTAGCCATTCCAAGTGGCAGTTATGAAATGTGTAGGGAATAATCTGATTCACTTGGAGCTCTCTACCATACGGTACATGCAGCTGTGAATCAGCTCCCAGAATTCTCAGCAACTGCCCTGCTGGCTGGGGAGTTCTGGGAGTTGAAACTTATGCAACAAGGGGTTTCCATAAAATAATAATAAAAAAAACCCAATAAAAATACAGTAAACACAAAATTACATTGCAAATACATCCTATCAAATCAACATGAAACCAGAACAATTCCAGTAGTTCAGTTCAGTTCAGTTCACACTACTAGGATCATGATATCATGTTAGCAAAAAGGAAGTGGCTTGAAGTAGGGTGGTGTTTAAAGGCAATTCAAGATAGGGTTCTACATACCATACTTCTTCCAATGTATGGAAGTTGCATAATTTAGGGGCCACCACTAAGCAGGCTTTAGCATTATCTAGGATTTCCTTTTACCAACCCTAGATAATCTGGCTCAAAGCAGTTAAGCTTGCTCCGTAGAGTAACATAGAAGTATTTTCTATTTAAGCCATCTTAAACCTGGGATTTAACCGGAGGGATTGGTCTTTACTGATCTTTTTAAATATTATGTCAAGAGCATAAACTGTACTAAAATCCACTTAATCCAATTTACTGGAGCATACAAATGGTCAGTGAGAAGCATTTAGAATTCATCAGCTGATAATATAATATATTAATATATTTTTTCACATGAACCAGAATTTCCCAAACTGGTAACATTTGTGAGTCACCTTTTCCAGAATTTGTCCATCCCATCTAAACTGTAATCAACACCACCTTTATTTAATCTGCCTAGTTGCTTTTTGAAGACATCTAACTTGGTTGCCACCAAAGTTCAATCAAGCATTGAAGCTCTACCTGTTATCAACCTTGGCTCTTGCTGTATAGATAGCCCTAAGCGCTCACATTGTGTGTGTGAAAGAAAATCTCTCTATCCACCCTTTTCACACATGGTTTAACATAAGTCTAACATTCCTCTTACTCACCTTTGTTCTAAACTAAAATGCTTAGTGACTACTGTATAGTCTTCCCTTAGGGAGCAGGTGCTGGAGTCCTATAATCATTTTGATTGTCCCTTTGGTGCTTTCAGGTCTAGTTTGATAAATATCTTTGATGCCAGGTAACTGTATGGAGACATATTCATCATTCTGATATGCTTTAGTTATGACTCACAGTTCTTCAAGGAATTTTCGCCAATCTCTTTGATCCCATCTAGCTTTACAGTATTATTACGGAGGTCTGGTGACTATAACAGTCCACAATATGCCAAGTATAAACTTTTGGAAAATCCCAGATACAGTGAAACATGATCTGACTACCACTTTTAGTGCTGAAACTTTGAGGAAACAACTAAAGCCATGCAGGGGTTTGTACACAAATTCACAAGTGAATTGAATTGCGGAAGGAGGCCAGTATATTTGCATACTTGAAGTATATAAGTTCTGTGGTTTCTCTCATTTCTGACTCCTCCCTGTTTTAAAAGCTACTTTGCCCTAAAATGCAGATAGCATCAATATGTCATAGCTTGGAGCTGGGTGTAGCTTCTAATCATGGGTTTACATGGAGTACTGAGGTAAGATTTGCTTAACAATATTTCTTGAAGTCCAGTTGGCCACATTCACACATATTGGCAAACAATTTGATACAATGAATGAACCAGCCACCATTTTGCTCCGTGAAAAAATCTATAGTCTTCTTGGGAATTATTGTTCTGTCTTCTTTTTAACAGAATTTGAATGCTGTTGCTCCATGCTGCCACTCACAGTGATTCTGGGAAAGAAGGAAGCCTGTAGAAATTGTAAGTGCCATAAGATCCTCCAATATGCTTTGCAGCCAAAAGAATTTGAAGTTAGATCTTTTAGTTTGAAGATTTCATTCCAATCACTGGGAAGAAAGGAAGGAAGGAAGGAAGGAAGGAAGGAAGGAAGGAAGAAAGGAAGGAAAGGAAAGAAGGAAGGGAAGGAAGGAAGGAAGGAAGGAAAGGAAAGAAGGAAGGGAAGGAAGGAAGGAAGAAAGGAAGGGAAGGAAAGAAGGAAGGGAAGGAAGGAAGGAAGGAAAGAAGGAAGGGAAGGAAGGAAGGAAGGAAGGAAGGAAGAAAGGAAGGAAGGAAGGAAAGGAAAGAAGGAAGAAAGGAAGGAAGGAAGGAAAGGAAAGAAGGAAGGGAAGGAAGGAAGGGAAGGAAAGAAGGAAGGGAAGGAAGGAAGGAAGGAAAGAAAGAAAGAAGGAAGGAAGGAAGGAAGGAAGGAAAGAAGAAAGGGAAGGAAGGAAGGAAGGAAAGAAAGAAGGAAGAAAGGAAAGAAGGAAGGAAGGAAGGAAGGGAAGGAAAGAAGGAAGGGAAGGAAGGAAGGAAAGAAAAGAAGGAAGGAAGGAAGGAAGGAAGGAAGGAAGGAAGGAAGGAAGGAAAGGTTAAGGGAAGAAAGGACAAAGTACACTTTGATGGGCAGATGTTGTCCTTTCTTTTATTTATTTGACACACTAGAGAGATCCTTGGTCTTGAGAGTGCAAACTTTCCTTCCTTACCTTCTTCATATATCACTGATCAAATAAGCAGGTTGCTTCAGCTCTGAGCACTGAAGGAAACCATTCATTACCAGCCTGCAAACTCATATTACATGCAAAACCATAAAGCAATCATACAGCCTGTCTCCATCCATCTTTGGAAAAAAAAACTGTCACATTTTTCATGCCATCTTTTGTTTATTATTCTAGTGCAGATGGAGCCAGAAGCTTAGAACTGCAGTTGAATGTTTTCCATGATGAGGAAAGGCCAATGGTTTGGCAGCAGTAGGAAAAGGAGGGGTGGGGGGGTGGGGGAGACCTTACCCAAATAGCAGCCAGCGATGGTGCTTGGACAACAGTTCTAAAGCTCCTTCAGGTAACTCCTGTCATTGAACAAGGTTAATCCCTTTTGCTATGAAGAGGGCAGCTCATCTCTTGAAGAAGTCTTCTTCTCAAGCAGGGGTTGGACTAGAAGAGTGCCAAAGTTCCTTCCAACCCTATTATTCTATGTTCTGTGTTCAAGCTGTCCATCTATTACTACGCACAACCTTAGGAGGAAACTATAACTTTGAGCCCAGGGCAAGGTGTGACCAAAGGCAGTAGTTATTCTACATATAATTTCTTTGAATATTATTAACATTTAGGTAGTTATGTATCATATTTGTATGACTGGCCATTTCATAACAATGTGGGATGTTAACCTAGGTAGATTAATAACATTAATTAACATTAACATAATACTGTAGGTATCCGGTAGGTAAGTTGAGAAGAACAGAGCCAGTTGGATGCAGTGGTGAAGACACCAAGCTGGAAACTGGGAGATTGTGAATTCTAGTCCCATCTTAGATCCCAAAGTCAGACTTGGACCAGCCACTTACTTTCAGCCCTAGGATGGAGACAATGGCAAAACATTTCTGAAATCTTGCCAAGAAAAATGCAAGGACTTGTTCAGGTAGTTGCCCGGAGTCAATATTGACTTGAAGGCACTAAAAAAAATGATTAACACCCCAGTCAGGTAGTAATTGTTTCTTCTTTTTTATTAATAATTTCCCTTATGATCATTATGTTTAGAAATCACCAGGACCTTGGTTCAGTGCTTTTGAGAGTTGTATGGAATCTGGAGCCATAAGTTGTGTAACTGCACTATGCTTAAATTTACTCTTAATACAGTTCCTGTGGATAGAGAAATGATTCCCCATCCAAGGAGAAATTCTTCAACACATTTTAAGGGTTATGGTTAACAGTAACTCAGCTTTTTTCTTCCCAGCATGGGTTGCCTTAAGCAGCAGAAACTGTATGTGACAGTTATAATTTCATGTCCTGTATAATTTGCCATGAGCCTGGTATTATTTTGAAGGACTATGGAGAGAAGGAATGATGGCCAATACAAAAAAATAGAAGAAGAAGAAAAAGTGGAAAGGTTTGGAAGACTTGGGGGAAAAAATAAAACAAAAGAAAGAAAAATGGATGAGAAATTTTGGAACTAAAAGTAAGTCTTACTTCAAGCTAGTCCTGCAGCTTGATACTTTGAAACTATGGACTTAGCTTTAGACAAGCAATTGGGCTTGAAAATAAATCATTTTGTTTCAGAAAACACCAATATATTTTTACACAAAAATAATAAAGCATCTTTCTAAACAAGTCTAGCCAGTACCTAAGATTTTTAAAGGAAAAAAAAACACCAGATGTGGAGACAAATAGATCAATTGTGCTCTCTTTACGGGACATTTGGGCCTCCTTGGCTGAAGGGTTCTGCAATTCTGCTCTGATTTCAGATATAAAGATTTCCTCCAGTTTCTGATTCTCCAGTTCTTTAGGGGAAATGTTATGGTTGATGTTATGGCTTGGATCTAGATCTGGATTAATTTGGAAAATTTCAGATTGTTAGCATGGTTGCTTTAAAGAAAAGAGTCAAAAGAATTGACAAGGAAGACTTCATCTATGATCCTAGAGCAGTATTTTTCAATCTTCGCAACTGTAAGATGTGTAGACTTCAATTCCCAGAGTTCCTCAGCCAGCATGAACAAATATCATTCATTCATGCTGCATTCTTCTTCTCTCCCTCTTCATCTCCCTTTCTTCCCCTCAATCCTCTTCGATTCTCCCAGTCCAGCCTTCCCTGATCTTCCCCAGTACTCTTTTAGATATGTTGAGGTCACATCTTTCATTATTGCCAAAGCTATACTGATTGGGGAATCTGAGAAGACCCCAAGTTGTTTTAGACCCAGTGACTGACAGAGAGGGTTGATTTTGGCTTCTGCCCTCCAAGGCAGTTTCTATTTTAGTCCATTGCACCAAAGAAAAAGTTTTTCTTTCCCAAATAATCTCTTTAGTTTGCATATGGAGTCATTAGTCAACTTATGTAGGGGATGACAAATGAGACAAGCTTCTCTGAATTTCTGAGAAAAGCAAGGAGCATTTTTGTATATGTGACAGGACCATACACATTTGCAGTTGTTTGGTGCTATAGCTTCAATCTCTAGAACATGGATGTGGCCAACTTTGACAACTTTAAGATCTGTAGACTTCAACTCCCAGAAGTTCCCAGCCAGCCATGAGGAATTCTGGGAATTGAAGTCTACAAGCCTTAAAGTTGCCAAAGTTGGACATCCCTGCTCTAGAAGGTTCCTCAAAAGGTATGGAAACATGAGCATAGTAGCTGCCTGCAATGCCTTAAGAGAATAACGGAATAACAGAGTTAAAAGGGACCTTGGAGGTCTTCTAGTCCAACCCCCTGCTCAAGCAGGAAACCCTATACCATTTCAGATAAATGGTTGTCCAGTCTCTTCTTAAAAACTTCCAGTGGTGGAGCACCCAAAACTTCTGAAAGCAAGCCATTCCACTGATGAGTTGTTCTGTCTGTCAGAAAATTTCTCCTTATTCTAGGTTGGTTCTCTCCTTGATTAGTTTCCATCCCTTGCTTCTTGCCTTGCCTTCAGGTGCTTTGGAGAATAGATTGACTCCCACACTCCAGTGACCTCTGAAGCACTTTTGAAGTTGAATTTAAATCCCCACACAATCTTATTATCATCTCCGCCTCCTCCACATGTCACAAGATTAATGCTTAGTTATGCAGGGAATATTTGACTTGCTAAAACTCCTGAGTGAAGGATGAGGAGAACATTCCTATGGAGGAAAGAGTGGGAAAGAGAAGGGCTTTTTCTGAAGAAAAAATGTTAACTAGCAAGAAAGTTCACCTTTTTCCTTGGCCAAATTAGCCTACTAGGTATAGGTTTCTGTAACAGAGGCTTCTCGTCAGTTCCCCTTGCCTTTGATGTGATAGGAATGGAGGTGCTCAATTAAAGGCCTATCAGTCCATAAGTAAATCAACGCCTATCAGCCTTGTCACATCAAACAAATGATTATTACACAAACCGCCCACTCATTTATCTGGCTGTTCCTTCTTGACAGCTCAGGGTCAGGGCATTGTAAATCCTGCCATGGATTTCAGCCACCTGGATCGGGAATAAAGCTATTTTCCAAGTCAGCCTTGCTGCACCCAGTCAGTTTCTACCATCTCAGTCAGGACACTGGGAGAGAGAAGCAGCTTACTTTATTTCTGAATGAAATGCTGTCTGGGTAGCATTTAACAAGCGATTCATTAAAAGAACTTTATAGAATTGCTCCTGATGTCCTGATACATTTATTCTGATTCTTCAATCACCAGTAATAAAAAGTACACTGTGTGGTTTAATTGATTTTTCATGTAGCAAATAACCTAAAATTATTCCTGGCCTTAAAGATCTAAATATAATAATGCGTTTCTTTCTTTTTGCTGATGGGCAGGCTAGGAGATTGTCATCTATGGCAGGAAATATTTTGGAAGGCATCAGTTTTTGTGTTTCCAGGGCTGGGACAGACAGTAGGTGGACTCAGTCTTTCTTTAACCATGAGTAGGAATATTGCTATCTATGACTTACTACAAGTGCATTCAGACACAGCTTTCAGCTGGAGACTGATTTTGAAGCTACAGCAATTAAACATTTAAATTTACCACATTTTAAATGTGATTGCCTTGATTGTCAGTCATAATCACGGAATCGGAAGATTACCATTTCATTTGAGCAGATAACGAAAACTTTCAAACCAAACATTTAAACAAATGTTTAAATTGCAGTAATGGATACAGGAGGCAGTTGCAACCATTTGAGTTCTTTAAAATCCATCCTTCCTTCCTTCCTTCCTTCCTTCCTTCCTTCCTTCCTTCCTTCCTTCCTTCCTTCCTTCCTTGCAATGAGGGAGGATATAATATTGTCACAAATGAGTTGGGACTTTCCTTTTAAGCAGCAAATGAATTTAACATTGCATGGAGAAATCAAAGGGAAGATCCAAAGAATGTAGCCTCTATCAATTAATCTCTTTTTCCCTCAACATCCCATCTCAAATTGGTCACTGATGCCTTCATTTTTCAACTGACTTTGATGATTGCCTGTAAAACAGAAGAACTAAATGCATTAATGCATTCATAACAACCACATCTTGAATTAACCAATTGTCTTGATTCATGGAATATATGAGATCATAAACTAACCAAGCAAGAGAGCTTCACAATCTGCTGTGTCTCTCTCTCTCTCACACACACATGCACACTCACACAAAATTTAGCATGGATACAACTGCTAGAGTTTTCACTGGCCCACTTAGGCATTATTGCTAATAATTATAGGTTACATATAATTTCCTATGCCAAATGATCTCAAAGCAGAGTATGATAAACAGAAATAAGGAGCAAGACAATATATTAAAACAAAATAAAACATATAAAACAGCAAAAAATATTGAATAGAATAGAAATGAATAAAATATTTATAAAATAGAAATGAATAAAACATACATTTAAAAGTAGGAGTGAGAGAGAGTGAAAAATATCCAACATCCATCCTGGGAATGCATTTATAATATTCCATAGCAGATGCTTTCTGAATTTCCAGGGCCAAAACATAGACACCGATCAGCATCTTCTACAAAATAGCCATCGTGAGCTTGATGCTAGATGGCATTCTTGGTAGATGCAGCAAGAGATGATATAAATCCTTACCAAAATGGCACAATATCTTCAGTTTGTCCTTGGTTAACTTTGATGTATGTCCTTGTCTGTTATAACCAAACCCAGGTAAGAAACAGCAATGCCATATGGTCATTTAAGTTGCCCAGAGGCTAAAACATATAAAGAATGGTTGCTGGAATTGGGTATGTCTAGTTTAATGAAAAGAAGGACTGGGGGCGACATGATAGCAGTGTTCTAATATCTCAGGGGTTGCCCCAAAGAAGAGGGGGTCAGCCTACTCTCCAAAGCACTCAAAGGCAGGACAAGAAGCAACGGATGGAAACTAATCAAGGAGAGAAGCAACCTAGAACTAAGGAGAAATTTCCTGACAATTAGAACAATTAATCAGTGGAATGACTTGCCTCCAGAAGCTGTGGGTATTCCAATACTGGAAATGTTTAAGGAGAGATTGGATAACCATTTGTCTGAAATGGTATAGAGTTTCCTGCCTGAGCAGGGAGTTGGACTAGAACAGGGGTCCCCAATCTATGGTCTGTGGCCCGGGACCGGGCCGTGGGCTCTTGGCCAGCAGGCTGTGTGGGTGCACATTCCCCCCACTCACGCTAGTGCTCATGGCCCTGTTTGCGCATGTGTGAGGACGTGAACAGGAATGCTAGCATGGGGTGGGTGTCCGCAGCCCATTTGCGCATGCACCACTAGCCCAGGCAGTTTGCGTGGCCCATTTGCGCATGCACAAATGGGCCACTAGTCACCGTGGGGGTGCGTGGCCATTTGTGCATGCGCACGGCCACCAGTGCATGCCGCATGCCGCATGCCGCATGCACAAACTGGGTTGCTGATACTGCACCAGTGTGCATGGCCCCGTGCATGCGCACTTACACTAATTTTGAAGCTGTTCTCCTTCCCTCCGGTCCTTGAGCCCGGAAAGTTTGGAGACCTCTGGACTAGAAGACCTCCAAGGTCCCTTCCAACTCTGTTATTCTGTTATTGCTTCTAATAGACCATCACTCCTGGACCTTGGAATTGGGAATTAAAGCAGCTGCAAGCTATTCCTGTTGCCAAGAAACCCTGATATTGGTGGCTCACAAATGTAGGTTTCCCAGCAGGAAGTGGTTTGACAATGATCCTTGACCAGACTTGACTCTGTTGTACACCTTAACTCTTTGTACCTATGATCTTCCTCAGCTGAATTTAGAGAAAGATAACTATAAAGTTTACCAATCCCTGGGCACTGTTATTGGGAAGCGCTAGCTGGTCTGCATGCTGAATCACTAGAATTATAATTTGAAGACTCTTCTATAATCTTGGAAAAGGTTCTGTCAGCCCCACCGGGTAGACCAGACCTGGACTTAACTCTCCAGGAAAGTTAAGACTATTTTTTATTGAGAGTGGCTATAATAACAGAATCTTGCAGGGTCCGATTGTGCTATACCTCCTCCCCTTCTTACACCTGTGGGAATTAGGAAGGTGTCTCTCTCTGAGCCACTTCCACATGCTTTCTGTTTCTTTTGGACTTAAAATATGTTTTTTCCCTTGTTGCGTTGGTAAGAGATCTCACCTGTCTCCGTCAATCTTAACTTATTCTATGCAAGTTGTTATTAGTTTCACTTACCCAGATTGACCCTTGAGTTACCCCAAACAGGAATATACTGTGTGTAAAGTTCTTCCTATTTAATCTGGGCCGCTGCCTGAAAAATGCAGTAGAATTTCCTAGTTTTACTTCCTGTTAGTTATTCCAAGCTTCACCTCTTGCTCCTAGCTTTTCTTTGATAATTGTCTGTGGCTCGGGCAGTTATCCTTATGACAATAAGGTTGTTATAAATATCCTTTTTTTCCATCTGCACAATATTGGGGGCATGGAACTTGATGGCGATTTCCTTTGCAAAGTTGAGTATTCATGTGTTAATAATTACAGATGTTGGGATAGAAGAATTCTGCTAAACGTCAGCCAGAGCTCTGGGGCATGGTGCTTTTCGGGTCATCCTCACTCCAGCTTTGATCATTCTTGTGGCCTTTCTAAAAGCAACCTCATAAACAGAACCAAAAAATGCCTTCAAGATTTTCTGGAACGGCAGAGCTTACTGCTAAGAACAGTGGAGCTTGAAAAAAAAAAAGGCAGTTGTAAGACTGAGACAACATGGTTGGCATTGAGAAGTTGAGCTGCAGCCTTTTCTTTCAACCTATTCCAGTCAAAAAAAAAAAAAAAAGCTTAGCTCATCTTGTGGATTGCCAGGACAGTTCCACACTGTAGCTTGGAATCTCTTGCACATAGGTTTCAACACCTCGATCTCACACCATACTATGCACAAGTTAATTCAACGTTCAGGCTGATGTCAACATCTTTTATTTTTATTGCCACAGCAAAATGTGACAATTGCAATTTGCATTCACTGTGTTCAAGTAACACATTCCAGATCCTCATAGCCACTAAATTCTGAAAGCATGTATCTGCAGATTTCCTGGACAGGGGAAAAAAAACCACACACACACACACACACACGCTCACACGGAAAATATTTATTTATTCATTCATTTCAATTTACCCAGCCAGAAAGCAATCTGGATGTTGTTGGGAGCCAGTGGACAAGTCACTGATCATCAGATACACAAGGAGGTCAGAAAAGAAAGAAACTAGGAGTCAAGGGTGGAGAAGAACAAAGGATACCTCAGAGGTCAGGAGCAGTTGTATTTCAAGAGAGGATTTATTGCAACAGGAAACCATATCATTTCTTCCTGGATAGATGCATGCAATATTCAGCCTAGGTAGGTAGAATCAATCAAAAGCTTGAGAAATTTCATTTGCAGCTCAGTCTATGCAGATGGGGTGACTAATCACAGATCCTAGCTTTCTCAGCTCTCTTTAATTTTAGCAAGAAAACTTTCTGCTTCTTTCTAAAATAGTAGCTAAGGTGTCCATCTCAAACTGGCTTCTCATTTTCAACCTTATAAATTGAGCATTGCATTACCCAGCCTACCTTTCTCCAACTTGGTTCTTTCAAGATGGCTACAACTACCCTTTTCAGATTTGCCAGCCCCCATGATGATTGGGAAATTCTAAAAGTAGTTGTGGTCTATCTGAAGGACACTACAGATTCTGGCTCAGAATCTTTTTACAGTGACAAAAGATTTTCTAGCTAGAACCGTATTCATTTATTTAATAGACATGTATTGCCTTTCCAGGCAATTGCCCAATATGAAATATTCAAAATTCTAGAAACCCAAACAAATCAGCAAATGAAGATGATGTACAGGGCAACCACTACCAAGCCTCTTACCTCTTTGTGGAAAATGGTGGAGAAGGTGATCTGGACAGGAGGGGGTTGGCTAAAGAAAGCCGTAGAGGAAGTGGATTATCTGGATCCCTTGCAGGTTAGAGCTGGTGGATAAGACTCAAACTGCATTGGTTGCTTTTCTAAATAACCTGTGATAGGACTTGGAAGGGTGGAGGATAGCTCTTCTATCTTTCTAGCTCTTTTCAGCTAGTAAAAACATATAGATTCAAGAATGAATGCATGCTGAATGAGTGCCAGTTAAATACAAAGATAAGTGATCCAGGAAATAAATTCAGGTAGTCCTTCATTTAGTGACCATTTGAAGGTCAGCTTTGGCCCCCATATTATAAAAAAAGATGTAGAGACTCTGGAAAGAATGCAGAAAAGAGCAACAAAGATGATTAGGGGGCTGGAGGCTAAAACATATGAAGAACGGTTGCAGGAATTGGGTTTGTCTAGTCTACTGAAAAGAAGGACTAGGGGTGACATGATAACAGTGTTCCAATATTTGAGGGGCTGCCACAAAGAAGAGGGGGTCAACCTATTTTCCAAAGCACCAGAAGGTAAGACAAGAAACAAGGGATGGAAACTAATCAAAGAGAGAAACAACCTAGAACTAAGGAGAAATTTCCTAACAATGAAAACAACCAGTGGAATGTCTTGCTTGGAATGACTTGCTTTCAGCAGTTGTGGGTACTCAATCTTTTAAGAAGAGACTGGACAGCTACTTGTCTGGAATGGTAGAGGGTCTCCTGCTTGAACAGAGGGCTGGACTAAAAGACCTCCAAGTCCCTTCCAACTCTGACTGTCCATTTCTAAAAAAGCTTCTTAGATGAAAAGCGAAATGTCTTCAAGGAAAAACAAAGAAAGTCCAGTTGCCTTTTGAAAAAGCACCTTTGGGACAGAAAGTGTATGCTGTTTCTATAAGAAGAGTGTGCCAATTAAATGATTTATGTGCCTACCAAATAGCTATCATGTTCAGAAGAACTACCAACTTCCATGTTACTTCATATGTGGCAGGAGATGCTGGTGAGGTCTAAGCATGCCAAAGACTCGTGGGTAAGACTTTTGCAACAGCTATCATTTATTCCAAAGACAGCTTTGTCAGATTATCCAATCACTTAGCATCTTCTTGAATTGCATTTAAACCCCTTCTGATATAAGGCACCTTTGGGGTCCTCCCTGTCCCCTTGAAAAGATTTTGGTTTCTTCCCCAAAACCATCTGAATTTAATTTCTGAGTATATGATCTGCTGCTGCCTTTTAGGAGTCAATGTTTAAAGAGCATGCATGCTAATGCTCCTGGTGCAGTTGCATCAATAAAACATTTAATAGCTGCTCACAGTAGGTGGCCCTTCTCTATAAAGCAAATAGCCCATTGCTAACAAGCGGTTATCAAAGAAGTCAAGTAATTATTACTTTGAACAGCAGGCTCAAAACATAGATACTTAAAACAGGAAATGAAGCCCTCTGTTTACAACTCTGATCAACATGCCATTGTTTTGCACGCATAGAGAAACATGGAAAATCCTGGGTTCCAGGCTGACATGAGATCAAAGCCACCAGTGAATGGCTGGAGCCATTCTACTCACGTATTATATATTCATCAATTGCTCTCTACTCACATATATGCACACGAAGGATCTTCCCTGCATTAAATTAAAATCTGTTCCAGCATCTGGATTCCTCAAAACCTGCCCAGATGCAAAGTAGGAAAGGAATCACCTCCATCTCTCTACACTAATATTCAGATATGTCTTGTTCCTTATTCTGAAAGTTTTCTTCACGAATCAAGCCTAAGAGTCCAGAGTCATGTTTTTGTGAGATGGGCAGCCATATTAAGATGATAGACAGACAAACAGACAGACAAGACAGATGATAGATGATAGATATATAGATGGATAGACGTAGATAAGTAGATAGATAAATAGATGATAGATGATAGATAGATAGATAAATTGATAGATGATAGATGGATAGATGGATAGATAGAGATAAATAGATGTAGATAAATAGATATGATAGATAGACACAGACAGATGTAGATAAATAGATGTAGATAGATGTAGATAGATATAGATTAGACACAGACAGATGTAGGCAGATAAACATTGATAGATGATCGATAGATAGATAGATAAATAGATAAATAGATGAATAGATGATAGACAGACAGATGTAGATAGCTAGACAGATGTAGATAGACAGATGTAGGTAGATAAACAGATAGATAGATAGATAGATAGATAAACAGATAGATAGATAGATAGATAAACAGATAGATAGATAGATAGATAGATAGATAGATAGATAGATAGATAGATAGATAGATAGATAGATAGATAGATAGATAGATAGATAGATAGATAGATAGATAGATAGATAGATAGATAGGATCTATATGGCTAGTAAACCAAAGTCCTATGGATTTGTCAGATGCATTTTAAGAGTCATTGAAGCTGGCGATCCACATTTTCTGCAACAGGTTCCATAAATTAATTTTCCTTAGTTCAAAAAAATAAAATAAAAGCTCGACACAGGAGCTTCCTTCCATCATCTTTTTATTCCTCCATCCCAGGGAGACCATCTGTCTGTCTAGTCCAGCCCCAGCTGCCTTTGGGGAAACTCGCTGTGACACGAGGAGGTGACAAATTCATTTCCATTTATGATCAGTTATGATGATCTCCCAGAAGAATAGAAGTCTATACATAATCACCCCCCTCTTCCTTTCTCTTTGTTAACAACTTCAATTAACAGAGAACTGTGTAATGCTTCATCAGCCATTTGGATTACAGATGAAATTAAGCCATCATATTTATGAACTGCTCTGCGAGTCGTGGGAGAAATAGGCATATTTTATATTTAATAACATGCTATTACATTTATAATGCTAATGCAACTAAGGCTGGGCTAGAAAACCTCACCAATTTCCATAGGACCATTAGTCTTCTGCAGGGGTAGAATAGAGAGTAAAACCTTCAGATTTCGGTGAGCAGGGATCACCGAATAGATACGAAGAAGAAGAAACGTGCTTTTAGAAACAAATTTTGCACCTACTTCAATTGGTCACATTACAGCCTTAGAGATACTGTATCTCCTTGGGAGTCAACCACTGAGAAGATGACCTTCCAAAATGTCATCAGGCCCCCCAAATCTTGGGGTTAAGATGATGGGCTTATACAGAGGGAAAGTGTGGATTTTACTCCTCCCTTAGGAGTGAAAGCCATCTGGGTGACTTTGGGCTAGTTCTTTTCTTTCCCAATCTATTACACAAAGTTCTCATTGTGAAGAAAATAGGAGGAAGGAACATTATGTACACTACCTTGACCAAAGGTAGGGTGGAGATATAAATCTAATAATAATATTGTTTTTAATGTATGTTTCTTTGAGTCGGTGTTGACTCTTGGTGATTGTCTGGACAAATCCCTACAGAGTTTTTTTTTGGGGGGGGGGCAAGATTTCTTTCTATTGCCTCCTTCCTAGGGCTGAGAGAGAATGACCGGCTCAAGGTCATCCAATTGGCTTCTATCGTGATACCTTAACCACTAGACCAGAGGTCTTCAAACTTGGCCCTTTTATGACTTGTGGACTTCAACTCCCAGAATTCCTCAGCCAGGCATGCTGGCTGTCAATCATGATACTAGTTCAGCACAATATATAATTCACCTCTTCTTCTGGTTTGGAAAGAGCTGTAAGATATTCTTCTTCTCTATGTTGGTCAATTGAATTTTAACTGAATTTTAAATTTATGGTCTTTATTTATTGTTTTAATGTTTTATATGGTATTTTTATTGAATGACTGTAAACTGCCTAGAGTTACTTAACGGACATGGGTGACATAGAAGTTTAATAAATTAATAAATATTGGTTCTAGGGTTCTGTGGGTCTGGGATTAAACAGTCATGGGACAAATGACAAGTGATGGCTGTTTCCCTCTTTTCCTTCATGATTTCTGAAGGCAGGTGGAAAGAAATCAGTTTAATACTGAGTACACAGTCCTGTGTATAAGTCTGCAGGGAGTTGCATTAGAATAAAGAAAGGAACAAGAACAAGAATTTATTTGATGCAAAACGTGAAGATAAATTGAACTAAGGCTTTTCCCCATAATGATTCTGCAATTTGGTCAACCTTATTACATAAAGCTCAAGGGCAAAGCTCTGATATTGTCCTCCAAATCACATCAAATGAGAACAGAACATCAAGGAAATTTTAATGGCTGGGAACAGGAGTTTCTTGGACAGCAAAGTGGCTGAGGACTTGGTTGGGTGACCTGTCTCTCCTTATACAATCATTTTTCTGATGGGGTCTGCAGCCACCTGGTTTCCAATATTGCAATTCAATCTCTAAGGAAGACATCAAGACACCCTTTCAGATTAAAAAAAAAAATATCCACGGAGGCTGCAGAGTTATGCAGAGAAGTGTAACAAAAGAAATGCAGACAAAATGAGACTTTGCATTATAAAATAAACGAGGTAAGATCCTGGCTGGGAATTTGGAAAGTGGCAATCCCAACACATCTGAGTGTTCTAGCTTGGGAAAGGCTGCTTTTAGTCTATTTCATATTTAATTGAAGAGCTCTAAGAACTAGGAAGCTTTTGCCTGGTAATTGCTTCTACTTGGCACTTTACAATCCTGAAAGTGTCTGGTGTTAATAATTCAAGTCTCTAAAGTGGCTCAGATATTTCTACAAACCACCAGAGTTGCAGAGGCCATGCAAATAGTTTCCTAAGCTAAGTTTAAACACATATATATTCAGATTTGTGCACAGAAGCCCCACAATTGACAAGGTGCTATCATATTGGAAACTAATCAAGAAAAAAAGCAACCTAGAACTAAGGAGAACTTTCCTAACAGTGAGAAAAATTAACCAGTGGAACAGCTTGCCTTCAGAAGTAGTGGGTGCTCCATCATTGGAGGCTTTTAAAAATAGACTGGACAGCCACTTGTCTGCAATGGTATAAGGTCTCCTGCTTGAGTAGGAGGTAGAACTAGAAGACCTCCAAGGTCCCTTCCAGTTCAGTTATTCTGTTAAGTTCATAATAAAAGTAATAGATTAAATGGACAAGATCTTCAGGAAACATTGGTTGATTTTTGTACACCCTCTCTGGTGATGTTCATATATAGGCATTGTTTTAGTGTGTTGGAAACTGTGTTCACAATGAAGAAATCATGTGATTGGCAGAAATGGATAAATCATTCTCTTGCTTCATTATGGTTTCCACATCATAAAACCCAACAATGTTTTCTTCCTTCATATTTCCAGTACTGGCATGCTGGTCTCCAACCACAAGCTATAAATCTTGGTCCCGCAGTGGTTAGAATGCTGTACTGCAGGCTACTTCTGCTGACTGCCGGCTGCCAGCAGTTTGGCAGTTCCATTCTCACCGGGCTCAAGGTTAACTCGGCCTTCCATCCTTCCGAGGTCGGTAAAATGAGGACCCAGATTGTTGGGGGCAAAAGGCTGACTCTGTTATCCGCTTAGAGAGGACTGTAAAGCACTGTGAAGCAGTATACAAATCTAAGTGCTATTGCTATTGCTATGTTCTGTCAATTTCAGTTTGAACTTCACCATGACACTCACGTAGGTCCTGTTTTTCTGTATCAGTGGTCAGAGCATAAACTTGTATTTGTGTCTTCAAAGTCGGATATTATTTACTCATTGCCAACTACCTGAATACTGTCCTTGCTATATCTTTTCTTTTACAAACAAACAAACACACACACACACAAACACATATAGTGTCCACCCTTCAAAGTCTCATCCTATCATGCTTTTTAAAAAGAGAATTCAAAACAAAAGCATTTCCCATGAGAAGGATTCTGATAACTAATTCTAAAATATTACTTTGAATCCATCTAGACCAGGGGTGTTAAACTGCCGGCCCGAGAGCCGGTTGCATCATACGGAGGCCGCGCCCACCCCAGCTCCGGCAATGCAAAAAAAGTCGTGATACGTCGTGACACATCATGTGACGTGGCGAATTTGATACCCGTGATCTAGACCCATTGTCTATTTTTAACTTTCAAAAATCAGGGTTCTAATTACCCTTTTGCTGTTTATTCAAAAGGAATTTTTTTAAAGACTGCTAAAATAGTCATAAGTGTGAGGATCAGTCGTAAATCACTTTTTTTTACAGGCCATTATAACTTTGAATGGTTATTAAATGAATGGTCACAAGTGAAGGACTGTGTGTATCTTCTTACTGTAATCTTTATTTCAAGCCAACTTCTCAGTTCCTTCTTCTCTTCATTTCCTTCTGCCTGAATCCTCGGTCCACCATGACTTCTTAGTAAGAGATTTCCACGCTCCCAAAGTGGGAAAAAAGAAAAGAAAAAGACTTTTAAATTTTTTTGGCTAAGTTTACTTCCCCTCCCCCCTGCCCCAGCTGCTCATGGCACATTTTTGGCTACATCAGCAATAACACTCAGAATCTGAACACCAGAAGTATAGGGAATGATAATTCAATTATAGGAGCAATTTGCTTAACAGTCAAGATATCCACAATTCAGCAATTCATAAACATTTCAGTCTAACAAAGTATCACCAGGATCATCAAATATTAAAATACAATTCAAACAAGATATACATTACAATTAAACTAAGCTATCCCAGGAAGCAATGATAGTTGTAAAATACACAATAGAAAACCAGCACTTGCTCCAATCTCAAATGAGAGTGGGAATTGTCGCTAATTTCATGTTAATATTATTCATTCATTGGAGAGGAATACTAACCAATACATTAGCACAGTAGCATAAGCTGCCTCCCCAGTCTCTTCTCTATAGATCTCAAGGCTGAAGCTGATAAAATGGGAATCAACAATTCCCAGGCCGTTCTGATTTGTTTTGTAAACACAGAACAGGTGTCTCCTACAATCAAGCCTTGGAAAAGATTAGCCCAAAGTCCCTTGCCTTGAAAGCTGGAAAGGAAAAGACTTAGGACTAAATCTTTGGAGTGATATCTATTTGTCTATCTCCTCCCATCCCATCCCCATCATCTCTCTTTCCTCCTGTTTTTGAAGATCTGTTAGGCCCAAAGAATCAGGACCATCCATTAAATTCCAGCGCATAAGATTTATTCAAGTCTATATACAAGAATCTGGTCAACTAACAGCACTAAATTGGCACTAAATAAGGGTCAACAAAATTCAAGGGGAGCTGGACTTGAGTCTCTTGTGGCAACACAAGGACTCTAAACTGATGACACACTTTACTCCGCCCTCCAGCTCTGCCTGCTCTTCTCCTACAAGATCTTCTGAGCAAGTATAATTTACTTCTTATGTGCAATTAATCGATCTATGAAAGTTTTGCAATGATTGAACCAGGCTGAATTTCTCAAGAATTGATTTCTATTGCCTTTTCCTTTTTCTGGGTAGGCAAAGAAGACAGGAAAATACCTCTGGCTTTAGCAACCCAACAACCATAAACATTCAGCCTTCAGGGTCATTACAGATAATAAAGGCTGCTATTGTTGGTGTTCTTTGTGTCTAGATGGACATATGGGTAACTCTGAATACAATATTAGGGAAGTAGAAAAAAAGTAGATATTGAAACAATGCTATCCTAAAATTAATGTTTCCATCAAGTACCAAGGAAATATATCAATGGAGCTTTTTCAGCTACTGTTCCCATGTTGGGGAGAAGGTCTCTGCCTATAACTTTAGTGGATAATTTCAAAAAGTTGTTTGAAGCCAACATAGGTTACGATAATCTTATGATTTGGCTAAGGGGATGAAGACTTCTTCCTTGTTTGTTTCAGTCCTGGTTGCCACAAATCTACAGAGACGTCCTTCTGCATGATGATTTGAGGGTCTCGGTAAGGTTAATTAATCTGGGTGGAGACTAAAAGATTAGGAAGCACATGCTGAAAGATGACAGCTGGCAAAAAACATTAGGAACAGTCTTTTGGCAATCTATATCTTATTATTGATCCGGCTATAGATCATGGTCTCTTCTCCCCTCTACCCTGACTTCACTTTCTCTCCCTCTCCACGAGATCTTTCAGGTCGATACAGCAAGTGCATCGAGACTGTAGCAACACATTTAAAACCTTATAAAAGGTTATTTAGTTGCTAACAGTGCAGCAGTTTCTGCAAAGCCTGCCAAAAGGTTACAGCTTTTGGGGCATCATAAATTACAGACGACAGGAAAGGGGAAAAAAAATAACTGTGGTTTTCTTTATTGTCTCCATGATGGATAGGCTCCTGAACAAGACACAAAATACATCATATCACCTTTAATGGGTCCACATTTCTGTAGCCATAACTCACCATTTTAAAATAGAAAATGGTGAAATATGGATTTGTATATTCCACTCCTGACATATTTATGAGTCCTTCCCTTCTTATAAATACAGTGATTGCTGTTTCAAAGTGCCATGTCAGGTATGAGCAGAGCGCAAACAGCTGGTGTGGTTGAAAAATTATAGCCAGACTTGGACGTTTTCAAAAAACGCTCTCGCACAGCAGTAAATTTACAATGTTTGCACTAACTGTTATTAAAACCAAATCCATAGCTTGGCAACAGGAGCCTATTGCTTCATAACAGCTGGAGTTGCAATTTTGCAGAACAGCTGGGCCAAGGCTGCAAAGCTGGGGCTCCCATGAACATTATCTGCAAGGACTGAAATGGTTGGGGCTACGTGAGTAAGAGTAATTTGCAGCGGGCAAAGCAACTGTGGGCATTACATGCCTGGATTATGGTTTATGAGCACAACCTTGACTTTCTTCTCTAATAATATGTTCCAATGCCATGCTACTTCCAGTGAGGAAGAACTCTCTCCAAGAGAATTTTGCCACTCTACAACCCAAAACCTGAACTCAGAAATTTTGCAACTGCCCAACCAATTGAAGTCTCCTCTATGCGAAATCTTAAACAGCTATTGGTATGGTCTAACCAGACAGACATCTTCTAGAATCTAGATCAGAGGTCCCCAACCTTTTGGGCACCAGGGACCGGTTCCGTGGAGAGAGGTTTTTCCGTGGATCGGAGGGTGTGTGGTTTTGTGTGCTGCCTGCTTCCCACCGATGGGGCTTTGCTTGTTTGTGCGGACCGGTTGCTGGCATGCTGCGGCCCGGTACTGGTCCACGAACCGGGGGTTGAGGAACCCTGATCTAGATGGTATCATGCTCATTTATTTACTTATTTATAGATTTCCATTCTCATGAGTCTCAACTACAGTAGAATGACCATTGGTCAAGGATGATGGAAATAGTAAAGCAGCATCACCCGAAGAACCGTAGGTTCCTCATTGTCAGACCATTCTGACCTTAGTTGTTTTTATATGTGTGTTTATTTTGCAATAAAAGGAATGGCAGGCATTATGTACTCATTTCAAACTGTATTTCAACCCCCAGTTGTCTTCAAAGCAGGCATATACTCAACACACATATACACAGATGATAAATCTCATAAGTTTATTTATTTAGAAGACTTTTGTCCCGCCTTTATTATTTATTTATTTATTAGATTTGCGTGCTCCTCATCTCATCCAGAGGTGAGATGTTTTATGTTATGATGTTATGTTATGTGATGTTTTAGGTTAGGTTAGGTTAGGTTAGGTTAGCAAATGTCTTACTCATTAGAGAAGACAGACAAGCCTGACTGGACAGGAATGGATAATTTCTTACCTTTCAGCTGTTGCTGAAGCTCCCAATTAGCTCATGATGATTTTGTGACCCACCACACTCCTACAAAATGTTCATGGACACTGGAGAGAAAGAATGAACGTGCAATAAACTTTGTGGGAAGTGCATTAATTGCACTTGGTAAGATCTTTTAAATTTAAAAGATCTGTTTTTCTGAAACTCAGGAGAGCTGCAGGGAAGACGACATCCAACCAAATGGAACATTAACTTTGCTTCAGCTTTACTCAATTTGGTGGTCAGAAGTCCTAGGAGCTGCAATACCATGTTGTCAAATGGGCCTCAATTGGGGAAAAAAAGCAATAAGATTTATGTATGGCTCTTTGCAGATTTTTTTTTTTTAAGTCAATGGTTTGGCTTGATAACAGGTCTTGTGAGTTGTCCCATGTGTTTCCTTTTGCCATATGTACATCTTAAATGTGTGCTACAGCGGGGAGTTGAAACTGGTCATAGTTCTTTTTTATTGCATTTTAACTAGGTCCAGAAATAAATGTGTATCCTGATTATGAGGTGTAAGCTAAAACTTTAATGGGTAAAACAGATCACCTTCTAAGACAGATACATATTTCCTAATGCTCTCTTCTAGTATTTAATAGTGTGTACTACTGTTATAGTCATGATCCCTTGAGAAGAATGTGATGTAGTATATCAAGAATCTTGCTCTAATGAATAGATATACTTTGGGCATTCTGAAAATACATTCCTCATGGGTTATACCTCAGGGTTCCCAAAGCTTCGGCAGATAGACATGAAGTCTTTCGAATTCTGCTGGGATTCATGTTGGGGAAAATGTATAATTCAGTTGTGGAAGAAATACAGGAAGAGTCAGATCCTGTCCATCAGAAGTAGAACACCGGTAGAAGTAATACTCTTGAAGATATGATAAAGTCGCTTTTGAGTTGAGATTGACCTTGTTGGTGGCATGGACATGTCCAGTAGCTATCTTGACCACAGTAGAGAAGATGTTTGCTACTGTCTTCATCCAGAGTGTTTTATTTAGCTCCTTACTTTAGCCTGTGTTTTCTGAAGGTCTCCCTGCTGGGTCTAGCCTAGCTTCTAACTGGGGAGGACAAGAACTCTTTCCGTAATCAATCTGACTTGGCGTAGCTTTTTGAGATCAGCCAAAGTCAGCTACTTGCTGCTCTTGGCAGTTGTTTTTAATACACACCCAGCCCTGACTTTACTGGACCTACTGCTGTGTTGAAATCTTCCTCGCTGTTTCTCAAAAGCCTCTACAAAAGAGCCTTCTAATTTTCTACCTAAATCTCAGGGTGGTTGAGTCTTTTTCTTGGTGGTGTTTCTAAGCTGACCTTGTTGGAGGTGACAAAGGATTCTGCTGTCAGGATTTTTGTTTCCTCTTCTCTTAATTGTCCACATTTCTCAGACAGTTCCCAGTTGATGTTTCTGCATGGGATTATGTTAAGCATGGACAGCTGGAGTTACTTAGATCCTTAAAATGGTCATTGTACAATGGGCGTTCACACATATCATTGGGCATTGTGCAATTAAGTATGCATGAGAACATTATGCTCCATCAAGAGAGTACAAAAATCTGCATTCCTTTAAATAAAATTCTTGTTCATCAGGTTGAATGAGTGCTGCAAGGGAATAGACAGAAAATCTCTGTATATTCTCTATCTCTATCCATGTCTCTAAGCACCTACTAGTTAAATTTAGCTTTTAAGTGCTTGTGGAAGAAAAAGTTGGAGAAAAAAAATGCAGGTAGTCCTTGACTTATGACCCCAATGGAGCCCAAAATTTATGCTGCTAAGTGAGACATTTGTTAAGTGAGTTTTGCCCCATTTTATGTCCTTTCTTGCCACAGTTGTTAAGTGAATCACTGCAGTTGTTAGTGGTTGTTAACTGAACCTGGTTTCCCCATTGACTTTGCTTGTCAGAAGGCTATAAAAGGTGATCACATGACCCAAGTGAACTGCAACTGTCATAAATATAAGTCCATTGCCAAACATCTGAATTTTGATTAGGTGACCATGGAGATGCTGCAACGATCTTAAGTACCATTGTAACTTCGAACGGTCACTAAATGAACTGTTGTAAGTCAAGGACTGCCTGTATTTTAACTTCATTGAACTTCCCTCCTCCACAGTTTGTGAACTCTCGCATGTAACACAAATCAATCTATGTTTTCAATATTTCGTTCCAGGCCTTGTTTGATATAAAATGCTGAATCTTTGGAATCTGCGTGAAATAAAAGCTTCCTTCATTTTTTTATGGTTCCTTTGAAGGTTGGCAATATGGAGATGATGGATAGACAGTGGAAACCATTACTGGGCTCTTCTCTTACCACCGTACAGAACCAGGTAGGAATTGCTGTTCTCCTGCAGACTTGGTTTTTCTTGGGCACATTACCATGTAGTGAAACTCAGCTTCAGCCATTTCCACCATAATTTGATGTTGTGGTTTCTAAGATGGCAGCGCCTGGATCGGCTGCGGCTGCATTGGCTCTCAAAGGTGAAACGTTTTTGGAGGGATATAAGGGATATAGGCCACATGATCGGGAAGGTTTTAATGTGTTTGAGTAACGTGGTGGGACTAAGGTAACATACTGTACGAACGACAATCTTTGCTGGCATGGCGAGTTTTTAGCTGTTTCGGAACTGTTGGTTAAAGACCGTTAAAAGTCATTTGCGCTGTTTGAAATTGTTCTGCCGGCAGCAAGATCTGCCTGCTGGCCCAGCGACGGATTCTATTTCAAATCAGGGCTGTTTCCAAAGGAGGCAGAGGAGGAGAGGTCCCGGGGCTTATGGAGCAAAGGAACTGGATGAGGCTGTCGGCAGGTCCAGAGGAAGAGAGAGAGGCTTTTGGAGAAGTTGGTGGCGGCGGCAGCTTGCTCCAGGGGCGAAAAGAAGCAAGGCCTCTTTAAGGAAAAAGTGGAAGAGACAGGATCAGAAAAAGGAAAGGAGGCGAAGTTGTCATGCAGGAATACAAGCTAATTTGAGGGCTAATCCACACGGAGCTCCGTTTCCATCTGTCCTGTTTGCCATCGTTCGCTCCCTAGAGACTAAAATGGACGTTCTGAAACTTGAGCTGGGCACATACGAGGAGTGTATATCGGAGGTGGTGACCCTTTGAGAGCTGCATGCAATGAAATTTCATTTTGATGAATGCCGATTGGTGTACATTCAAAGTGACAATAAAGTTGTTGTTGTTGTTGTTGTCCATGGTGGTAGACGACATCACATAATTTACATAATTATGTAAAACTGCTGAGGTGACATTGGTGACTCAAATAGTTGTTCTGTCTCCACTTTATTTGATTTTAAATCTTCTTCCAAACGAAGCATCATCCTATACTGAATGAGAAGAGAAACCTTTACCACTATGGCATAGTGGTTAAAGTGTTGGACAACAGTGAAGGAGTTCTAGGACCATTAGATCATGGAGTTTAACTGATCATGCTGACTGGGGAATTCTGGGAGTTGAAGTTCACAAGTCTTAAAGTTGCCAAGTTTGGAGACCTCTGATTCAACCCATAACCCATTTAACCCATCAATCAGGTTGTTTTAGGATAAAATGATGGAAGACCACCCACTCTTTGTGCTACCTGGAGTTTCAAGAAGAAAGGAGAAAAACAGAATAAGGAAACAAAAACCATCTTCTACGTTCACCTTGTTTTGTCTTCCTCTAAGAACAGAATTTCAAGTTTCATGCAACGTATCTGAAGAAATGCCAAGCAGTATGGTCTTCTCTCTGTCTTAGCTCCATTCCCCCACCCCCTTCCACATAGAACAGCAGGTTAATAACACATTATTGCAAGTTTTAAAGCTGTTGCTGTTTCTATAGCATTTTCCTGCCTATTCGTAGGGGCAGACGTGTTGCCGCTGCCTTTCCTTCTGTAAATGGCTCAGGGTGAAAACAACGCTGCCAAGGGCCTTTGAAACCAGTAACTCCAGAGAGTAGCCACCAATGCTCAATCGTCACTTTGTCAGATAAAAGGCTTCTAATTAGCTTTTTGTTCCACCCGATTACAAACGGGAGCTTTGACCTTTAGAAGTGATTAGTTTTTAACTTAACTCATTTGTATGAGAACATTTGCTAAAGTGTATGGACAAATGAAAGCCAAGGTTTCCAGGATGCTTGGACTAATAAACCCTTTGGAAATCTGACAGGGTGTGCTGGCCCGCCTGTTGTAGATGAGCATGCTTCAGTTCACGTTGGGCTCAGATCCTTTGTACAGATTTTTGAAGCTCCATCCTTACTTATTGGAAGAAGTCTCTGCGACAAGAGTGTCAAAATGGATTGTGCAAGTGATGGGTATTAGCTGGAACCAAGAATTTATCACAAGAAATCCATCAACTAAAATGGTTCTCTGTAGACTGGATCTCTTGATTCAGGTGTAGATCTGAAAGGATGGGGGTCCAGAATCTGAGCTCATCTACTGCCCTGCTGCCTTAGGATAAGCAAATAACAGAGTTGGAAGGGACCTTGGAGGTCTTCTACTCTGACCCCCTGCTCAACCAGGAAACCCTATACCAGTGATGGCGAACCTTTTAGAGACCGAGTGCCCCAAAACCGCCTCCGTCCCCATCCCGCCCCTGCTCAGCCCCATCCCGTCCGCTCTGCCCTGCCCCCACCCTGCCCCCACCCCACCCGCCCGCAGGGCCACTCACCGCCTCCATGGCCTGCCGCAGATCACCCAGGCAGCCCAGCAGCACCATGGTGGCCACGCCCTCTGCCCGCACTGCTCAGCATCAACTGCGCACGACGGGGCGTGAGGGCCAAGTCTTGTCCCGGCTGCCCGGCTGCCATGTCCTTGGCTGTGCTGCTTTGTGCGGGCCGTGCCTGGGGGTGACTCTCCTCCAGGGGGGCTACTGGTGAGGAGGGGGCCTTGGGGGGAGGCGGAGCTGGGGCAATGGGGTGCGTGCCCACAGAGAGGGCTCTGAGTGCCGCCTCTGGCACGTGTGCCATAGGTTCGCCACCACTGCCCTATACCATTTCAGACAAATGGTTGTCCAATCTCTTCTCAAGATCCTCCAATATTGGAGCACCCACAACTTCTGGAGGCAAGTCATTCCACTGATTAATTGTTCTAACTATTAGGAAATTTCTCCTTAATTCTAGGCTGGTTCTCTCCTCCTCCATCCATTGCTTAGTTCAAACCAGATTTCCTCAACCCTACCACATGCCTTCCTAGCACTACAGTGCATTTATGCATTTGTAGGTTCTTCACTTCTATTGCTGATGGGCATGGGCTAAACTTGATGGGAGTTGCACTGGTCCTTTCACAAAAGCAGCCACACTTCTATCTCCCGTTCTCAGTTTTCCATAGCTTTGCCTTATGGAAACATCAGAAAGGACAATGCAAATGCTTTCACCCTGATTAAACCACACCCGAAGGTATCTCTGTTCCAAAATCCATGCACTCCCCTTTAAAATTCTCTCCACTGCCAGCAACGGTACTATTGAGCTGAGATTCTGAAGAGGAAGCACCTGAAGTGATAATTTATCTTCCTACAATTTTCTGCCACTGGGGTGAGAAATCTAGCAATAGAATTGGAGCATAATCATCCAAGATAGATATAATACCCCTGGCTCTGATAACCCACGCAGGGAACAACAGCGGAAGAACTTGGGTTGATAAAAACCAACTTCACCTCTAGCAATCCTCCAATATGTTGGTTTTGACTTTCAGAGCGGAATGTAGAATTCTTAACATTTTATTATCGATAACTATTTTCTTTTAATTATTGTTGTCCCGGTTATCTTTGTTTAATAATCCTGGGAAATAAAGAGTTCTCCCTTACTGCTCCTCTTAGATAAAGAAATGTAAATGAACAATAAAAGTCTTTTGCATTTTGCTGGTTCAAAGAATGTCTAAATGTCAATTGTTCACTTTTGTATCAGCAAGGGGTTTACCTCCAATTTCTGTTCTTCGGCTTTCTCCTTGGTTTTTCTTTGTAGCTAGATGCTTCTGCTCACATACAGAAAGAATGTCAGAATAACTGAAGGTTTAGGAATGGTCAAGATAGTCCACAGAGTATGGTGAAAACAGTCAAGATGGATGGCTATGATGGTGCAATCAAAGCTCTGTTTTGGCTTCCCTCTTGACTTTTCTGACTATATCCTGCAGACACCCCGGAGACTAGAATATCCCTTTGTGATGCAGGTATTAAAGACCCTGATGTTGGGAAAGACTGGAGGCAAAAGGAGAAGGGGATGGCAGAAGCTGAGATGGTTAGATAGCACAATTCACTTAACGAACATGAATTTGGGCAAATTCCAGGAGTCAGCGGAGGGCAAGGGGGCCTGGTGCACTATGGTCCATGGGGTTGTGAAGAGTTGGACATGACATAGAGATTGAACAACATCATGAATCACTGCCACTTTCAAAGAAATGAATGTTTTCTTGCTTTGATGGAATAAAAGTCTTCCACTGAATAATTTCAGGTAGTCCTTGACTTATAACCACGACTGGGAGCAGGATTTCAGTTGCTAAGCAAGGCAGTTAAGTAAATCATTTCTGATTGTACAACCTCTTTTGCCAAGTTTGTTAAGTGAATTACTGCAATCTTTAAACACTGACTTTGCTTGTCGGAAGACAAATGGTGATTACATGACCGGGGAACACAGCAACTGTTGCAAATACATGCTAGTTCCCCAAGTGCTTCAACTTTGCTTATGTGACTGTGGAGATGCGGCGACAGTAAGTGTGAGAACCGGCTGTAAGTCACTATTTTCCAGTGCTGTTTGAACTTCAAACAGTCACTAAACAAATGGTTGTAAATCAAGGACTACCCGTACATTAGCATGAGTTAAAATGATAGATATTTTTACAGGTATTGTTTAAAGTTCTCTAGAGTTTAGGATTGTCTCCCGGGCCAGAGTTTTCAGACCTGCTGTTGCTGAACCATAAATTAGCTGGTTCATCATCTTTTCAGTGGTGGCTCCAGATCTGGAATTCCCTTGCCAGGGTTAGATGTCATGTCTGCCACACAATTGACACTGAACAGCTGATGCTTTAGCCTGTTTCTGAACTGCTTTGGGACTCTGAAATGGGAGAGGGGAAATGGTGAGCTTGCTTCTATGCCTGTTTGGAATCATCACATTGCTTGTAGCTATGGAATATCTCCTTTCCTTGTTTCCTTTCTCCTGCCTCTTATTCATCCAGTGAAAATATACTTTGCAATACCAAGCTATGTGACAAGCAAAATATTTACTTTGCTCTTTAGGAAAAAAAACAAAAAACTATTCCATTCTTTATGAAGGACCTTAACAAGTTATATGATGGCTTTTAAAAATACTAGTATGTATGCCATTGCCATTTTTATTATTACTTCTCTCTCTTTTTATTTCTCTCTTTCTCTCTTGCAAAGTTCCTGAAGAACTTGCTCTCGATATATATGTGATAAAATGAACAAATAAATGAACAAGAGGCTGAATATTCAGTAGAAGTAAGTTCCATTGCGTAAAGGACTATTTTTCCTGCATTCAAAGATTTTTATCCCCCTATTTTTTTTTTTATAATAGCCATTGCAGCAGCTTACAACTCCAGTTCAAACAGTAGAAGATAACAGTGATAAATAGTTAAAGAAAAATAGACTGAAAACAAATTCAGCAATGAGAATCCATAGCAGTTAAGATACTTATCAAAAGTGTTACAACCAATTGATATTATCCTTTGAGGTTAAATGGATTCTTTCTTATCATATTTGGTATCGATGCATACTCTGGCCAGATATTGTTAGAGCAAATGTGTATATCATCATCATCATTATATCGTCATCATCATCATCATCCAGGTTATACAACACAGAATCAATCTAGGTGGGAAAAAAATAGAGAACCTGTGGCCATTTTTTTTATTGGATTAAGGCTGCAACACTATGGGAAATATATGAATGTGGGTATATGTCTCTCTGTGTGTGTGCTTATGTTTGTTTATATTAATGCTGCATGAAAACTATGTTTCAGTTTCTCTTCATGAAAAAGGATTCTGGGTTATTTGATTTATTTGGAATTGCTCTTGGCATTTTTTTAATCGACTTTACACAGTGGTGGGATTCAGCCAGTTTGCACCACTTCGGCACAACCGGTAGCTAATTTTTTGTTGCCCAGGCCTAGAATGGACTTCCGGAAGTGGCATCCACACAGAGAACTGGTTGTTCACATATCTGAATCCCACCACTGACTTTACAGTTGGATGCAAAAAAAAAACCACGTGGACAGAGAAAGGGGCAAAGCTTCAGTAGCATGGCTGTGACTGCCGTCCTCCACCACCCACCCCCTTTTTTTTTAATCCCCATCTCTGTCCTTTTCTGTTTTGAACAGAGAGACAGGCAGGCAGGCAGGCAGACACTAGACAGTCAACCAGACATTGTGGTAGTAGACAAGGACTAAAAGACAGCGGTGGTGATAGCTGTCGCGATGCCAATTGAGAGCAACATCAGGAAAAAAGTGGGTGAGAAGCTGGAAAAGGACCAGGGTCTGAAGGAGGAACTAGAGAGGATGTAGGAAGTAGAGACCAAAGTGGTTCCTGTGATGGTAGGAGCACTCAGGGCCCATGACTCCTAAGCTGGGAGAGGGCTCCAACAGCAGATCCCAGGAGCAACATCAGAGCTCTCTGTTCAGAAGATGCACAGCTAGGAACAGCTAAAATACTGCACTGAATCCTCAAACTCTCAGACCTCTGAGATTGAGGGAGAATTTCCTATGCAATGCTTTTTTTTTGGGAATTGAAATATAAGAAGCCAAGCAGGCTGCAGATAGTTTCAAAGAAGACTGGGTATGATAAAAATCAGGACAATAATGCACGCCCCTTCAACTCCTTGCAACTAAACAAAGGCAGCAACCTGGCGATAGATTGTAAAACAGAATAACGGTGTTTGGTTCTAAATTATTCAATAGCTGTTACAATTATGCAAGGATTTGAACTGCATATCCATCTCCTTCCTTCCTTCCTTCCTTCCTTCCTTCCTTCCTTCCTTCCTTCCTTCCTCCCTCCCTCCCTCCCTCCCTCCCTCCCTCCCTCCCCCATAGGTGGAAGTGATTCCTGATAGAAACAGAGAATAACATTTAAAAATAAACCAGTGATCAATAAAAGTACATAACAAAGCAATAAAAAAGAATGCCATAGAATGACATTGGGAAATTAAGGAGGGTCCTTTCTGAGTCTCTGGCCCTGCCCTCTATCCAAATGTGAGCTATGCTGTCTCTTATCTGACTCTTTCCCAGTCTCCAAGGCCTTTTTCACATATCATTACAGTCTAGGCCAGTCTGTATGTATAGCTGACATACTTCTGGTATCCTCCTTCTGTTCAACCAAGTTTATGTATGTATAGGCTCACTCACACCTCAAGACTTCTGCTTGACTTTTATCCAGATGCTGTATTTCAGTCGTTATTCTAGTCTCAGCCAAGAAACCTAAATCTGGAGTTCAGTACCTGTATTATATGACAGGCTCTTAAGAAATTGCCTGTGAGTTGTTCTTGCTTATGCATAGAGGTTTACAAGCCTGGCTTTATGAGTTTAAAGATTCCTCCTCAACCCCCATCCCTTCTGATGGAAGGGTGGCCAAGGGCTTCTTTCCTGTACACATGCTGAGGCCTTTGAGCAGACTGCTCTGTTTTATAACATTACTGTTCCTGGCCTCACTTTATTACATCTGTTCTTTAGAGTACCTTGTTATAAATTAGGTATGTGATGATGTGTAATCACTAACGGGAAAGCCAATGCATTTTCACTGCCACAGCCATTAGACAAATAAAAGGGAAGAATGAGAAATTGCTGTGGTTTTGACAAAGGAGAACATTTGAACAACCTGATCCAAATTGAAAGCAATGTTATCCTAATGGTGGTGGTTTCATTATGCCAAGCCTGGCTAACACTTGCTTGGGAACAAAAGAAAAACCTCAACTTTCAGTGTTTTGATTGTTCTCTCCCCCCCCCCAAAAAAAAAGTCTCTATATTTTTACTCTGAGTATAAGTTCACCCCTCTTCTTTTGCTGTTTGTCTGTTCTGAAGGTTTAGCATTCAAGAGGCAGATTCTCCATTCAAAGGTATATTCCTGGTAAGAACTTATTGGTAGAAAATGGCTCAAAGTCTCTTGTCATCTTGAACTGAGTAAATTAATATGCATTGGTCATTAGTAAGAGGGTGGAAAATCAAATCCTATATTAGTGGGCTTGGAAGTATTTGCATTTTTAATAAGAGGATTATGACTTGAAGCTGCAAATTCTGACTTGACACTTGCTTCTGCAGAGATAAATTGGCTGCATCTTGAAGAACCAAGGAAATTGGTTTGTCCATAAAATTGAAAGCAAGGTCTGCATACCTTTCTTTGGCTAAAGAAGGATATTGGGTTTTAACTGGTTGGGTTAATTTAGACGACATGTGTTCATCCCTATTATTGCTGAACTATGTACTGAGTTTCTCATGAAAGCCCACTGCAATAATAATATCTTCTTGCAAGTCTCATTTCCATCTAAACCCACATTAGAAAGACATTTAAAGGGCACCTGGGTCTGAGAAACAGCAGTGTGGGAGGGGGGAGGGGGGAAAGCAGGACCTGGAGATCTGCTTTCCCATTTCCACCTCTCCTTTGAAACGACAAAAGAGTTGCAATTCTTATTCTTGCCCATTGTTTCTGACTGCTTAGCAGAAATAGTAATTGGATAGTACATTGGCCGCTTCTGAACTTCAATAAAAGCAAGGAAGGATAAAAGATCAAGGAAAGCTAACCCAGAGAACATGTCAAGCACAGGAAATCAGGAGTCCAGGCAATTCCGATGAACATATATAGGTTTATTATAATATATAGGGAGTGAAGGAACTCAAGATTGATGATGCATTTGACCCCTCCCTCGGGCTCAGCTTGCTCAACTCCTACAGAGGAGCTGGAAGGAGTTGGAAATGTGACTCTTTTACACAATTAATTTTGTTTCCACTGGAAACTGGTTCTGGACTTTGTGCTTGAGGTGGAAAAAAATTGAAACTTTGATTTTGGGTTTTGTCGATTAGATATGTTTGGCGTTGTAGAAATGACTAGTATATATTATTGTAGAAAAGTAAAAAGTTGAGGTTTCAGGTTTATTACCTTATTCTACTGCACCAAAAGGAGTTGGAAGTAAATGCTTTTTTTTCTCCCCCCCCCACCCTACACTTTTCTCTTTTCCCCCTTTCCTCCCCTATTTTACCTATGTTTTCATTTTTCTTTATATTTTTATATTTTATGCTTTGATAAACTAATGACACTTTGAATCATGGAAATGTGTCTCTTTTATGAAATGGCTTCTGTCAAGCCAGTTTAAGCCAATAATCTGAGCCCAAGCTGGTCATGCAGGGTGAATCTTCTGGCAAACGTCCCTTGTATGCCTATAAATGAACTCAATACCATTTGGGGAATCTAGCTATAAATCCCCAGGACTGAATAGTTCTGTATCTCATATGGTCGAATGTTTGGACTATTATATTATAATGGCTTCTAACCCTGTAGGCATGGGGGGAAAAGCCAAGAATCCCAGTTGTGATATATGCTAAATATATCTTACTGAGAAATATGAATGGGCTCAATACATAGCCCTAACAAAGACAATCACATGCTCTTTATATTTATTTTGAGGATTCTTTTAGTGTATTTGGGTAGTTTGATACAATGCAAAGTCAGAAGCATGTGGTTCACATATACTTAGACGTGTGGTTTCTAGTGCTACCAATGAAGAGACATTCTGCAATCATGCTGCCTTTTGGTTGCCGACTGAATGCTTTGCACTGAGAAATAAAATAGAAGAAGAGATGGGAAACCTGGGAACTTCTAACCTTACAACTAGAAATATCTGCAGCAGACTTTTAAATCTATTGGGGGGGGGAAGAGGACCTCACTGGATATCTTCAGAATATCTTCTAATTTATGTTTCGTGTGATTCCAGAATCTCTCACAGTGTATTGAATTGAGTTGGTGGGAGTTATAATTAAAGGACATCTGGAGGGTAGGATCCTTCTTACTCGTGATTTACAGAATTGGAAACCATTTTGCAAAACTGTCATGCTTTAGAAGATATCAAAGAAAGTAACCTAGTACAATGGTATCCATAAATATCACCTAGACAACTCCGGGCTTGGAATGTTGGAGGAAACTTTTCCAGAACTACATCTTCTAGTACAGTCAGCATAGCCAAGGATGATGGAGGTTAGGAATTAAAGTCATAGATTCCCCATCTTGTAGTAGGGAAATTGTATAAGCCAGATCATTATGGCCAAGTCACTGTTCTTCAGCATCTCCTCCCCAGTCTAGAATTTTGAAATAATAATCCCATCCCATTATAATATAAGATTTATGAAACAGCATAAAACATATTCCATAGAAAATATCCTTTTTTTATCCTCAAAGAGAAGATGCCAAATAAAACTGGGAGCAATTTAAGCCAAGCTCCATGGAAAAAAAATGAACTTCCTTTCCAGCCAATAACCCATCATCAGAGAAAAACTGACAGACATTCTACCATTTTTGAAAAAAAAAAATAGGAACTTGAAGTAATTTCAGCTGATCTTTCACAACGAAGAAACAAATAACCCTGCTCACGTTAGAGAGCAAATAAATCACACCCAAATGAGAGCTGTAATTCCCAAAAGTACACAAGGAATTGATTTTGCCGTGACAGTCAGCATGATGAACTGGTGCCGCAGTGTACAGGCATGTCTTAAGCTGCAGTTGGTTAACTCTCCTTCCGTTTGTCTTTTAGGTCTCTCTGTAATGGCATAATACGAAGAGAAAGATTAAGGAGATTCATTTCCAGCAAGTCCTGATTCTATACTCAAATCCTGCAAGTCAGGACAAAGAAACACGGAATAGGGAAGGAAATTAAATGCAAAGATGAAAACTCAAGATTTAGAATGCAGATTGTTTTTACAATTATCTCATAAATGAGTAGGAGCTGATGGCTCTCCAAATGGTGTTGGATTAATGCTCCCATCGTGCTTGAGCATTGGACATGTTGGATAGGACTAATGGGAGTTGAAGTTCAGTTATATTTGGAGACCTGTAGCTTCTCCTAAAGCGTTGTTTTTGGACAAAGACATAGTTGGGGCTCAGACATCGAGGGTGAAAATGTTCAACCATATCAATTTATCTGTAGTTTAATATCAGTGATGGAGCCTGTCTGTCTTGAACATCTACTGTAAGGGCTGTTAAAATGCTCAATAAGAGAAAGATGGACTGTGCTAAAATGGTCCCAATTCTCTGGAACCATTTTGGTTTGTTTGTTCATTTGTATCCTGCCTTTATTATTTTTTACAAATAACGCAAGGTGGCGAATATAATCCAACACACTTTCCTCCTATTTTCCTCACAATAACAACCATGTGAGATAGGTTGGGCTGAGAGAGAGCGACTGGCCCAGATCACCCAACTGCCTTTCATGGCAAAGGTGGAACTAGAACTCATGATCTCCTGGTTTCCAGCCTGGTGCCTTAACCACTGGACCAAATTGGTCTAATTGCTATCTGGACTCATTAACTCACATCAGTACCCATTTCTAGAAGAGCACCAAAGCCATTTTGATCCCCCCCCCATATGTGTTTTAGTTTTTAGTCACACTGGGTTTTAGATTTTAGTACAGTTTGGATAGGATATATTTGATAACTCCTGCTGTTCATCAATTGGTTGTTATTAGGAACTTCCTAGGGTGAGCTTCTGTTACATAAGCTATGTTAGGACATTTTTTTTTTTGCCCTTACAATAAGCCCAAAATGTCTGGAACAAATAATTACATCTACAAAATTATACTCAGCTATTTGCTATATGTCACCCAAAGAATTCAACCTGGGATTTGAATAGAATAAATATACTGTATTTAAATGACAAAAATTGATGATGGTGATTTATTGCATTTCTACATGATATTCTCACAACTGAAACGATTGACCAATGAAATGGGAAAGTTATTAAAATATCATGCTAAACTACGATGAATTAAAACAGTAAAATTAATATTCATGAAAAAGGTGACAGGGAGAGAATGGAAAAGTGAAACAAGAGAAAACGAATTAGTCATCTGTCATTCACACAGAGAAGAAAGAAAAAAAAATGGCTTTAAATAAGTGGCCAAAGATAGACTTTAGGAAAGGCAGCATTGCAAAACAGAGTTGCCACACTGGAGTCTACTCTCGAGTAACTAAAAGATGACACTGTCAGTCAACAGATTCCGCCACACCTGCTCTGCTGGTCTTAGTGATTATCAGAGTTCAGAATTCCATTTTGGAATTCAGATTTAGTTCATGGTCCTTTTGGGTGGAAGTGTTTGTGTTACTTTTGGCTTGCTTCATCATCTTTAATCTATCCATCACCTCCTTCCTAATACTCTTTATTTCTCAAGGTTAAAGCTTTAGACAAAGCAGCAGCACCTATGCACAATGATACAATGGCTTGGCAGGCTAGACAAAAATTGTAGGGCTGGTTTGTTTGTTTGTGTTTACAGAGCAGTTAATTGTAGCAGGTAGATTCCCCCCCCCCCAGCGATCCAGTCCGTGGCCTATGGAATATTGAGGATTATGGAGAAAAATCGGATGGATGATAACATGAGATTGTGGCACAACTGACTGGCTGGAACAGATTCCTACAATGGGGTGCATTTTGTGATAGGTTGCACTTTTGTCAAAGAAGCTGGAAATTATGATCCTTATTAACGTGTGTTCAAGTCTTTGCTTTCATTCCTCAACCAATTTTTTTTTAAGCAGGAAAGATTATTATATTGCTCAGTTTTTCAGGCGTGCCTTCAAATTGATTTGGTGTTGATTCTAATCTCTCTCTTTTTATCACCCTAGGCAAAGTGGGGGCAGAAAGCATTGTCTTCACTGTGATGATATTCGTGTTATCATAGCTCAAGTGTCACTAGCTCTCTTCACATTTCAAAATGCCACATTGGCTCACAGCTTCTGGGATGTTTGTGAATTGGCTTTTATTGTCAGTAAGGAATGCAATGGCTGAGGGATTTTCATGAAAATATTTTTATCTCCCCCTGGAAACACCATTTCTGACCTAAAGTATAACAACTTTCTTGCTGACTTTCAACTCTGCTCTAACAAGTTCTGCATACTTCAGAACATAGAACAGAACATAGAATAATAGAGTTGAAAGGGACCTGGGAGGTCTTCTAGTCCAACCCTCTGCGCAAGCAGGAGATTCTATACCATTTCTGACAAATGGTTGTCCAGTCTCCAGTGATGGGGCACCCACAACTTCTGAAGGCAAGCCATTCCATTGGTTGATTGCTCTCATCATTAGGAATTTTCTCCTTAGTTCTAGATTGCTTCTCTCCTTGGTTAGTTTCCATCCATTGTTTTTTATCTTGCCTTTTGTTGCTTTGGAAATTTGTCCCCCTCATCTTTGTAGGAGCCTCTTAGATATTGGAACACTGCTATCATGTCTCCCCTAGTCCTTCTTTTCATTAGACTGGACATACCCAATTCTTGTAACTTTTCTTCGTATGTTTTAGCTTTCCAAGTGCATCAGACTCCAATGAGTATCTTTCCTTCCTGTTTTCCCTCATGGGGGAGGAAAATGCAATCTCTCACTGATATGGAAATCAGGAAAATAAAAGCATCAGTCTGTGGAGAAGGTGAGGGCCACTCACTTAGGAGTTCGGTTTCATGAAAAGGCTCTGACTGGCCTCCCCTTTCTCCTTGCACCAGCCCAGAGAAAATCCCCTTAGTTATTTCAATTACATGGATGACTGGCGAGAGTTTGAACACACGTAATAGAGTCGGCAGCCTTTGATTGAAGTCTCCCCCTTTTCTTGCCAGCACCATTTGAATTGGCTTCATTGACCTTCAAAGACCAGGCATTGGCTAATGCAGGAGTTAATGTCTATGCCACTCAGCTGGGCCTGTTAACACTTAAGTCTGTAGCAGGTGTTTTCTGCCATAACCTGAGTCATCTTTGGGGTTATAAGCCTCCCACTTTCTTTTTCCTTCTCTCCCTATCCTGTTTTCCCATTGAGATAGACCTGGGGTCCATCAGATGACAAGATGTTACTTATTTACACTTGATAAATGAATGTATGTCTTCCCAAAACAGAGTGACTCTTACTAACAAGATCTCTAAAACATGCACTTGATTTTTTTTTTAACCCAAAGGTGCCTTTTCAAAAGGCAACAAGGAATGTCTTTCCTTGAAGATGTTTCACTTCTCATCCAAGAAACTTCTTCAGTTCTGACTGAGAATTGATGAGACAGTGAGAACTGCAGAACTGAAAAAGCTTCTTGGATAAAAAGCAAAATGTCTTCAAGGAAAAACAAAGTCCATGACCTGGATGACCGAGAACCTCCATAGATTTTTTTTAAACTTTCTGCTATAATCAAGAACTGATTTGCCCAACAGTGTGATTAAATTTGAACCTCTGAATTTGGAGGACCCACCCCCACCAGCTTGAAGAGTTCTCCAAATTCAGAATCTTCATTTTTTTATTTTTTTTTAGGAAGTTAAAAGAAATTTAAGTTACTCTTTTTCTCTGTGTGAAGGTAAAGAAATTCAAGAAAAGAACGGAATTGAGTGAAGAGGTTGAATACTCAAATATGGGAGATGATGATCCCACCCAGGACATCTTGTTCAAGGTTGTCTCTACCCTGGATTTGCTGAAAGTCAATTTCCAATTTGTCCTGAATAATAGAAAATAGGGAAGCTGGATTCATGATGGTGTTGCCAGCAGTCAGTAGATGTTATCAACTGTGCAATTGTCTTGTACTACAAATGCACAACAATGTGTATTTTCTGGAGCTTACATCCATAAATAAAATTGTTTTATTTGCATCCCTCATAGATAAATATTCTTCTGTAATGAATCTATTGTAAAATTTCATCTTTGTGTTACATATATCAAGATAACCAATGACTCAGTAAACAACAGCTGTTGCCCGTTGTAAGAAGTAAATGTCATTTCCAATTGTTTAGTGTTAATTCACTGAACCTATTGAATATGGGACATTTCCTATTATCATCAAAGTAGCTTTAGAAATAAAGGCGGTCAAATCTCATAATGGTTGTAGAATGTCTTGATTCAAACTGTCTTCATGACAGTGATTTCAACACATCTGTTTCAAGAGCCAGTTTGGTGCAACAGCTAAAGGTGCTGGGCTAGAAGTTAATAGTCCTGATTTAGACTTGGAAGCTAGCTGGATGACTTTGGACCAGTTAATTTTTCTCAGGCCTAGGAAGAAGGCAATGGTAAGCCACTCCTGCAAATGTTGTCAAGAAAACTGCATGGACTTGTCAGCATTGACTCAAAGACATAACAACAACAACACTCCAAAATACTGGTACTGTATACGTTTTTATGTTTGGTATCTGCTTATCATGATCAGATCTGTGGATCATGGTCTAGACCAGGACTTTTCAACCTTTTTACCGATTGTACCACTTTTAGGATATGGCAATATTCGAGTACCACCTAGCAAGGTGTCAAAAACTTGGTGACAAAAAAAAACCTGTTCAAAGTTGCAATTGCACTGAAATGACTTATGACCATTTTTCACACTTATGACCATTGCAGCATGCCCAGGGTCATGTGATTTATATTTGGATGCTTGGCAACTGATTCATATTTATGATGGTCACAGTGTCCCAGGGTCATGTGATCCCCTTCTGCAACCTTTTGACAAGCAAAGTCAATGGCAGAGCTGCTGGTGGCCAAGTGCTAAGGCGGGACTTCCTTCCCTGCCTCCCTTCCCTCCCTTTTTCTCATTCCCATCTCCTTCTGAAGGAAGAATTTGAACCCCCCCCATATTTTCCCTCTTCCATATATTGATCAAACAAGGAAAGGCCTCCAGAGACAGAAAAGACAAGCTGCTGAGTGAACTAGCTTAAAAAGGCACTTCCCCTTTAAGAATTAGCTACTGGCTAGAAAGGAAAGTAAGGAGCCCAGCTGGCACTTAAGGAAGAAAAAAAAATGTAAGTACTGGCTGCCGGCTAAGGCAGCCTCCCCAAATGGCTCCATTCATAAGTAAAATCTGCAGCTCCAGAGGATTCTCTCACTGTAAGTCTTTGCCTGTGCTGGCTCTTTCCCTTCCCCACTACACTTGGGCTAGGCAGGGCTGCGTACCACCTGCCACTCATTAATGCAGGGCTTTTCAACCTGTGGTAGCGTACCACTTGTGGTACATTAATGAGTGGCAGGTGGTACGCAGCCCTGCCTAGCCCAAGTGTAGTGGGGAAGGGAAAGAGCCAGCACAGGCAAAGACTTACAGTGAGAGAATCCTCTGGAGCTGCAGATTTTACTTATGAATGGAGCCATTTGGGGAGGCTGCCTTAGCCGGCAGCCAGTACTTACATTTTTTTTTCTTCCTTAAGTGCCAGCTGGGCTCCTTACTTTCCTTTCTAGCCAGTAGCTAATTCTTAAAGGGGAAGTGCCTTTTTAAGCTAGTTCACTCAGCAGCTTGTCTTTTCTGTCTCTGGAGGCCTTTCCTTGTTTGATCAATATATGGAAGAGGGAAAATATGGGGGGGGGGTTCAAATTCTTCCTTCAGAAGGAGATGGGAATGAGAAAAAGGGAAGGGAAGGGAGGCAGGGAAGGAAGTCCCGCCTTAGCACTTGGCCACCAGCAGCTCTGCCATTGACTTTGCTTGTCAAAAGGTTGCAGAAGGGGATCACATGACCCTGGACACTGTGACCATCATAAATATGAATCAGTTGCCAAGCATCCAAATATAAATCACATGACCCTGGGCATGCTGCAATGGTCATAAGTGTGAAAAATGGTCATAAGTCATTTCAGTGCAATTGCAACTTTGAACAGGTTTTTTTTTTGTCACCAAGTTTTTGACACCTTGCTAGGTGGTGCTCGAATATTGCCATATCCTAAAAGTGGTACAATCGGTAAAAAGGTTGAAAAGCCCTGCATTAATGTACCACAAGTGGTACGCGTACCACAGGTTGAAAAGCCCTGGTCTAGACAACACATTTCTGACATTTTGCCAGCAACTGTGGTTGGAATCTTCAGAGCAAGTGGTCTGTTAAGGAAACTACAGGCAACTGAGCAGGGACTGACTGGGCTTCTATCTTTATAGCTGGGTGTCTTGACACCTGTTTGGTCTTCAGTTGAGTTGGTTTCCAATTAGTGCAGGTTGGTGATGGCTTGTCAGGAAATCGGTCGCTAAAACTGAAGCCCAACATTACCCATGACTCCAAAACCTCAGTTTCCAGGGTTTGTGCAGTTCTTTATATTAAAAAGAAGCCATAATGATCTTTGCTTCCAAATATATGAATATGGGATTTGGAAGGCTGTAAACTAGAAGATTAAGTTCATAAAAAAGTGATCCTGGGGTACCTCTGCATTAATGCCACAATATAGATATGGTCTTTCACAGCCTAATTGATCCTGAATCGAGGCAAAGGTTTCAGATCCAGCCTTATTGATCAACTTCCATTAAAGAGATTCTAAAGCTTTCATCTGGTTAGGCAACTGTCACTCAAACCAAGATTTGTTAACAAGATGCTTGTAGTTATCGGGCTACTTGCAATATCCCTAAAGGGCATATATGGATTCTCAGATTGGTGAAAATATCACGAGATCACTAAATCTCAAGAAATGCTGATGGGTATTTCTGCACAAGAGCTTGTGAAATTCCAAATGGGAATTTAAAAGAACCTGGAGGTGAGTTTTAGTGATTTCATGACAGATTGGCAGTTCTCTTTTTTTTTTTAAATGGTGCCTATCCTTCACCATCATATCAGGACATAAAATTGTATCTGTCAACCTAAACTGATTAGCAACCGCTGATTTGAATGCTAAGAGAAAAAGCATATCCTATTGCATTAACCCCCACCCCACCCTTTCTTTCTCTCCCAAAATACAAAAAGATGGACTGTGTATCATCAAGTTGTTTTCAATTCCTAGTAACCACCTTGATGGCTTTGTTCCATGACGATCTATCCCTAACTTGTCATTTCAACTCTCCCAACAAAATATGTAGAAAAAGGAGACTAACAAACCAATCCTTTCCTTAGAAAAAATGTAAACACTTCACTTTTTCCCCCTGCCCCTGAAATAGGATCATTTGTAGCTCTGCTAGTTTAGGTGGTTTATGTTGTTTCCCCCCCAACATATGTTGTTTAAATTTGCTTATGGTTGGCTAGGTTTATCCTGTTTTAATATCTTTGTTGCCTAGAGATGCTTTGTTAATAAACAGGTGAAGTCAAGACATGATTAAATAAAGAAAGAAATACATAGATACAAAAAATGAAGTCCTTTCAATCTTCTGCAACTTTAAAATTGATCCCCGGGTTCAGCAGGCTGAACTTTCTTGACTCAATTCCAATGACCATATAACAGCTGCCCATCTGATAGTAGCTGAAAATCTAGAGATGATGTTCATAGTTTTGTTCCTGCTGATTAATACTTTCATTGACCAACAGGGATGGCAAATACATTGTGTTTATTCAATGTTCATGTGCAGTGCAGTACTTCCTGGTTGTGTGAAAAAGCTGTACAGCAAAAACTCATTTGCTGCTTACACTGCGAAATAGCCTAATAGATAATAAGTCTACAAAAGTGCAATTACCCATTCTTTACACCGCACCCCATTTTTACCTTCTATAGATAGGAAATGCTGTTCTTTCTCAAATGAGTGGTGCTGAATATAATTGGAAGATGCTAATTTTGTGATCAGGTTCGGGGTAACAGTTTGCTAGATACACAATGTAAAATCATTTCCGTCAAAAGAGAGAGCAACATATCCCATGCATCTTATATTCAAGCTGTTCTGCTTAACGGTAGGACCTCGTTCTTTAGGAAATTTAGGAAAGGGAAAGCCTAAACTTTTGAGGCAACTTTCTATAAATGTCAAAATGCTACAATGAGGGTCCTATGCCTCCATCATGTTTCTAAGTAACAGAATAACAGAGTTGGAAGGGAGTTGGAGGTCTTCTAGTCCAACCCCCTCTTCAAGCAGGAGACCCTATACCGTTTCAGACTAATGTTTATCCAATGTCTTCTTAAAAACCTCCAGTGATGAAGAAACCACAACTTCTGTAGGCAAGTTGTTCCTCTGATTAATTGTTCTCACTGTCAGGAAATTTCTCTTTTGTTCTAGGTTGCTTCTCTCCTTGATTTGTTTCCATCCATTGCTTCTTCTCCTGCCTTCAGGTGCTTTGGAGAACAGGTTGACCGCCTCTTCTTTGTGGCAGTCCCTTAGATATTGGAAGATTGCTATCATGTCACTCCTAGTCCTTCTGTTCACTAGACTAGACTTACCCAATTCCTGCAACTATTCTTCATATGTTTTAGCCTCCAGTCTCCTAATCACCTTTGTTGCTTTTCTCTGTACTCTTTATGAAATGGCAGGATCACAGTCTAAAAAAAACCCCAAATTAACCACAATTTGATTAAACATGACAAAAAGATCCTTTCAGCATTTTTGAAGAGGTAGCAGAAGATGGTTTGCATACAACCCTTTCTAAAAGTTGGTCTTTTTCTTGGTGGAATGATAGGGCGAGTAACATCAGTGCAGGAAGCAACCTCCGTGAAATGCCTGGATGAGGTTCCCCAGCCATTCTGCCTTGGATTGCCTCCTCAGATAATCCTCTCCTTGTATATATATGGTGGATGCTCATTTAAACCACTTATTATTTCTCTCTGCCAAAGAGTTCTTTGTTTCCTACAAGTACCCATTTCCCTTGATCTATTAAACTCCAGTTCTCTTTCTAAGCAATAGTTGCAAGCATTGCTTACTCCTGTCCTTCTGTCTCCCTCTTCTACCTCTGAGAATTGCCTTAATATAGTACTATAAAGCAGGGGTCCCCAACCCCCGGTCCGTGGACTAGTACCGGGCCGCAGCATGCCAGCATGCCAGCAAAGCCTCATCCGTAGGATGCAGGCAGCACACAAAAATCACACATTCTCCAGTCCGTGGAAAAACCTTTCTCCACAGAACCGGTCCCTGGTGCCCAAAAGGTTGGGGCCCTCTGCTATAAAGTATCAATAGTCCAAGTACTCGTATTGCCACTCCTATTTTCCTATCTGGACTGTATGTGCATGTGCATGCAAGCACACATGAGGAGTAAACTTCTTATGCCGAGTAAGGTTCCTGCATTGCAGATTTGTGCAGTCATCTTATTCCTAGCAAGATGTTTGTATTTATGGGCCTTCATTAAGCCCCCAATGCTTAGAGCTATCTGATATAAAGTGCAAAAATCTAAATAACTACAGTATTGTTCTGAATTGCAGCTGTAAGTTAGAAGCCTCTTTTACCCCTTTGCTGTCATGCAATGTTTGGTTTTTTGCAGCCCAAATCTCATACCTCTGGGTAAAGCCTTTCTCTTGGTTTGCCCCTGATATGGAATTTCAAGGCTGTGTTCATACAATAACCTTAACCATATAAGCTACAAATCTAGTAAATGCATTTGTATAACATGTTATGGCTGATAAATCTGAAGTTAGTTCTTCATGTTCTTTAATAGTTCTTCAACAGGTCTTCATATAAGCTACTTTATAAGCATGCTCCAGGGGCGAACAGGAGCGAGGCCCCTTTAAGGAAAAGGTGGAAGAGACAGGATCAGAAAAAGGAAAGGAGGCAGAGATTGTCCTGCAGAAATACAAGCTAATTTGAGGGCTAATCCACATCCATCTGTCCTGTTTGCCATCCTTCGCTCCCTAGAGACTAAGTTCTGAAACTTGAGCTGGCCATGAAAAAGGTGTGTATATCGGAGGTGGTGGCCCTTTGAGAGCTGAAATGCAACAAAATTTCATTTTGATGTATGCCGATTGGTGTACATTCAAAGTGACAATAAAGTTTTTATTGTAATAATAATAATAATAATAATAATAATAATAATAATAATAATAATAATAATAATAATAATAATAATAATAATAATAATAATAATAATTTTAGTTTATTATTCAATGCTATGTACAAACTCATAACATGGGTTAATTCAACAGCTAGGTCAAATATGTTGTTTGGATGTAGCATAATTCCTTAATTCCCAGTCAACATAACTCCTGGATGAAAAAAAGTTGTCCACTCCCCCTCTTTAATAGAACAGGCTGAAATATTTTTTCCCATTAAAAATATTCCAGTTGCATATCTTTAATCCAGAGGAGAAGAGAAACAAATAATGTGCTTGGTTTTAGAACAGCAACAAGGAAAAGCTACAGTAGAAGAGAGAGAATACAGCCTTCAGCAAAGTATCCCGGTATTTGATGGTTTAATGCTGGAAATTATATGTCTCTGTGTGCAAATGATGGGAGTTAGATCTTATGATCTGTAACACATCATAAGATCAGGCTCTTAACCACAAACTTCAAAGGACGGCCTGTGAATTCTTGGCAACTGCTACAGCTCTTAATGTTAGAAGTATCTGCTGGTGCTAGTTAACGAAATTAAAAAAGGCATACCATGGCTATATTCTGTTTGATGATCCCAAGAAATAAACTAATATTGCTTATCCAAAGTAAGCCCTAAATGCCAAGGATTACTGTTAAGCATGGACTGTAGAATTGCCATTGAACACTAAATGAAAGCACAAACATCAATAATTCTTTTTTGCATTTTTTTTTGCTACCATCTAAGAATCAATGAGATTACTGTATCCCAGACACAGTATCTCTAATAAAAGAAAACTTGGGTAAGATTTTTCTTTTTAATTTAATGAATGTCTGTTCATTTGTTATGCTTGAATATATCAAATGACAAATGTAGAGAACTTGCAGCCCTTCCAGGAGCAACTTGTGTTATGACTGAGTTGAAGGATACTGCTCAATTACATCTAGTGGGCTACAGATACTCCATCTCTACACCATGGTAAGATGGATAAAGCTTCATGTGCTCCAATGATTTTGACCTCACCAACCAACTTTATGATTGTTTCATGTTGGGTTCAAATGTCTTCACTGCATCTTTTCTAAAATTTGAGCAAAAATGGCTCTTTTGCACTCTGTTCAGACTGTACTTTTGGGTGTACATATCAGCTTGTTAAAAATGGTGAGCAGACCCCACCCTCTCTGTGTTGTGAGAGCAGGAAACAGTTGGTCATGCATAGGTGCACTGTGACCAATTGCAGTGAAGAAGTTTTGTCTGTGTGCAAGATATATTTAGCATCCCTTGTTGATATGTAGACCTGTGTTTCCCAACCTTGTGAAACACATTTTAAAAATATTACTTTCCCTCCTCTGGAAAGAAGCTCTCTCCATTAAATTGCCAAGGTTCTTTCATTTGCTTCAGCAATTTTGCTGAAATTTGAGGAAACATGGAAACATGCCAAATGAACGAACCTGTTAAAGGGCAGATGAGAGGTCAACTAAAATTTTATTTAACCATTTAAAATACTTTGATTTTGCTTTCTTTTGTGCTGTGGGGGCTGGAAGGAAGCAAGATTTCTAGCTGCCACTAAGTAATGCTTTAAATCTATCATCACGATAATGTTTGTTCATGTCCTCTCTCATTTTTCCATATTTCTTGTTTCTAAGTGTGGGGGTGAAAAAGGACGGGATAGCAAATCTTGGTTTGAATAACTCGCCCGAAGCTGTCAGATGAAGGTAGCTATTTAAATTCTGCGGAAAGGAAATTTGTGCTTTCAATTTCAGGTTTGACTTCTGGCAAATGCCTGCACCAGTCCTTGCAGTTTTCTTGGCAATCTTTTCTGAAGTGTCTTGCCAGGGCCTCTTTCCTATGGCTGAGAAAAAGCAACAAGTCCCAGCGTCACACAGCTTCCTTCCTGCTTAAGGCAGGATTAGAACTGGTTTCTATCTTGGTACTTTAACCACTACACCAAACTAAGGAGAAATGAAATGGACAAGCCATTAGATACCATCTCCAGGGAAGAATTATCCAGGGTGGATGATGGCTTTTCAGAGGAACACAAATGTCCACTCTGGGAAACAAGATACTGGATTAGGCAGGCCTTAGGTATGTGTTTGCACAGTGTTTTGAGAAGGCTGTTTATGAAGTGATAGGAACAATAGGAAATGGAAGAGACAAGGCAGCAATGCACTTAAGAGGAGGAAAAGAGAAAGCTTTTATGATCTTTCTCTCTGTGTGTTTTCCCGGCTTTCATCTGAATTTATGGGCAATTGTTTGATGTCAGCGGGTGTGTGTGTGTGTGAGTGAATGCACCTTTAAAAATTCTCTTTCTGGGGTTCTCTAAAATCAGCACTTAGTTATAATTATTTTTGGTGGGTGATCACTTCCCGCTTTTTTACTTTGAAACAAACTTTTTGCAACACTGGACATTTGCTCTTTGGCAATGCATTCTTGTGAGAAGAGAGAGGGCAAGTTTGTCGCATGGCAAGTGCAACTGAAATGGTTAATCCTAGTGTAGCTGCCAGGTATGGTTGAGCTTCCTGTGGAAGTGAAGGCTTTTTCTGATGTTACATTGGTGCTCATCAAGCATGTGTGTTCCAAGGTTCTTAATTCTGATTGGTTCAGCTGCTGAGTTGTTCTACAGGCTTTAGGAAGCCTTGTGAGACTGACTGGTAGAAAGTCTTCTTTTTCTCTCTGAAATATTTGTGGTATTAATATCCCCCTACATCTGGGATATATTTTTGCCAGTTCCAAAGCTGAGCACCATTTGGAGGGGGAAAGAGAAGGCTGGGAACACAGATGGCATCACCCTGATTCTTTATCTGAACATTTAACATCTTTCTCTGCAGAAAAAGTTGGGTAAGCATAAAGTCAACTTGAGACCTTCATGATGTGATCATGGCTGTATACAAGGTTGCTTATTACCTTAACGTTGTAGAGAGATTTATCTTTCCTCCCAATGCCTTTGGCAGCAGGAGTATCCTTCTGGAAACCTTCCCATTCCTTTAACAAGCTGCAGTCCTACAATGTCTTAGCAGTAGAATTTGGGAATTAAATCTCTCAACATTTATCTCTTCCAAAGACTCCCCCTTCTCTGCAAGCCCTCAGTTCCTCCTCCAATGGACTGCAAACTTCTTCAAATAAAGACTAGACAGGAGCTTGAGACCTAGTTGCATTTGTTACAGTCAACATATGCTGTAAATTTCATTTTACTTGTACACAGCCCATATAATACAGCCTCCAGCATGATTGCTAGCCAAGCAGTATCAATTAAAAAAAAAAAGTTTCATTTCCTTATGCTGAGTTGGGTAATTTTAGACATCTCATCTTTCCTGGATGGACTGCAGTGCTAAGCAATATGGCTACTTGCTGCACTACCTTTGCTAACCCAAAATGGATACTGCATTAGCAACTTAATTACATTCTGCACAGGGAAGAAAATATGACTTTTTCCAAGCTCAGGGTTAAAGAACCCCAAGCATCTTGCAAGGTTAAAAAACCAGGTATATAGCCACCCTGTGTTTCACAGAAGGAAGTAGAGAAATGCTTAAAACAATGTTCACAGGTACTGTTGCCTGCCCTCCTCCTCAACTTTGAATTGAAAATAACATGCTTTATTTATGGACTCATTAAACTTCCAATCAGATCTCCAGGATATTTTGCAGTTGTAACTGAACTACACATTACTCTTTCTATCCTTCTCCAGTCAGCCTGTTAATATTCAGGCCGGTTCCTTCTTCCCGTGATATTTAAGTAAAGTTCAGGGGAAAAAAACCATTTCTGAGTAAATCTCTTTACTTCTAGGAAGCAGACAATGATTCATTTGTCTCTCAGCCCAGTTCTGAAAATAAGAAGACCCAGAAACAAGGATCTTCAATCTCTATAAATGGAAATAACTAATATGGTTATGCTGGTATGAACCTAGAAAGCTCTGTAGGACTTTATAGCTTCAGCAGCCCCTGTCCAGTAAAAATGCAAGTAGACAAAATTACTTGTAATTCCATATAATTCCCATTATATTAAGAGAGTTGGTCTAGGCCAGGGGTAGGCAACCTTGGCTCTTTTATGACTCGTGGACTTCAAGTCCCAGAATTCCTGAGTCAGCTATGCTGAGGGGAAAGGGAGAGGTTTCCAAGCTGAGCTATGCTGACTCAGGAATTCTGGGAGTTGAAGTCCACGAGTCATAAAAGAGCCAAGGTTGCCTACCCCTGGTCTAGGGGGAGGTGTTTTCCATCATGACCTCTGTGTTGTGGGATAGGTTTCACTGAAAAGTAAGACCTTCTCCAAATCTGATGATCTTTTAGAAGCAAGTAAAAATATAACTCTTCTGGACAACTCCATAGGAATGTGGAATGTTTGCTTTGGGGTTTTTTAAAATTATTTTTTATCATAATGGAATTGATTATTCGTCTTCGTCTTCGTAATCTATGTGTATATGGAATTTGAAATATTATAATTTCATTTATAATAGTCCATACGAAAGCCTATGTCTGTAAGCAACTCATTTTCAATCCACAAGTAACATCAGCTCTTCAGTCTACTGAATGGGACCATGAATTTATTTTTCCCAATGGTGGAAAACAAGTCTCAAATGAATAAGTAGAATCTGAAAAATTCTTTCCTTATCTCGTATCTTCTCCAAGGAATCAAATTCATGGAACCCATACTAGATTTCATGTATCAGGTCCAAAAGAGAAATAATTTACAATACTGGAGCTAGTGCTTCCACAAATATTTATATTATACATGTATATGTATATATGTATGACCCAAGCTCCTTGCAACAGGATGAGCCCCTGTTCTTGCCCCAGCTCCTACTCACCTAGCAGTTTGAAAGCATGCAAATGCAAGTAGATTAATAGGTACCACTTCGGTGGGAAGGTAACAGTGTTGGCTACATAACCATGGAAATTGTCTTTGGACAATGCTGGCTCCCTTGGGCAAGAAAAGGAGATGAGCAACATGAACAGAGATGAGCACCGTGCCCTAGAGTCGGACATGATTGAACAGGGAAACCTTTACCTTTTTTTATATATGTATGTACATTGATTATGTGTCATCATGTTATTGTGGCCACACATAGGTAGGGTTTTTCCCCGTGATGATCTATCCCTAACCTATTCTTTCAGCACTCCCAAAGATGCAGTCATTGCTCCAGATGGTCATTGTCCTTTTTTCTCCTTCCACCTTTTCTAACTTTACAGCCTTCTCTAGAGGGCTAGTTCTTTGCATAATATACCAGAAGTAGGACAATTTCAACCTGGCCATTTGTACCTCAGATTGGGTTGATAGTTTGCTCTCAAGCATTAAATATTGGAAGTCAACAATTGGTATTAATTTTCTGATTTGGGTAACTTTGGAGTCAATACACACTCACACACCCACACATCCACCAAGACTTTGGTTGGATGGATAGTATTAGAATCTAAATAAAATAGAATTCCAGTATCTCTGGAAACAATTATATCAGCTAGAAAGCTATGGAAGATAATGTCTAATAAAAACACATTTGATTCTTTTTTCCCATGCTAAACTGACTTCATGGAGAACTCTCACATTAAAAATTGGGGAAAAGATGATGTGGAAAACAATTGAATGAAAGCAGAGATATTGACTGGACTGATTGAAAGATGATGAGGATGAATGTTTAATATTCGCTGTCCTAAAATTCGCTATCCTTCTATCTAGGCTGATTGGTTTGCTGATCCATTGGTTTGATTTCAACAATGTAATTTAGAAGGAAGGAAGAAAGGGGCTTTCGCAAGGTAAGATAACCGAGTAAGTCTACTCTGAGTCCAGCAGAATCTCCCAGAGATCAACCAGCAGCTTTTAGCTTTCCTTCTGCTCCTATTCATCAACTTCTCATCCTTGCATTGACTTGGTGTTTTGTTTTATATTCTTATTTCCCCAAGCCAAACATGAATAATCTAATAAGAAATAACCAGGTATAAGGAGAAAACCTTTAACCACCATTTCCCCCCTCCTGGATTTTATGCAGCTCTCTCTTTTTTGTGCTCTTATTTCAAGACTGCTTTTAATTTTAATAGAATTCTCTTTGCCCCTTAAATGCATTAAATGTCAAACTCCATTTCTCTCTGGTTTTGCTCCTAAAGGAAGACCTGAAATTCCTTCCTTCCTTCCTTCCTTCCTTCCTTCCTTCCTTCCTTCCTTCCTTCCTTCCTTCCTTCCTTCCTTCCTCCGTCCCTCCCTGAATTCCTACTCTCTTTTTGGGCATGCCATGAAGCATCACCATCTTTGTAGCTCAAGGAAATCCTTACAAGCCCTTTGTATTCAGAGTTAACTATGCCATAAAAGCCAAATACACCTGATGGTTATCAGAGGCCACACATCAAAGTAGATCAGGTTGTAAATCTCCTGGTAAATGAAATGCAGAGTCCTAAGAAAGCTGTATCTGGAGCTAATGGACACCTCCTGCAGTGTGAATGAAGAAGAAACACATTGCATGTGACTGATAGGGGGTCAGGAAAGTGGGGAAATAAAGATAATGGAGCTATAAATGTGTTGGGCTACTGGAGTGGTCACTGATGGCTAGAATGTCCAAGTAAGAACAAAGACCTTGCTGAGTAAGATCTGGAGCTGTAGAGTCAAACACTCTCAAAGTTGCCCCAGATCTATATCTATCTATCTATCTATCTATCTATCTATCTATCTATCTATCTATCTATCTATCTATCTATCTATCTATCTATCTATCTATCTATCTATCTATCTATCTATCTATCTATCTATCTATCTATCTATCTATCTATCTATCTATCTATCTATCTATCTATCTATCTACTACCTACCTACCTACCTACTACCTACCTACCTACCTACCTACCTACCTACCTACCTACCTACCTACCTACCTACCTACCTATCTATCTATCTATCTATCTATCTCTAATCTCTCTCTCTCTCTCCTCTCTCTCTCTCCCCCCCCCCCTCTGGCCTTTGGGTTTTGTCCTGGCCCCATCCACTTGGAAGCTTAGTGTGGAAAAATGTTGTACTTCCACTTTCTTTGAAATGGTGATTCTCCAAATTCCCCAACATATTTGGTGTGAAGGAAGAAGTCCCATGTTCTGTAGGACAAATCTTGTATGTTGCCTTAGTGATTAAGGAGCTGTCAGAAAGTGCATGCAGTGCATTATAGGATACTGAGCCAAGTGGTCAACAACTTTTTGAGCTTTGTTGAGTTCTTGGCATTCTCTGATCTTGGTTGCAGGTGTCTCATTACCCATCTAGGTAGCACTGTTAGTTCTAAAAGGACTAGTAGTCTCCAGACATATTTATTACTCTTCCTGGGAGGGGTGAGAATTGGGTTTAAAAGGAGAATGTAACAATGAAAGAAGACATTTGAGGGAACTTACCAAAGAGAAAAACATAGGCAAATTCTTCCATGTGGTAATGAGAAGGAGATGAACAGGAGGAGGGGAACTAATTTAGACCCCAACTTTGCTGTGTTGACAGATATCTCATCTGTTTGATAACAAGTGCACATGTGCCAGCTGCACACCACTCTTGAGAGATGTGATTTCACAGGGTGAATTGCTTGGCAAGCTGCTACGACTTGTGATGTGGTCATGTGTGGCAGTTCATTCCTTTGTGCATTTTTTTCCCTTTGCTCTCCCCCCCCCCTTTATGGAATCCAATATGGCAGGAAAGCACATCTTGACAGTTTAAAATGTCAGAGCCTATGGGAGTTTCAGACACTAAATCACACCTATCTTTTGCTCTCTCACACACTGCTCTCTCTGTCACAGGATTTGATGGTAATTTCCTAACTTGCAGAGAGATTTCGAGATTCGATCAATAAATTTTATATGCAAATGGGGGGGGGAACTAAAAAAGAAAGAAAACAAGTTGTTTTCATCCCAGAACGGAGTGATGCTTTATCTATTAATTAAAACCCTTCTATTTTCATATATTGGGGATTATTGTCTGATTTGGGCATCAAATTCTCTATTTGGGAGTAATGTATATCAATTATCTCTAATTTTTCCTCCTCCTCTTCCTCTTCCTCCTTCTTCTGAACAACATGGAGAGCCGAGCGAAACAGAATAACAGAGTTGGAAGGGACCTTGGAGATCTTCTAGACTCAAGCAGGAGACCCTACACCATTCCAAACAAGTGGCTGTCCAGTTTCTTCTTAAAAACCTCTAATGATGGCGCACCCACAGGAATCTGTTCCACTGGTTAATTGTTAATTGTTCACACTGTTAGGAAATTACCACTTAGTTCTAGGTTGAAAGTGAGACTTTTCAATTTTATAGCTATCATCACTTAATTATGGGAGTGGAAGTCGCAAATATCTGAAACCTGACTATGCAGTCAGGGCAATATGGGAACGGAAGACAACCATGGAATCTAACTAGCATTGCACTGGTATTAACCAAATTTAAGCCTATTGAATATCAGCAAGGTCGTAGCATTATCTCCAACAACTACAGAGACAAAGTTCATTTAGGAGAGGTTACATCTGAGAGTCAATATGGTGTAGTGGTTAAGGCATCAGGCTAAAAATTGAGAGACCTTAGGCAAAGCTGGATGATCTTGGACTAGTGACTTTCCCTCATCCCTAAGAAGGAGACAATGGCAAACTATTTCTGAAACACCTTGCCAATAAAACTGCTGAGACTTATCCGGGCATCTCTGAGAATGATTTGAATGGAAATAAAACAAAATGAATGACTTTATTTCAGCTTTGGGAAATAGCATAACACATCAGGGTCTTGCTGTGCTAATAGTGCTAATGGAGGTGTAGATATTATGCTAGATGTTCTAAGTATATTGGAATTTATTTTGAAGGAAAAATCAGAACAAATCCATGGTGAGATATAGGCCCAGATGAACAAAACTGCGCTAAACTAGTTTCCTCAGTTTAATATCTGCCCTCCCCTTCCAGCTGTTGAAATTCCAATTTTCATAATTTCTAGCCAGTATGGAGTTGTATTTCCAAACATGACATGAGCTTAAAGTTAAAGGAAGGCTATCTTAATCCATAATCGCATTCCCAGTCAGCTAATCCTCTTTTCTCTTCAATTGTCTTTCTTCGACACTATCCTAAACATCATTCCAACCTCTCTGTCTTCTGCTTATCTCAGCATTAAACACTCTAAGAAACCTTCTTCTCCCTCTCCTTTAGATAGAAATCTAGGACATCTTTCATTACAGAGGTATTCTGTGATTGACAAGCGTTATCAAATGATGTTGAAAGCCTGTCCATCTCCATGCAAGGCTCTTTGCGGTCTTCTGAAGCTGTAGTGGAAAACTGGTTGTTCTGCTCTATGTTATCTAGATATATCGTATTTTCTTTTCTGAAGTTGCTTGAGGGAAGGTGGCAGGTGACATGGCTTCTGCTGGCAGATATTCAGAGAAGGCAGACAAGCTTCATGCCATTAGGATGAGAATACAGAAGTCTGTAGCTGCTGAAAAATGACAAGAGTTGCTTTCAGGTTGTTTGTGGGAAAGACAATGTAAGGAAGCAAAACAGCAAAGCCTCTTTTAAGGAGGGTTTCTCTGAAGACACTAAGCATATATGGAGATATACAAGCAGCGTTCCAATATTTGAGGGGCCGCCACAAAGAAGACGGGGTCAACTTATTTTCCAAAGCATCAAAAGGCAAGACAAGAAGCAATGGGTGGTAACTAACCAAGGAGAGAAGCAACCTAGAACTAAGGAGAAATTTCCTGATAGTAACAACAATAAACCAATGGAATGGCTTGCCTCCAGAGGTTGTGGGTGCTCCATCACTGGAGGCTTTTAAGAAGAGGATGGATAGCTGTTTGTCCAGAATAATATAGGGTCTCCTGCTTGAGTGTGTGTGTGTGTGGGGGGGTTGGACTAGAAGTCCTCCAAGGTCCCTTCCAACTCTATTATTCCATTAAATCAGAACTCTTCATTTCTCACCCTCTGCAAAAGAGAGGCACAGGATGCATTGAGCCATCTCCTCTCTGGTTTGGAAAGAAACTTTGGATGAGGAATGGAGAAGTCAATTAGAGATTTTAGAGGTTCCGTAGAGTAATCAGTACTGTAGAACACATTCTGCTGTAAACCAGAAGGAAGGCTTCCTGTGGAGTCTGAAGGCCCAGGAGAGAAGTTTATACTGCCAATCAAGAGACTCAATATAGTGAACAATTCATGTGGGGTGAGGCGGGTAGTGACTGTTGTTGGATATATTGGTGCATGTGCAATTTCTTGTTTGGGATGCTAGCGTCTGAATGTAATCTGGCCTGCTTTAACCTTTGCAAATGATCAACACCTTTCTCTGACAGACTGTGTCTTGCTGTGTGAGACAGCATCAAAATGCCGCATATGGATTACCATCTGTGCTTCGCTGAGGTTGATGCAACAATTCTGATATATTTACATGGCTGTGACTGAGACCAAACATCAGCAATATCACAATACATGTTTGACCCTTTCAGGAAACAGTTGGGATACTGTGAGAAGATTTGGCAAAGTCTGGGCAAGGACCGAGACTATGTTACAGGCACAGTATGCAGACGATGTCTGTTTTAAAATATAATAAATGTTATTAAGAATTTTAAAGAGAACATATAAACTAACAAAAACTAATGCAACATAAAGAGAACAAAGAGACAGAGAGGAAGAAAAAAAGGAAAAATGCAGAAAGAAAGGATAAAAAGAAATAGAAACAAGCTTCCAATTTCCTTTGCAGCAAATACAAGTATGAATACAAAGTTATTTCTTCCTATATGATTATGAAAACCCATTTTAAATCCATTTTTTAAATCATTGAAAACACACATCACAAGTTCATTTTTTTCTGTTTCATGCAAAAAGTCTAGAAACAATAGGAAATGTAGTTTGGAACTGGAAAGGTTATATACACATACACAGGTTTTGTTATTTTGAATGTCACTCCACCAGTGGATGCAAGCACCTTCCTTCCTTCCTTCCTTCCTTCCTTCCTTCCTTCCTTCCTTCCTTCCTTCCTTCCTTCCTTCCTTCCTTCCTTCCTTCCTTCCTTCCTCCCCCCCCCCAAATGCTCTTTAGATCTAAGGGTTGGCCAGCTGGAAATGCACATGTTACACAAGACCATAATTATTTTATTTTTCTATTTCAAAAAAATGTTTTGTTTTCCAGCCATAAAATCAAGCTTATATCAAAGTGTGATGGTGGCCATTTCCAGTTTTGCTGCTTCATGACTGCCTCAAAGGATTCCCATGAGATCATGAAGTCCAAGAACTCAAGTCAACTATTGGTGGAGTCTCATGTCTCTTTTAGGTGTTAGAAGAGAATCTGTTCATAAAGCTGCTTGGAGAATATTCTAAAGCAAAACTTGAGTAGTTTCCTGACTATTCTCTTTTGTGGGTCTTTAAATCCATATACATATTCTCCAGGCAACACATCCATTTCAACCTGATGGAGAACAGACAGCTGTATCTCTTTGTGAAATCTAATATAGTTCTCAAGAAATAGCTTTGAACTGATTCCAGATCCGAAGTAGAACAATAGCCTCTAAAGTTCACCCTGTTTAAAATGCAGTTTTCATTTCTAAAAAATTAAGGATTAAGGAAATCTATTTCCTGCCTTTTGCACTAAAGGACATTTTGGATCTTGTACTAAGTTCAGTTTTTATTTTATGTTTTGAATAGTTTCCCCCTACTGCGATTTACAAAGAAGATTTCTCCCCTCCCAAGTAAGCAATAGAACTTGTTTAGCAGTGGTATGGCCATCAACATACCACATGGGGAAAACTAAAATAAATCAAACTGAAACCGATCAATCAAAAGCAGTCTTTATTTTATCACAATTAATAACCAACTGCTCAGACTTAGACAAGTTTTCTCAAGCCGATAACAAATGTTTCAAACCATTTTGTGTGGCGGAACACTAAACTGTGTGGCTGGCACAAAACCAAAATGAGCACTTTCTCATCACTGATAAAAGTAGGGGTAAAATCTCTTCCTCCCCTCTAAATTAGCAAGTAATGTTCATTGCATTATTTCACGCAGTTGTTCCAATGGAAAGATATTCATTTATTTAAATTTACACATATCTCATTTTTCAACCAAAACTTCAGAACTGTGCATCTAGACTGGAATAAAAGAAATGGAAAGATGAAGGGAGATTAGATAGATAGATAGATAGATAGATAGATAGATAGATAGATAGATAGATAGATAGATAGATAGATAGATAGATAGATAGATAGATAGATGGACGGACGGACGGACGGACGGACGGACGGACGGACGGACGGACGGACAGACAGGATCTATATGGCTAGTAAACCAAAGTCCTATGGATTTGTCGGATGCATTTTAAGAGTCTTTCAGGCAGGCAGGCAGGCAGGCAGGCAGGCAGGCAGGCAGGCAGGCAGGCAGGCAAGCAGACAGACAGACAGACAGACAGACAGACTCAAATCCATCCAGCAAGCTGCTGCTATGGCTAAAAATAGATGTGACGTTCCATGTCTTTACTTTTCAGGTCTAACCATCTTTACCACAGTTGCAAATACCATTTGGCTCCCTATTTTCCAGCACTAAATCAAATCAATTCAATCTTCATTGTGGACAAAGAGCAGCATAACCAGAACTATTTCTTTCAGGGATCTTGATGCTACAGTTTTGTTTTGTTTCTTCTCTTTCCCTCCTGCCTGTTTCCTGTACAGGATTTATGACATCTCATAACTCTTCACCATTAATTTATACGATGAGCAGTCTGTAATGCAAAAGCAGAAGTAACTATGACAAATGCATATAAAAGGAGTAGGCTTTCCTCTTTCTTCATATCCATGCTTATAGTTTGAGACATTCCTGGGAGACATTCCTGGAGGTTCCTGAGATGTCATCCAACCTCTTCTTAGATGTGAACAGGTAGCTATCAGCGCGACCGTGTTTGCAGTGTTAGCTCTCTGACTTTGGAGTACTCTGTCAAGATATAGTCTTCCCTGCTTTCTATTCTGAAGACCTTCTGGTGCCAACTGAACACCTTTTCCTTTCTTTTTTTTCTAACCTCAATTTAATCTGCTTCACTCTGATTATTTTGCTGTTGGCTTTCGTCTCCTTTCAAAGTATTTGTGATGTGTTTCTTTTTTAATGCATTGCCAAGTCACTTTTCATTAAAAAGGCTACTCACAACAGTACTGAAATTACTTTAAAAGGGGGGGGGGGAAAGACCCATCAGTCTAATTTAGCAAGCTAGTGTTTTGCTAGTGTTTAACACATACTTTGGAAATGTTGTTTATTAAACTAACATAGGTTTTATTGGTAGTATCTTTCTCTATTTCTCTATCTCTATCTCAATCACCACCCCTACATTTTACAGTCATCTAATATAACAGAATTATAGAGTTGGAAGGGACTCCTGTTCGAAACCCCTGCTCAAGCAGGGAACACTCTACCATTTCAGACAACCGGTTGTCCAATCTCTTCTTAAAAACCTCCAATGTTGGAGCATAACATGAGGAATGTGCATTGGAAATTCCATCTGTCTTTCTCTCTGCATTGCTATCTATAGCTGAGCATCCCACATTTCTTTGTACTTCCAAGAAACTGCTGCCCCCACTAATTCTTAGTAAATCCCAAAAACATTCTGTGAAAATGGCTCCCATGTTGTTGTCTTCAGGTGCGGCATTAATGAGCCCTACCATTCATGGTGGAAATGCCAAGTTTAACACCAATGACTCCCTCGTTGCTTTCTCAGCATAGTAGCAAAGCAGTGCCAATGCATTCTGGACCGCTGCAGACACTTTCCCAAGACAATCAGGTTTTCTTTTGTCCCTCTGCTTCGGAGCCAGAAGTAAACACATCTGCTTGGGATTTGCTCCATTGCTTGTCTACTGGAGGACTGCTTCCTGCAGCTGCTCTCAATACCCACCATCATACCCACATTCAAGGATTGTTCTGTATAGAGTTTGCCTCCTGTATTGCGACTTTTCCCCTATTGCTGGCAATGGGGTGGGCGCGGTTTCAGGATAATGCATCCGGCCCGCGGGCCAGCAGTTTGACATGCCTGCACTAAAGAATGGATTTCCCACTTTTGAGGAATTATCATCAAATTTCTCGCTCACCCAGGTTCTTGGGTGAGATGTTTTCAAGGGCCACTGGTGGCCATTCTTTTAATAACTGCAGGTAGTCCCCGACTTACAACAGTTCATTTAGTGATCATTCAACAGCATCGAAAAAAGTGACTTATGACCATTTTTCATACTTATAACCGTTGTCACATCCCCATGGTCACGTGATCCAAATTCAGACACTTGGCAATATCATATATTTTTTGATGGTTGCCGTGTCCTGGGGTCATGTGATCATCTTTTACGACTTTCTGACAAAGTCCATGAGAAAGCCGGATTACTTGACAACCGTGCTACTAACTTAACAATTGTGGTGATTCACTTAACAACTGTGGATAAGGCGGCAAAATTCACTTAACAACTGTCTCGCTTAGCAACAAAAAGTTTGGGCTCAATTGTGGTTGTAAGTCAAGGACTACCTGAAGTCAGTAGCATCAATGGATTTCAGCCTTCTACTTACTCTCACAACATTCTTATGAAATTTGTGTGTGTGTGTGTGTGTATCTCTCTCTCTCTCTCTCTCTCTCTCTCTCTCTCTCTCTCTCTCTCTCTCTCTCTCTCTCTCTCTCTCTCTCTCTCTCTATCTATCTATCTATCTATCTATCTATCTATCTATCTCTATCTCTATCTCTCTATCTCTCTATCTCTCTATCTCTCTATCTCTTTATCTCTTTATCTCTCTATCTCTCTATCTATCTATCTATATGGAAGGAAGAAGAAGAAGATAGCTCGAAATAGTTATCCCAGTCCCCCTTACCTCTTTGTTAGCAATAATAATAATAAAAAAAATTAGCACACACACACACACACACACACACACACACACACACACACACATGAATGTATGTATGTTTGGGTTGGAACTATTTCCCAGATTTTTCTCATACACATACCTTTCTTATCACACATACACACCCAGGTGTTTTCACGTGGGAGGCACAGGTGGTTCATTTCTCTTTAGTTCAAACATACCTCCTCTTGCTCCATCCATTGGGTGTGTTTCTTGCTTTTCGTAGCAGGCTGTCAAAATGATATAAGATCCCCGTTGTTGATTCCATAGAAATGGCTTTGTTCATTACAGTTTTCATTTTGATTTATGAGTTGTGGTGAGGTTGGGCAAAACCTGCTTCATGTATTAAAGTGACATGTTGATGCATGAGATAGGGGCAATCAACACCTAAGGACAGCTCTTTCCTCGGGTGCAAAAATCCAAGGAGGGTCCTGGAGTGGCCTGAGGAACTCTTATACCGAGCAAAACCAGTAGCAAAATGACCCCAGCACAACTGTCTAGGCAACAGAACAAGATGCTCTCACCCAATGTTGAAGTTCTTCATCAAAAAAAATCCTGTCCATATGTGACCAGACAACAGCAATGTCAGTGGTGGGATTGAAATAGGTGAACAACCGGTTCTCTGTATGGATGCCACTTCCGGAAGTCCATTCTGGACCTGGGCAATAAAAAATTAGCTACCGGCTCTGGCAAAGTGGTGCGAACTGGCTAAATCCCACCACTGAGCAATGTGCCCTGTCCATAGAAAGACTGCATTAACAGGTATTTAAAAAAAACATACTTAGAGATAGAATATTTACAGCTAGTCTAAGAAGCAAGCTAGAGCTTAAGCAATGACAAATATGTTAACCTGCCCAGGCAAGACATACATAAGATGTATATAAATTGCAGGTGTCAGCTAATCAGTTTTCCAGACTCCACCAATCAGTTTACACGGTCTAGCCAATTGGTTTACAAAAAGCGAATATTGTATGTTGGTGGCCCCCCAGCATTTGTACAGAAAAAAAGTTCAAGATCTACTTTATGATAGGTTCTTTTTTTTTTTTTTTTTTTTAATCATAGGGACCACCCTGAACTCTGATGATTGTAGCTTTGGAAATTCTTTCACTTTTGACCGTGGTGATCATCCCAGCTTTGCCAGTCTTAGAACAAGCTTACTTGGATGGGTGTGTTTGAGCAAGGAACTGCTTAGTGCCTTCTGGCTCTCTTGTCAATTTCAAACATGACACAGATACAAAAGTACCTTTTTATAGGTAGGAAATTATAGGTGCTGGGACTTCAAAGGTTGTTGAGCAAGAGAGTTTCTTTGATAAATGACAGCATTGTTAATCATGATTTATTGCATGGTCTAGCTTACCAAACCCAAACAACCAGTTTCAATGCATTGGCTTTCAGAATAAGTTATTTCCCTCTTCTGTTTTTATATTGTTTTTTTCTCCCTTGCTTTGGGTTATCCATTGCCAGGAGATAGCTGGTTAAGTACTGGTGAAATAGCTCTTTTATTAACTTGTCATCACCTGTCATAAAGTTTAGCCAAATGCAAAGTGATTGTGCACTTAAGTCTGAATAATTACCCTGTTATTAAAGCTGGCTTATTTCAGCTAGCCTCGGTTACCTTTGTTCTATTTATTTGGAAAGTCAGCACAGAGCTGAATACAGCTTTTTCCCACTTGTTCCAATGACGAGGGCCTCGAACTAAGAACTTCACAAGGGTGTTTAGTTCACTTTGTCCATTTTTCACAAAATGACCCACCCATGTTTTTTCCTAACATCTTGAGAGCCTCTGGTTAAGGGAGGCTGCTTAAAACTCTCATTAGACCATGTGAACATGATGTGTGTTATTAGAATTTCTCCCTATATGCATCACACAAAGTCTGTTTGCATGCCCTGCTTTAACTTGGTTACTGGGTTCTTTGTACAACACATTAAACCAGGGGTGTCAAACTCGCAACATCACGTGATGTGTTGTGACGTATTGTGACTTTTTTGCCATTGCTGGC